>JAYDZK010000274.1:24381327-24421770 GCA_034509185.1 Euphonia xanthogaster
TGCAGCTGAACCAATTACTAAAGATTAGAAGCAGGCCTGATCTTAACAGGCCACACCTGTAGCCAATAAGAACAAGTAGTATAAAAGAGTGGATTGATGGGATCTGGAGAGAGGAATGGGAGGAGCAAGAGGAGTCAGGTGGCTGCTGCAAGGACCAGGAGTAGTCAGTGCTTAGCTGAGCTGCTGGCAAGAAACATTGAGGAGGTACAAAGCTCTGGTGATATGAAATCCTTGCACTCTAATGATGATAGAACTTATGTTATTGAGGACAACTTGGGTTCAACAAGCTAGTGAAAAATTGCTGTAATGCTCAAAACTATGTGTGAGGTGTACTGTTTTAATTTTGAGTCAATCAAGGAACCTTTTTTTATGTGAAGTATTTCAAGGAAAGCCAGATCATTTGTTCCATGTGTGGCAGGATGCTGTGTGCAAGTATTCTCCCTGCCTTTATGATCTTGTAGTAAAATGAACAGACTTAACCTACAAAAGATTCATGGAGCTTTATAAGGGCTATACCTGCTCGCTGTGATGTGTTACACACTTTTCAATGTCAATAGAAAAAGGGGCATAAGGGATTGTGATCTAAACCAGGATTTGTCCAACATCTAAACCACTCTGGAGGGATGACTAACCAGCTAAAAGACTCCAGTGCTAGAGATGGAAACCTGTGGTTGCTCTGCTGGGGTACTCTTGCCCTTTAGAGAGTTTTTCTGAATGCTGAAGTCTGTCTTGCTCCAGTGCAATCCCATCAGTTCTTGCCTTGCCTATGACAGACATGGAGGACACATGGTTTCCTTCCTCTTTGCAGCAGTCTTTTGTACATTCAGTGACTGCTATTCTCCCCTCAGTCCCCTCTTTGGTGAGCAGACACTCAGTCCTCAATCCTTTCCAGACTTCTGACTGATCTTACTGCACTTCTGTCATCTCCGTCCAGCTGGGCACAGCGTTCTGTCTGCACATTGTCCCAACCACCATTTGCTGCTCTAGCTAAAGGCATGGCTGATTCAGATCCTCACAGACCATTTTTTCCCATTACAGAGCTGTTACCTCCCCTGTTGTTCCTCACTGTGTATGTGTGCTGCAGACTGCTCCTGCATGACTGGTGAACCTTGCACTTTACTGGGTTGGTGTAAGACCAGCTCTGCAGCTTGTCCAGTTTTACCATTTGAATCCTATCCCTCAATATGCCTGCAGTTCCCTCCCACCCAGTGCAATGTGTGCAGATTTGAAAAGCAGATTCTATTCATCATCTAAGTTATCAAGGAAAGTAAAGAACAGTGCCAGGCCAGACCAGACTCCTGTGGAATTAAGAACCAAGGAGCTCAGTTTATCCCTCTATTTTGACAGCAAATTGCCTGTAACTACTGAGCCTTGTTTCCAATCAGTTTGATATTTTCATCTGACCACGTTTCTCTTTCTTGCTTACGAAAAGCTGTGCCAGAAGCCTACGCAAATCAAGATATGTGGCATTTACTGTTTCTCCCTGTCAGCATGGTAAGGATTACCTCATCCAATGATGAAATCAGATGTTTTGACGCAGTTTGTTCTTCAGAGAGCCACAATTTTTCCTTTCAGTACTTATGAATAATGGCTTGACTAATTTTTCCAGTATTTTTTCAGTAACTGAAATAAGCTGAGCTCTCTCTAATGCTCTGACTGTTCTTTAAAAAGAGAGAAAAACAAGTATTATGTTTGCTCTCTTTTCTTCTTGATACCCCAGCTTTCTTGAGAGAACCATAAATGGTTTTGAAATTACATCAGGTAATTCTCAAAGTATTCTGAGCTATAGTTCATTAAGACCAGTTTGTTTGAATATATTTGGCTTCATTATGCCCTTTCCAACCACTTCTCTCCTCATTCTAGGTGCAGACCATACTGCTTTGCTGTGGTGTCTGTTGTGCTGGTTATCTGCCTGCAGCTGGGTCCTGAAGCCCCTGAGTTGAAAACAGCACATGGTTTTCTGAGTAACATTTCCCTTTTCTGTTCAGTAATGACCCATTTCCCTGGGATTTATTTTACTGTATATTTCTTTTGTGTACCTGCAGAAGTGTTTCTTCTTAGTCTTTACATAATTTACTCATGTTACTTCATTTTGTGCTCTTCAGTTGTTTCAGTCCTACATGCTAGTGCCACGCTGGTACACTCATGTTCAGCGATCCTCTAGTTTCTTGATACCTGTCTTTTCTTTCTTAGCAGACTTTCCCTTACGTCTGTCCAGAGCAACAGCTTCCCAACCAAATCTCTGAACATTTTAAAATATGCATTCTGGAGGCCTACACTCTTTATTTTGTTCTCTTCCTTCTCTTTCAGTTTCCAAAAGAAGGTAATGGAAGCTGGAAGCACTTACCTCCTCTGAAAATAAGATGTTGATTGTGTTTTTATTATTCTGATCACAAGGCCAGCATTTTAACTGAATAGCAAGAAGAGCTCTAGGCCTCCTGTTTCTTGAGCATGTAGAGATATTTTCTGCCAGACAGCACTAAAGTGTGGATGCCTTATGCATTCTTATCTGTGCATGGTATCTGATGCAAGGTGCAGAGTGCTTTGTGAAAGTTCAAAAAAAAATGGCAGCATCTCTAGCTGCAAACGTATCTTGTGCTTCTAGCCCCCATCTCAGAAAACAGCCTCATATCATCAGAGTTTTCACAAGCGCTACAGAGACAGCTGACTATGTCACTCTTAGACACATTTGGTCTTGCTGAGAGACATACAATTGTCTCTGTGGGCTTTTAGCTATATCCCTTAAAGTGCATTTGCCCAAGTATATAAATCATCAATGTCAACTGCCCACAAGGTAGCACAACTGTATCTTCCTGAAATTGTATTTAATCTAAACACATCTGCTACCTGATAGCAACAATGGCTTTGAAAATTTAGACAAGATTTGTGCATTTGCTCTGTGGTGAGAGGGCACATGTAGAAGGCATTAGACCTTATGGCTTCAAGAGCCAAGCTCTATATTTTTCAAATTCTGATCTGCTTGGATTAGAAACTGATCTCAAGCCTTTCAGCTGGTGCCTATATCTATGACATGTAAGATGATATGTCTGAAGTCATCAAAATTCTGCCCATATATGTCTTACTTGAACAATGAAATGCTGCCGGAACAACCAAAACCGAGTAACAAATGTACAAGCTAATCTACATCCTTCCAGCACACTTTCTAAAGTGTGATGTAACCACACAATAATACCACAGCCTACAGTTAATATCTCTCACACAAAACCTGAGTACCTGCAAACATTAGGGATGGCAGATCTAAAGTAAAATGTTGCACCTTTACATTAACTGAAGAACACCTACACCTCTCTTTGTTTCATGTCCTGTCCTAGAACTGAACTAGAATCAGGATTAGCTATCTATTACAAAGTGGGGAGAGGGTGGGAAAGCATAAAAGCTTTAGTCAGAAATGTTCTATGATGGAATATTCTAGAAAACAGATTATAATAATGTGGGAAGACAGTGTTCTCACAGGGTCTGCAGTCTAGGCTTACCAGCTTAACAGAATTCAATAGGCCAAATAATGAGTGGGTATGAAATCTTGACCCAATTAAATCCATGGCAAAAATCCTATTGATTTTTCTGGGACCAGGATTTCAGTCTGGTCACATTGTGTCCAAATGCTGACCTTTTTTAAAAAGCAGCAAGTATCATACAGTATTTTAGACATTTGTACATTCATATTCGTACAAACTGGAATGTTTTTTGAGCAAGGAAATATACATAGGTGACTTTGCTGTGTGGTTAAGAAAGGCTGCTCTTCCAGTATACACACTGTAGATGAAAGCATGGACAAAGAAACACACTGCAGTGCAGGCAGATGGTGGCCAAGGAGGGTGCTCTTTAGAGCTATGGTTTTTGTTATGAAAGCCCATAACTCCCTAGAGCCATGTGAATTATATTATTCTCAGCAAGATGCAATGAACTCAAATGCTATTCAGGAACAGAAGAGATCTCTCTATTGAGCAGATTAAAAGAGGCCATTGTTATTTGCAAGAGCTGAGGGGGGTGTTCTGGAACTCCAACACACTGGCACCCAGACCCCAGATAATTATCTCTCCCACAGCTGCTCAGCCCAAGATCACTGCTCTTCCTCAACAGCCAGGACCACAACAAACAGGCATTCCTAGCAAGGGGGCAACCTGGGTCATGACTGTGCATTTGTTCCTTCTGCTTTGAAATCTACACTGCAGTCTCAAAACAATGCTTCCCCACCTCAGCTGGCTACAGCTGAACAGTGCACTCCACCTGCCTGCAGGCTGCCTCTGCATGCCTGCCATGTGTACCTCCTGTGCTCTTTGCACTTCCTGCCACTGTTTACAGCCAGGCTGCAGAGAGAATTCAAGAGCTCCTGGGCTGGCTCTAGCTCCCCACACCTTTGTAGGCTTCTGCCTGTCCAGAACCGATGTTGGCTCTAGCGCTCTGATATTAGCTGAAACTCAGTGCATTACCTTGGGCTAATGCACAAAGGAAAACTAGTATAACCTACTCCCAGGGATGAAAGGAAAAGTCAAGAGCCAAGAAAGGTCAAAGTGATGATGTCAGTTCAACCTCTTTACGAAACAGTCAAGTGGAAAGACTGAAAAGGAAGGCTGCTCATTTACTCCAATACAGGTCAAATAAAGAGCTAAACACTCTCCTTCCCATTATTACAGTAGTACTAGAGATTGGGCTCTTTCAAATAGTTTCCCTGCTACAATCAAAGACATTTACTTTCTTTATACAGGTATGTCCTCACACAGTTAATCCCGTCTAGGCATTCAGAAAAAGAGATATCTATTTCTACTAGCTGTATTAGTTCCCAGACCCAGAGCTGGATGAATTGTTTATGGTAATAAGTGATTTGTCTAATTTAGTACATTTTTCCTACTTGTGACTTGACCATCACATTATCCTGACTCCTGTGTTTGTAGGACTAATCATAAATATTCACCAAACAGATTACACAAATACATTTCAATTGATGAGTTGTTTGCAGACCAATGTCTCTCAAAATACCCAAATTACTTTTTAAGCCCCCCAAGGGTATGTGGCTGTTTGCACAATTCACATGCCATCGTTTCTGACAGAGGATGTGAAACCTTTAAAATAGGACAATAATGATGGAAGCATATCAGTTCCTGAACAGATAATAATTCTTAATACTAATCTGTATTAAAAATTGTTTACAAAATGTTTAGGACTCTCAAATACATTGTTAAACTAACAGTTTAAATAAACACGACCCCTGGAAAGCATGAGTGAGATGGGATTATGAGAAGAGTTATGAATTACTTTCTTCCATTTCCAAAAGCTCTGCTACTTCTAATTTGTCTATTATCCTACAGAGCTGCTCTGCAAAAACCTCCAAGGATACTACATATGATACAAAACCCACATGCAACTAGTCATGGAAATCTAAGTAATACTAAGAGAAATTTAGCTGAACAGGCAAAATGTTATATAGCATAATTTGTTTTGGAAAAAAACATTTACAAAATTACTTCCAATTATGAAAGGAGGACTGAACTTATTATTGCCTTTTTATGCACCACTTGGACACTTTAGAGACTTGTGAGAATATTTCTTTTAAAAAAAGCATGTGCAAATAGAATGCAGAATTAGGGTTAATAGAATCATCAACAATAATCTGCTGAAGCCATATAAAAATTTCAGCAGATAACTTCAGATTTCCGAGGCATAAAACTAAAAACTCAGAAATTTAATCATGAACTCTAATTTTATCATAAAACCTTAATAGAGCTGGCTACAAAAATGTACTTCAATTCTTATAAACTCTCAGACTGTCCTGAAATCAGCAAAACCAGAGGTTTGACATTGCTTTTAATAACTTCCAAAGCTTAGTGAGATATTAGAATTTGATTGTATTTTAATATCATCTGAAAGATTATGCAACAGCTGCAACAAGCAATACGTAGCAGGACTCTTCAGGGTCAGACTTTGTGCATAGGAAGAGATGAGATTATTCTGCTTTTATTAGAGAGGAATACGTATGCATGCAGGGCAGCAGAAATGTGAAGGGGAAGCTTTCCAATCCTAATAGCTGCCTATGGGCCCAGATTGCCCAGGATGTTCTGGCACATGGTGCTTGGTTGTCAGGCAGTTTGGGATGATCTCTGGTGTGAGGTTTAGCTTGTAAGAGCAAGTTGTGCTGTCTGGTGGGAGCCCCTGGGCTCCCGGCCTGGTGGCCATGCCAAGGACAGCGAGTGGCACTGTGCATCACAGGGCTGCGCGTGTACCTGCTGCTGCTGTGCTGAGGGATGTGCCACTGGCAGGTCTGGGAGACCAACACTTCTTCGGCTCAAGAGACATTAGGGGAGACACCTAAACATTCAGGTGGCTCCCTACAGGACCCTATGGCTTGCACCACTACACAGACTGGACACCTTTGAAATAAAGGATGGAGATTTTCTCTGCTTCTTGCGTGGATGTGACTTCTAATAAACCACCATATGATTTTTTTTCTCCTCCTCTTTAAACCAGCAAGGATTCCTACCCTCTGAACCCAGCAAGGTCTTTGTAAATAGCAAAGTGATTGTTTTCAATTTCCTGTTTAAAGGAATAGTTTAAGGGAATGCTGGTATCCTAAAAAAATGTAGGCTTTATTTCCTAAGAAAAAAATCCATTATAAAATTAATAAGCACTTATCAGAATTCACATGCATCTCCAAATGAGTAAGCAGATGCTTCCTACTGTGATTTGAAAATGATTTCTCTCTGTTTTCAGCACTTTTCAGTTATGAATCAGGAATATTGGTCCTCAGTTCCTATGTGGAAATATTTAAAACTCTTTCTAATGTGTTTGTGATGTTTTCCTATGCAGCCCTGCACAAACATTTCCAGTGTGCTATGACTCAGTACTTTTTTGAAGCAGCAGAAATACAATGAAAAGTCTGTTTCTCATACTATTTTGGCAGAAAACAACTCTGTGGGTTGGTGTTGGCAACACCACAGTCTAAGAATAGGGCACTTCTCAGGCAGAAAGTTGTTGAATTTGGACATCAGCTAGGTTTGCCTAGGTGTAAAGAAGCCACTGTCTTCAGGAAAAGAGTATTTGAAAAAGCTTATCCAACAAGTTAGTGTGCTAGTGTCTACCTAAATAATTATTTCCTGTGAGGAATATTCAGAATGAAGTAATCTCAAAGAATATATTCCATTGGATGAGTGAGGTTGCTGGGCAGCCCTTTGACACTTCCTCAAAGGGGCTCTCATTGTGTGGAGTGCTCTATCCCAGTTTCAATTGTTCATAAACATGAGTAATGCTTCCTTCCAAGCTTGTGTAAATGGGAAGAACTGTAAAAGTGCAGTTCTTCACCATGCATGCACTCTGCTGATAGCAGTACTACCATCACTGTGAAATGCAGGGCAAGACAAAAAGTAACACAACTATGAGGATGTGAAAGAGTGAAAGCTTTCAAAATGAGCTTGAACATGACAGTCCTAAAGCCTAATATACTGAGCTGGGCTTGGGCTGTGCTGGTTCTGAGGAACCCAGAGGAGGGCAAAATGATTTCTCTAGCTCAGGCTTTACCCATAAATACAGGCTATACAGATTATTCTCTACAAAAAAAGGCAATTCCTTGGAAGCCTCAGCTACAGCATTCCCTTACTATGGGTAACTTTTGCCAAGTGACTCAAGTGTCTAACCACCAGTTTGATTTCATTCTTACTTTGCTCCAGGGCTCTGGATTCCTGATTATCCCTACCATTCATGGGCTGCTTTTGGCAGCAAAAATTTTGGTCAATTATTTCCCTCCAAAAGGAAATGCTGGCACAGATGGCAGAGAAGCCAAGTCTAGTCAGATCATATTGGCTGTGTAATTCCTAGGCTTGGGCTCCTGTTCCATGGGACTGCCATTCAGCATAGCCCCAGAAAGGCTTCTTCCCTCAGCAGTCCTCTACAAATCTTCAGACAGGACCTCCCATGACACTCCACCTCGCCCTTAGATATGAAAACACAGTCCTAGCAGACAGAAATCTTTCTACTGGTATTTAGAGATCTCTGTAACTTCTCTGGAGAAGATATACACAGTCGGGTCTGGAAGCTGTCTTTTTGCACAAAGATGAATTTTGAATTTGCCTGCTCAAGATTTCTAGGTCTTAAGTTCTTTGAAAGATTCTTCCTCTTATTTAAAATTGCTTGTAATATATCTGCAGTGCTTGTTATCTCTTTTGTCTTCAGCAGGACAAAGGAGAAGGAAGTAAATTATCTCCCTTTGAAAGAATGAGACATGCCAAACTTCTTTCTATGCTGGACAACTGCTTTGTTGCTATATCTTTCATGGTAATGTGTAGGGTTCTCCACCTTCTCTACCCAAGAGGAAAAAGCACCAAGCAGTGCAGTCAACAAAAATCCTTCTTCTAGCCCTAATCTCTAATGCTTTTATCACAAAAGATTTAGCATACATATGTACTCATCTGTGGGCCTTATTTCAGGTGTTCCTACCTAAACATTGGCCTCTAATGAAGCAGCAGCCATATGTTAGATTACAGGCAGGTGACAAGGAGTTCATCATGCAGCTTTGAGCCATTCTTCCCCTACTCATTAATCTACCCCCTTTAAGACTTGTTCTAATAGTTCAAACCAGGAATACCAACAGCCAGAAGAAATGCTTACAACTTTGAAATTTGGATGAGATTTTTAACCTGATAAGAGCCAGGAATGTGTGAACTCCTGTCCCTTTCCCAACAAGCACTAATGAACAGCTTCATCTACTAGCATTAAAAATATTCAGTCTGTCAAGGAAATGTTTCTTTTCTCAAATAAGGAAAGCTTCTCTTAAGCTCTCTTTCGGGTTTATATATGTTTGATGGCAGTGCTTAGTCTATGTTAGTGGCACACTAGGACTGCTATATTGAGGGCTGAAACAAAAATTTCACATTTTTCCAAAAGAGAAAGTTCCCTTTCCACCATGACATGTCATGTTTGATTCTGGCCCTGGAAGGTTCCTATGTACCAGACATCAGTTAAAACGTCCTAAGTTACAAAAAACCAAAGTTCCCTCTGAAGGAGTATATTGATATTTCCTTCTACGGGTAATGCTTGCACTTGTGATAGGAAGGTACCTGGCCTCACAGAAGGAAGGATGTAAACTTGGAACATAGTGAAAATTGATCAGTGTACATGGGAAGTGACAACATGGAAGTGACAGCATGGAATGAAGGCCATCAGAACAGTGGTCAGACCTTGCAAGTTATGCAGCTTACCAGGGTTACTTGCAGAGGTCCCTAGCTTTGCCACTAACCTAAGGCACGTCCTTGGGCACGTCTCTTCCCCTTGCTGTCATTTCATTCTCCATTCATAAAGTGAAGATAACAATATGTCACTTTATGAAGAGGTTCAGGTGACAAATGCAATATAGCACCTTGGCTAACTTACTGGACATAGTAGACAGTGAATAACATACAGATTCTTTTGTCTTCCTAGTTAAGAATAACATGTCTGTTTGTTACACTCTTTCTGTCACCCTACCTCTGCACCTCTACAGCAGCTAGTTAAAGCACCCTTGCTTAAAAGCAAGATGTGAAAGAATCACCCTTCCATCTCTACTAAGGGTGCATAGCACTGTTCAAATCAGATCATTACTTGAGGCAGCAATGGAAGAATCAAGATGCTTTAAGAATTGGAGTTGTAAGAAAGAAAGCATTTACTTTAGCAGCTGACAACGTACAAGCATGCAGAACAAGCAAAAGAATGCCTACCTAGACTACTCACTCAAGGTCTGTGTCATGATTCTTTATGTAGGGAAGCAAGAGGAAGATTGTCTCAGACAACTGTTAAATTTAATCTTACTGTGTAGTTGTAGGACAGTACAGGGATATTAAAGTTAATTGTCTATAGTAGTTAAAAGGGAATTTTAGAGACCTACTGTCTCCCATCAGACTGGACTTTTCAGAAATAAGTGAATGATAGTATATTAGTGCAATTATTCTTCTAGTATGCATACATATTTTTATTTGCTGGAGAACAAGAGTATATGCTGGGAACAATTATGGTACTATGCAACTTCAAGTGCCTGAAGGAAGGCTTCATTTATTTTAAAATTACCTTCTAAGCTATCCATTTGTTTAATCATAACAAATCTGGAATGTCCTTTAGCAGCTGAACACTTGGCTGAGGGCATGTGGGTCATTACCTCCCCATTCTTTAATGTAAAGGCAAACTGGCAGCCTGCTTGGGATTTCTTGCTACTCTTAAAGATATCCAGAAATATCCTTCAAAAACCTTTTAGAAGGATATCTTCCTTCAGAAACCATAGTGGATCCTATTAGATTTCTCTGAAACTCAGGTCATAGCTCATGTCAGTGCTTGGTTTTTTAACAGTAGGCATGAAAAGCTATGCTCAAATACCTAGACTGTTCTTTTATTTACATACAGTGATGAGTAAAAAGCCCAAACCCATACTCTAGATTCTTGTGTACCCTGGAAAACTATTTACAAACCTTTAATTTACTTCTCTTGGACTGCAATTTCAGCCATTTTGTGATGGGAAGGAAACATTTTTTTCCCCAAACATGGCCAAATGGCATTTTTAGCTCTTTCAGTGCTCTCACAGATCTAGTTCTACTGAAATTACAGTGTTAGTCTGGATTTCCATTGCTGTGACAGCAAGCAGATCCTGTCTGCCAGTGTACAGACAGACTCAACAGACTGAAATATGAATGGAAAATGGGGTAAGAATAGAAGTCAATACTGCCTGAATTAATGTTACTGCAGAACATTCCTTGGGTAATGCTCAGGATATAAAAGGAGAGATACTGTGAGAGGTGGGAGAAAAATGAAAATTTAGAAGTGAGGGCATACTGACATAGATTTTCACACATTCTTTTTTCCTAGATAAACTTTTATGTGGTTTGTCCTAAGTACAAGATGGTTTGCTGAAACCTAAAATATCTTCTTCCTCAGGATAATTTTGGCAAAAGAAATAGATCACACATGTGAAGTGGCAAAGCCAAGTATCTAAGTGATTGGAAACGAGCTGTTTAAATTAGAGGAAGAGATGCAATTTTGAGAAGGAAAGGAGCCATACCCTCAGGAACACAAGGGTTTTAAAATCCTAGAAAATCAAGAAGTGCAGATGAGCCAAAAGCTATCTGGGGGAAGAAAAGCACCTTTTCTTACTCTAGAGATCAGAGAAGAAATGTTTAGGCAAAACTAAAATCACAACTAAAAAAAAGAATCTCTGAAAAGGTCAATACTGGTACCCCTATTCATCAACAGAGAGAGAAATGATCCATCACAGCTTGGTCTCCAGAGCCAGAGTGGATAATTGCCCAGTGGCCCCTCTTTCCTCTCCTCCATTCCACCAGTCCAGTCCCCCCCAGCTTGTACCCAGTGCCGTGGTCTGTCCTCACAATGGGAGAGGCACATGAGGAGCAATAAGGGATGGAAGGGAACAAATGGGACCTCACCTAGAGACTGCACACTGCTCCCTCAGTTTTTTGTTAATGGTATTCTTAGAGCAGGATCTCTTCCTGCACAGCTGTTTCCATAATCTGGTTTCCACCTGAATGGTGCCCCTTTGCCAATGACAGGGAAATGAATGGCAGTATCTCTCTCTCTCTCTCTCTGCAATATATTCTGCTAATTCTGTGATGAGGGTAAAAGACACTCCTTGTGCATTTCCAGTCCATATCCCAAATACAGAAAGGATCAGACAGCCAAGATGCAGACTGTGTAAGTTGAGTTACCAGAGCCAGAAGATGTTACCAGAGCCAGCAGTGTGTTTTCATCTCTGTGACACAATTCAGCAAAAAGGTACTGAATTTTCTAACTTTTTTGAGGGATTCTCATTACAAGTTAAGCAGAGACTATTTCATTGGTACCTGCAGGTACACTCATATGACTAAAAAAAATGTGTCAGGACATTTATCTAGGTACCACAAAAGTGGTCTAAGAAAGAATCTTATTTTTTTCTCTTTTCTACTTTTAAAATAATTTGAGGAAATTCCAAAACTTTGAGTGTTGCAGGCAACTAACACTGATTACAAAATAAAAGAATATTGTTTAAATTTCTAGACTGCACATAAATATACCAGCTAAGGCTGTTCATAAATTGCATTTGCAATTTCTGATAAAATGTGATCTAAAGGCTTCAGATACTAAGGGATATGAAAGAATAGTACACGGTCCTTCACCTCTCTCTATAACTGCCCAATTTTCTTGAAAGTCTTTCTGCTAAATGCCTTCCCTTTTCTCTCAATCAAATAAAGATAGGAACAGGCATCGATACAGTTAAATATTTCTACTTTGATGGACCAAAATAAACAGTTAATAACCAGAGCTCCTCACAGTTATAAATGCCATCACCTGGCTCTCACAACCTGCTCTTGCTAGGGAGAAGGTGACATTGAGCTTGCAAAGCAAAGGAAGAGAGAGCATTTACCTAACGAGCTGAAGAAAAAACTTTACATAAGGTGGCCTGCATGAAAGCACTGACTGAGCAATGTGCTTGCTGCATGCTGCCTTTACTCTAGATGTTAACTGGATTACAGTTGCACTCATCATAAATTGGGATATTTTTCAAAATGTGAAGGTATTCCAGATTGCTATTTCCTGCACTGTTGGCTCTGCATTCAAGGCAACAAGCAGATGCAGAGAAATGACTATGAACAAACAGCTGCCCAAACATGCCAGTGTTCCCAGGGGCTGGGAAAACAGGCAGAAGCAACATGGCAGGTCAAGAGAGGAAGATTCCTGCTCCTAGGAGTAAGGAAAGGTGAAGGTTCCTGAGCACACAAGTTCCTGAGGGGCCAGGTCTGGCCACCAGGAACTTAGAAACTGGTGTTTCCATCTTCCATTGTGATGGAACCAGTATACATGTGTACGTACTCTTGGTAAATAAAGAGCACTGCATCCCTGGGGAAGGCCAGTCCTCCCTGACAGAAGCAACCTTGCAGAGCCCCACACATAACCACTCTTTGCAATACAGGGCTGACAGTCCCTATCTCGAAACGAAGGCTTCCAGCATCTTTTGAGCATTACTGAGCTTCGCAGAGGCAACTTCCTCAGACTAAAATCATCAAACAATTAAACTTCCTGCTCAAGCATTGTCATTACAGTAGTTTTGCTTGGCAGTGTATCACGTGCTGCAGAGAGAGGAGGAGAGCGATCGTGTAAGCGATTCTGAGGGTGCAGCCCGGCCACACAGGGAAGGCAGGCTGGTGCTGCGGGGCCCTGGGAGTCGTGGCAGTGCCTGCAGGGGGTGGAGACAAGGCAGCAGGCCCACCATTAACACCATGCTTCTGGGGATCCTCGTGGTGCTTTTCTTCATCCCCACTGCTGATGTAACAGGTAACAAAAACCCTCCACATCTCAATCCTTTCCCCTATTTTTTCCTCACTTTGAAGGTCTGGGAAAGGGGAGAGGCAGCATGCTGCAATCGGATCAACTTGATATAACCAAGAGGCCAATTTTTCTCCTGCCAGAAGTATCCCTCCAAGATGTGACCCAAGAGCTTTCTTTTAATTTGACTTCTCTCTAATCCATTTTGAAATTGCATGCATAGGTAGAGGGGTGTTTATTTCACCTACCCCCTGGGCTTTACAAATTCTGCTCACAAGTGCCTTTTCTTGGGGACAGCGGGTCTGAGCAGACCTGGTGCCAGCACCTGTCTTGGGGCAGACTCTCCACATCCCCAAATCTACTTCTAAATCTTTAGGTTTCCCCGTGGCCTGTCTTGGTGTCATGGGCTCCGACGTTGGCTGCAACAACATCCTCACAGGATTAGCAAATAACTGCTCAAAAGCAGAGTTGCTTACTGAGCTCAAAGATGGAAGGATAGGACTTGCCAAGTTTCTGATTTTTGCATTGTTTAGTGGTTCACTGATACTTACTAGACATCTAGTTTCTTTCTGAAGATCTTCAGGAAAAAAAAATCTTTTTGATGTTTTGAAATCCTCAGTCTTAGTGAATCTTCCTGGCTCTTCAGTTATTGTGGCTGAGGGTATTTATCTTGGTGTTGGCTTGCTGATGCAGTGTTCCTATGTTCGGACCTAACACGTCTTTCCAATGGGTACATTTAATGCAAAGCAAGGCAAGGGATGCTGGCTTTTGCTAGGATAATCTTGAGACAGACAATTTTTCAGACTGCTGGCTGTGAACTGTTGTTATTGTGTCTTCTCCAAATATCAGTGTTTTGTATTTTCCAGGGAAGTTACAGATAGGAATAAAAATATGGTTTCCAGTACAAATTTTTTAACACAGAGAACATAAAAAGTCACTTTTTCTAGCATGAGAGATGCAATTGAATCTATTTTTTCTCATTTCTACATTATTCTTCCGTAGTTCTTTTCCTTAGTGAAGGCATTGTAGTTGGCATGAGACTGTGATATACATTTTTTAAGAAATCATGGGGTTTTTTTCCTTGTCCTTTCCCACGTTTATAATTCTGTGTTTGCAATATCATAATTATTTCCACAGCAGGTCCCTGGATTGTCAAAGAAGACACTAATTCCAGGAGGGGATAAGTATCAGCAGTAGGTTAACAGTTCTGAACACATTTCTGTGAGGTGTGAACAGCTTTTAAGCAGTGCTTTTGAATTGCAACAAAATAAATCACAGTGTGTGGTTCTCAGACACAAGTGTTATGCCATGGCTTTAGCTTGCTTTGCATGAAGACCTTGTGTTTCTCCAACAGATTCACCAAGATTGTTCCACTTCTTAAAGAGAAGCACATGAGGTCATTTTCTTCTACATCCTTTCCCCATCCTTCACTCTTAATTTTCAAGTTGATTGGTCCTTAGTACATGGAAAACATTAAGGCAGGTCAAAACCCTGCAGGACTTCATCAAGCCATGAAGTGCACTATAAGCCTCAGGTATTTTGGTTTGGGAAAATCCACAGAATTCATCCTGTTGTTAGATTATACCAGTGGCTGCTGCAGGTTGAGTTTAGATCATAGAAAGGGACTTGACATACTAGTTCAGTCTTTTCCCTTTTGCAGAAGCACTAACGTTTACAAAGTTTGTCCTCCTCCCCTTTTTGCTGGCTAAATAATTACGTTGCTGTGGACTGTCAGAGAGGCAGCTAGACCAATTGTCTGGTATTTTGTTAAATAAGTAAAATAAGGAGGTTCCCACTGCAGTGTACCACAACTGACCTCATCTCTATACTATCCACAAAACCTTCTGGCTTATGGTCTTTGGGGGTTAAAATCAACTTCTAACCTACCCAGATTACCAGAATGCAAAAGATGGATGAGGCAAGGTTAGCAGAGAGTAGGATGACATCAACTAATTCCTGTTTTAAAAAAACAAATCACAAACTGCCAAGAAAAACCCCTGTGCTCATACTGGGTTTGATTAAAGCAAGAGTGTCACCTGGGCTTTCTGGAGTACTCCCGCAGTACTTGCAGCAAAGCAGGAAAGAGCCAGAAGGAGAGGATCCCCCCAACTGCCCATCACACAGCTGGGTGGCCTCAAACCAAAGTAAATGAGAAGGACCCTTGAATCTGGGAAAGAAGGGTAAACATAACTGAACAACAAACCAGCAGCAGCAAAACCAAAATAGCTTTGTTTAGAACATACCTGTGTGCCTTTCTGTCTGTGGCTTAAACAAATTCCTTTCAGTTTTTTCAGTCAGGTTTTTTCTCTATCCCCCCAGGGTGTTAGGTGGGCCATTTCTTTCCTGTGCTTACAGAAATGCCAACTTATTTTAGCTACTTTGCTCTGGAAAATCACTTCTTGAAGTCAGCTGGCATAAAAAAGGAAGAAGAGTACTAAATATTTTAGCAGAATATTTTTTTCCAATAGCTGATGATGATTCATGAAGAGTTCTGGTTAAAAAAAAACAAAAAAACAACACCTCAAAATAGTTATTTTCCATACTTTGTCAACTCTATTTCACTTTCTTGGTGAATAGAAAAAATAAAAAACTTCAATGAAGTTTTGCTTGAATTGGGTTCAACGATCAGAGAGTCAGTATTTTACAGATATTATAGATGGATGGCATTTTGTTTCATGATCCAAAACCCCCTCACATGTGATTACAAGAAATATCCAACAGTACAAATAATCTACAAAAAGCTTAACAAGCATTCAGAGATCTTACACCCCATTGCATATGAATCCTAAGATCCTGAGAAAGCTTGCAGCCTGTCTACACTGACTGAAATGATTTTACATTTTTAAAGTCACTGCTTTTTGAAACTGTAAACAATGATTTTTCCTAACTGGTATTTCCCTGGCTGGGTAAGGCCAATATACAGATATCTATTACTACACAGCGTGGCTGAACACAGCTCTGAAGTGGCAAACATAACCCTATTTAGGGGAATGGAAACACCAACTAAATATTTCAGAGTTTCACCATTTAACAAACCCAAAGTGACACTTATAAAGAAAAACTGTCTCTGTGAAGGCAAAAGCAGCCTCAGCCCATGTTTGCTCAGAATGGGCTAGATGCTACTAACAGTGTAGTCAAATCCTATTCAGATCACCCAGGAAGCGAGGGATATTAGGCTTTACTTTGTCATCCCCATGAAACTAGCACAGGTTTTAGCGTGACTGACTCTTCAATTCAAAACAACCTCCAAGTCCAGAGGAGGAGGATGACAGCAGGGCTTCTCCAGCATGCCGGTGGGGTAAGCTTGCCTTGCCCCTGTTGGCATTGCAGCCCAACCAATTCCTGTGGTGCTAATGAGTTCTTCCTATAAATGAAAACAAAAATAGCTCCTTTAATTTAGATTTGAACTAGTAAAGCCACTTTGTGAAAGTAGATTTGGGTGCTTAGCTTCAATCATGTAGGAGCTGTCTTCATTTAATGACCCAAAAATGAGCATTTCCCACTGCTCAGCCAGTCTCCATCCCAGCATCAGCAGCATGGAGCTGGGTTATCAAGCCTAGCCTGCAAGACAAGGCAAGCAGATTGGATTATAAATACAAGAGGTGAAAATAAGTTGAAGGAATTTATCATTTTAGGTGCGTGTATCAAAAGAGACTAGTTGCCAATTAGCACTGTGTCATGGCAGGGACATAAATAGTCCAGAGCTGTAGTTAAACAGTGGAGTTCAAGGCATGAACTCACAGGTCTAAACATCAGGAATACAGGTTAGCTGATGACAGCAAAGGAGAGGGGGGTAAGTCATTGGGGTCTGCAGAAGAGTCTAAATAACCTCTGAAGGCAGTCCCTCAGGAGTGGGATTTTCAGTGTTCTATGACTTTCCTCTGGCCACAGAGAAAATATGATCAGGTTGAGCAATAAATATCCATTAGTTTTCTGTAAGTACTTGCAATGAAAACAGGCAAGCATTTTTTGAAGTGTAACACTTCTGTCTGTTCTGGGACCCTATTTTGATTGTCAACTCTGAGACAGAAAAGGTCTCCTCTGGAGGTGTATTCAGTCCCTGTGACAATCAGGGCTGTAGTAGTGCACAAATACTGCAAAGCAGTAGAATAACTCTGTCTCATGTGAGATGTGTAGAATTCTGCTGTGCTAAAGGTGGGAAAATTCTACTGCAGATTTGCAAATTGCCACATAGGCCAAAGATCAATTTTCTGGCCAACAAAAATATGATCAAATACCTTGTCTAAAGCAGTGGAATCCAAACCTCACCCCTTACTAGAATGCCTTATAAGCCTATGTGAGAGCTTTTGTCGGAAAATGCTGATTCAAGGAAACGGAATTGTTTTGCTGCAATGTCTTCATTTTGATGAAAAGGCACCACAGGCACCACCTTGAGTAAAGACTTGCCTTCTCTGTTCTTAGCCACTCTGTCCTAGGATTCGAAGATCCTTGTCTCTTTATGCTGGAAAGCCTGGAAATGTTATCCTTCATCCAACATTTCACAGTATTTTGGTTGCCTGGAACATGGAATTTCAGAGCTGTTATGAGCTCTCTTCCACCCCCCCACTAACAATGTTGAGCAAAGAGATGGAAGGAGGATAGGCTACATACAGTCTTTCTTTGCTAAAGATAGGCAGTAGAGCATTCCCTGTCTCACATCTCCTTCTCTCATTTGAAGCAAGAGCTGGTAAATGAGACTTTCAATAAGAGAATTAACAACTTCAGCAGTTTCACAAGTTCTGCTGGTAACTGGAGAACCTGCTAGCCAAAGGTTGTTTTTACTGCCCACACTCTAGCACCAGTCCTTGCGGTCTCATGCATCTCTTGTATTTATTCCTTGGACCACATCATCCCAAAGGAGTATCCTGCTCAAGAGGCTGGAATACTTCATCTTTTTGTGCAGGCATAAATACAGTAAGAATCATTTGTTCCTAAATATTGTTAAAAACAGTTTTAAACACTAATTTTCTGGTCATTCTGGTTCCGGCCTCCTTCCCACTTCCTTTCTCTTACTAGCCTTTTTGAAGTCTCTGCCACATGGATTAAGTAGAAAGAATCTATGTTTGCACCACATTTTGAGGACAAGAGGCACAACTGTCATTTTAACAGCCATAGTGATTCTCAGGGATCTGTAAAAGACTATCCAGACCTCATATGAGCTGAGCTTGCATAAAGACTTAAGCAGTCATGTAAAAGCTTTGGCAAGTTTCTAGATTAAGAGCCACAACTCCCTTCCTCTTACTTAGGTGTTATCATTTGAAAAGAAGGGCCTCGTGTGCAGGATGACTTTTCTTGGAAGAAGCTGGCATTCTGCATAGTCCTTGCTATGTTTCATTGTTTGGCAGATGATAGCACAGAGATCTACATGTCAGAAAACATTTCCTGTTTATGTATCAGTCTGGTCAATTAAAATTCAATTATACATTCATGTGACATGCTTTTTTTGGGCTTTTTTCAAGTGCTAAGTGCCAATGCAGTGTCAGATTAGTCAGCTCCTGAGTCCTTTGAGAGATTAAGAATCTACTACAGCTGCTGGCTAAAGAAATTACTTATTTTACATTAAAATGATAGCAGTTCATGCTTTTAGTGTTCATTGCCCAAGGTCCAGACCCTTGAAATGGTTCAGCAAATCCACCTGCAAACTCTTCAGGAGTCCTTGAATTAAAAAGAAAATGTATAAGTAATATTCCCTTATCTGACTGCAGTGTCAATTCATAGTATTTTCACTCCATAATGTTCCCCAGGAAACTGCTGGCTAAGTAAAGGATAGACTGAGAGGGCCTTAGGCATGCACACAAGCACACAGGTGCAGACTAGGCTTCTGAGCTCTGATGTTAAATCTTAATCACAGGCCGCTGTCTCTGCTACTGTTCTGACTCTGAAGAAAAACACTCTTGATCTCAGTCTCCCCTAGAGACTGTGTAATATTATTTACATGCAGGTGGATTGCTGCAACAGTAGTTCCTGTGAGAAACTGCTTCTGCAGATGGGTGGTTTTGTACTCCCTGGTAGGGAGTGTCAGCAGGGGAGAGGAGATATGGAGAAGAGTTGCATGGGAGGATGTGGGGTTCTGAAGTCTCATACTATATTTTATAAACAAGCGCTCTTCTCGCTTTCTCCCCTCCCTTCCAGAAAACAAGATTTTAGTGGCTCAGCATCCTTTGCTCATTGTACCTAACCAAACTGCAACTCTAGTTTGCAACTACACATACAATGGGACAGGGAAGGAATTTCGAGCTTCGCTACACAAAGGAACGGACAGTTCAGTTGAAGTTTGCTTTATTTCATGGAACGCAACCAAAATTAGGAGAAATTCAACTAAAGAATTCAACTGCCAGGGGGATTATGATAAAGACAAAGTCATCTTCAAACTTTGGAACATGAATGCCAACCAAACTGACATCTACTTCTGCAAAATTGAGGTCATGTACCCACCCCCATACGTCTACAATGAGAAGAGCAATGGGACTGTCATTCATGTGAAAGGTAAGCTGAGAAACCACTGTAGGCCAATACCCTCCCTATACATACTCCCTACATAATGGCTGGAGGCAGTTTGTTTCCTTAAAAAAAAAAAGTTGGATTGCCTGGTAAAACTACATTCCTGATAAAACTCCAATTCCACAGCATCATATGCTCTGGACTTCCTGAAGAAGAGATCTTAAAATGATGATTAATAAAAATGACACATTGGAACAATTAATACATAAGCAGAGATTGATGTTTTTAATTTAATTTACTTAAAGTTTTCTTTGCTCTTTCCTTAAAGAGACACCCACCCAAATACAAGAGCCTCAGTCTGCAATTCCTTTGTGGATTCTGGCAACAGTGACTGGAATTCTTGCACTCTACAGTCTGCTAATAACTGCAGGTTTTTTAAACTATTGGGTAAGAAACTTATATTTTCCTTTGCTCTGTATGTTTACCACTAACTCACTGATACCCCTTCAGTACAGGATGACAGTGTTTCTTCATCCCAGCTATGTATGCACACCCATGGTGTACCCCAAAAGAGCTGAAACACCAGATACTTTCCAGGTGGGTCATCAGGCCTCTGCAGAAGAGTCCTACAGCAGATAATAATGCCACAGTGTTGGCAGTGCCCCGCACACCAGCAATACCAGGACACCTCTGCCAGCTGAACCTGTCAGGGAAATCTAGAACTACAAGCATTTCTGGCAAAACCTTATGAGACTATACTGACAGGAGCTCACCTACAATAAAACAGTCTATAGGGAGCCCTCAGCCCAGGTCCATCTGCAATGGTGTCTTGTGCCTATCCAGCAATTCTGTTGAGCAACCACTATTTCTGGCAGCTTGACTACAAGGGAATAGCAGCACCTGGATCTCAGTAGTCCCTTGTCTGTGCATCAACAGTAAGAAAGCTGAGCCTTATGGCTCATAATTTTTACTTTCTAATCTCTTTGGAGAGTTGACCGGCGCAAGTCACATCCAGTTCTCCTCCTGGCAAAATACAGGGACAGCAGAAGGACATTTTCCTTGACAAGTCTTAGCACTGTGATCTCCAGAGCCAACTTACACTACTTACTCCATGTGAGAAATACTTGAACATAGAGAACTCAGTTCCTTGCACTCTTACTTTCCCCTCTATTTTTGTTGTTAAATAGCAATTTTCAACACAACGATTATGAGGTAGCCTATATAAAGGGTCCAGAGTCCCTGCCAGGTTAAATATTGCATGTATACAGAAAGCCACTGTCATTGCTAGCTGAAGCTTAAGATCTGATAAGTGTTTCACAAAAGGACACTTTCTCAATCTGTGGCTATTTCTAATGGAAAACAATCAAAGGGGGCACTGCCGCAGGAAAATGAAAAGGCCAGTTAAGTGGTTCTTCTTTGTGCCCTATTGTAGAGGCTGACTGAGGAGAGCTGAGAGGATTACTCGAGCAGCTGCTGGTGTTACAGGGCTGTGCTGCTGTGGCTGTGCCGCAGATGAGATGCAGTAGTTTCAAATCCATCATTTACAACCTGAACCATTTTCTCTGCACTATATTCATTTGCTACCTAATGGCTTCACACTTTGCCACTAACACGTCTGCCCCCAGCAAAGGTGACAAGGCTGCATTGCCATGTGTGCTGTTTGCTGCATCATTTTTTACCTGCTGTTATTACTGCTAGTAGTATTCTTCAGATAATACGTATTCTGATTGTGGATGTATTTAGAGTGTTGTTGAATGTAAATACAGCTGCCTAGAAGACACTGTGAATTGTAAAAAAAGGTCCTAATTGTGGTACTTGACAGACATGGCAAGCCTGATCAGTTCCTGATAGCAGCTAAAGATTTGTCTATTTTCATACAGTTCTGCCTTCCCTGAAGGAAAACTGCTTTCCATTGCAAAAGTAGCAGTCTTTCATCCTGTAACAGCCCAACAATCACTCATGCTAGCAAAATGTCTTTCTCCCATGCAAAACTACCTCCTAGGTGAATCAGAAATCCTGTATTATGGAGATGACCACAGAGATAAAGCTTTGTATCTAATGCTCTACATGCATTGACTGCATGACATGGTTTAAGCAGTGTGTAATTTACATTCGATCCTTTGCATATATATAACATTAATGTTAAAAAGCTTAAAATATTTCATAGTAACTGCCCCACTCTGCACATAAAACATAATTCAGCCATCAGATTTTCTAATGCAAACCTCCTCCAATTCCACAGCATCATATGCATGTATACTGCAGCATATGCAACTATTTCTGTACATGGGAAGGAAATTTCAGTAAAAAGGAGATTACAAAAGAAGATATGATCACTATTAAGGAAAAAGCATGGAAGCACTTTACTTACCCCTGATCAATAAAGCCTTAAGCTATGTAAAAAACACCAAGCTTTTGCACAGCCTGCAGCAGTCAGAGGCATTTACAGAAATGCTGCTGTAGCCACATATTTCCTCTGTGATTTTTAGGCAAATTATTTCACCTGTCTTCTGTTACTCTTATTTCTAAAAGAGCCGATTCTTCCCTTATCTCACAGGGGCATTATAAGCAGGAATCCAACAGTGGAAATAAGATGTTTGAGGCCCAGATTAGGAGACATAAAAGATTAACATCAGCTCTGATTCTTTCACTCCTTGAAGGAAGGTTCAGAACAACATATGCATTCTGTCTTACTACTGTAAATAGTAGGAAAACCATAGTCTGGGCTGATTTTTCATGCTCTTATTCTGTTTGAGTTAAGCTAATTTCTCTTTACTTCCTAATAAATGAGGACAGCCTTCACAGCTCAAACTCTGTTTCTGCTGAATCATTCCACAGATGAGAGAGGCAAGATGATGGTAAGAGGCATCAGTTTGTATCCTTGGTGTGTAGCATTCCTTTACCTGAAGAACTAACACTGTTAATCTCCCACCAGATAAGCTGGATACTTACTTTTAGGTTGGGCAAATTCCATAGATTATTTGATGAGAACATGTGTTCCAATTCTTTTGTAAATATATTTAAACATATTTAAACCTGAAGCTGCCTTACAAAGATGCCTGCTTCCTTGAACAGGGACCTAGGGCCAGAGCTGTCAGCAGTTAACATGGGAGTTTTCACAGTTGTCTTCACCCTTCTCCCACAGCAGAAATCCAAAAAGCATATGTACCATCAGAGTGACTACATGAACATGACTCCCCGGCACCCTGCGTACCAGAAGAACAAGGGTTACCCATCCTATGCACCAACGCGAGACTACACCGCCTATCGGTCCTGGCAGCCCTGATGGCCCCAGGAGCCTCGCGTGCTTCTGGGCAGACACTTGCTCCGGGCCATGGAAGGACAGCCTCTCATTTTCTCATCGTGTTTGTTGCTATTGATTACAGACACCGACACCACAGCAAGTGTTAACTAAACTTTGATCTACTAAAAGAAAATCCAGACCAATATAAAAAGAGGGGGTGGAAGGGGGGAAGTAAAAAAAGAATTTTTCTCCATGATGGCTGAAAATGAGGCCCAGCTTGTGTTGAGGATTGTCAGTGGATAAGATGGAAAGATGGCATCAGGCCTCAGAGCTGATTTCTTCCTAAGACTTGTGGTTTTGCTCAGCTGTTGGAAGAAGCAGAACTTCTTATCTTTTCCAATAACTACTACCTTAGATTTAACCCTTTATTTCCTTCCCTGTATGTGTAATCCTATGATTGTTACTGTTAAACCTGGCAAAATGTAAAAAATAATATTTTTTTCTCTGTAAGACGAAGACGCAGTTTGGAGTTCAAAACACATGCTTAAAAGAGAGAGGAAAAGGTCAGTCAGAAGGCATCCAAGCTATTACGCTATGGAGCAAATGATCTGCCAGGAGAAACCAAGCTAATAGAAAACTAGTAAACCTTCCACATGTGAGTCCTTAGGCTGGACACCATGTAAATGTTCATAAGGCCATTTGCACTCACGACCAAGCAACTCCACAGACTGAAAAAGCAAGCAACCTGAAGACAAAATCAAGACAAGTGGGAGAGGAAGAAAGATGTCTTCATCATGAACAACCCCATTTCTTTTTTGTTTGCCTTCTGCATCAAGGGAATGCAGTCATATATGAAGCATTAGAAGCAGAGAGCTCAGATTTTGCGAAGATTTTTGCTTTTATTTTACGAATATTTTTGCTTTTATTTTTGAATTTGAGATTTCAGAAGGTATTATCCTGAGTCATCCTGAAAATTCATGCACATCTTCTGGCACCCAGGTTGTACCAGAGCTCTTTCGAAAATCTGGGTCAAGTTATGAGTAACTAAAGACAACTTAATTTTTTTTCCCATAAGTGTCTGTTCTTTGGGGTGTGAGAGGATTCTTCATTCTCAGCATTGTAAATTGGACATGCAAGTCCTCAGACACCTGCAGGATCTGCTCTGGCCACTTTGAGGAACTTTGTGTTATCTGGAAGTTGCTTTTCTCTCTAAAGATGTTCTTCAGGGCTGCTCCATGCCAGAGCAGGACAAAGTTGTTAGCAAAACATGATCCATTCTTTCAATCTAATATATTTACAATAACAGGACATCCTAAATCGTAAATGGGGTTGCCTTGGCATAAAATCCCTTTTCATACTGAGGAGACAATGCTTATTTTATAAAGACTGCTGAATAAACAATTTTAAAAAACCACATTCCCATCTTGAAATAAAATTTGCATTGAACAACATCTAATTTCCTTCAAACTAGGATACGAATATTCTTTCTCTCTTTGAGGAGGCAGGACGAAAGTAGAGATGTGGAAGCATGACAACAATCTACTTTGATGTCTTAAGCCAAGAAAACAACTTTGGCACTTCCAAATCGGAAGTTTTATTTGAGTTTGCTGACTGGGCTCAAACCTTCCACTCTGAGTCTTATATCACCATGGACCATGTTCCTGGAGGGTTCTGTGCCACCTCTGAGCAGCAGTGAGGTGCCCCCTGCCCCAGCCAGGGACAGAAGCATCCCAATGGCAATGGTAAGCAAAGCCCAAGAGGCAGTGCTGGGCCTTCAGCATGAGAATCCAGTCATGAGCCTGGCAGGCCCTGAGAGCCTTGTTCTGGTTCAGTTCAGCAAACTCAGTTATGATTGAACCAAAGAACTTCAAAACAAAGTCTGATTTATTTCTTCTCCTTTCCCCTCACCACATTCACAAACACTCCAAGGCTGACATTTTTCCACATACAATTTTTACTCTCTTTTCCTGAAAAGCCCTCACTGCACCTTTGTACTGCAGCTGAGGCAGCTAGGAGTGTGTGCACAGAGCAGAGGGGAGGGAGCCAGGCAGGACACAGGGGCATCACTGCATGTTCCCAGCCTGGCCCTCCTTGCTGGCACTGACAGAGGGATGCTCATGCCTTGCCACCTCCCTCCTTATTGGAGGGGAGATATGAATGATCCTGTGCTGGGGTACCCAGCCACTTCCAGCAGAGAGCAGCAGGCTGAGCACAGCTCTCTGTCAGGGTATGGCACTGTCTCACCAATTTCCAGGCTGTCACGGTGTGACACAATGACACAATGACATGTATGATCACATGGAAAACCACAACTTCTAGTACAAGTATAAGGTGAGATGGCAAATGTGCATCAAACCCATGAAACAGAATAGATGCTCTTTGCATAAACTGCATATATACATATTTAGGTATAGATGCATCTATTTCATTGCATCTATATTCCCTAGAGTTTTATTATACTTTTGGCAATCTCCTTTTAAAATTATTAAATAGACACAGTAAATTAAATCTTGAATGAATGTATTAGGCCTGAGGCTAGTCAAAGGAAACTATTGCTTTCTAAAGCAAATATTGGTATAATTTGCTTTCCTTCCCCTAACACTTCTGTACTTTCCATATTTAAAACATACTGGTAGCTCCCAGGACATGATACTGGAAAGTAAGACCTGGAACATCTGCAACAAGTATTAATTTGTTCAACTGACCAAAAAGGAAGGGGGATATAGGGAAATATCCTAAAGTGAAAAAATGAGGAGAATTAGGACATGAGAAGTCCCAGCACTGTGTTAAAATGCACATTGCTATTATATTAAAGCTCTATAGGGACATGAATTGCAGACTGTTGGAGATGGGATACCAGTAAATTTCTTTTATCCACCACTGTAAAGGACTAAAATAAAGTGTTTGCAGAGAAGCAAGTCAGTTAAGCCTGGAGTCTGCATATGTGGATCAGCATATTTGACAAGCAGCAATCCTAATTTATTCCATCTAGTTTTAGGCAATGCATAACATGCCAGGACAGTCTTGTCCCTCCCTGGCCCTGCCTTTGGGGTCTATATGCTGTTATGGGATGATGTAAAAAGAAACCTGCCTCTGCTGCAGCTCTGAACTTGGAAACTGTGCCTCATGGAGGGCAGAGGTAAATCAATAGGGTTTTCTGTTTTACACATAGGTTTAAATTCAAATGCAAATATAATCCTGCTAAAGAGTGATTTAATTTTTCATCCTCCTTTCCCCCACTTTTGGGTCTCAGTGTCAAATGAACATCTGATTTGCAGTCATCACATCTGAACAGCAATCAACATATGTTGCAAGGGGTCAACCAAGGGTTGTGCAGCTCCAGGCCCCTGCATGCTGATTCCTGTTCTGCATGTCTCCAGCACAGCACAATACAACAGCCTGCCTCTTCTTTGCTTCCAGGAACCAAAGCCCTAGAAGACGAATGCCAAGGAGGTAGCTTGTGTTATCTCTGCAGTCTTGAACTTTCCCCATTGGGGTGGTCAGGCTTACTAAAGCCAAAAGTCTTGGATGTTCCTTCTAGTATGAATATTCCAAATTCCAATATCACCCTCCTGTATAACATTTTTTCCAAAATGCTTCTTATTTCTTCTGTAGCTATAAATGCAAACCCTGCATCTCTGCCAAACAATATCATATCTTCCTTCTTTGTGCATCATCTTTTCCCTTTTGTTGCTATTCCAGACTCAGCAGTTCAGGAATCCATCCTATTTGTTAATCTCTAACACCATTGTGCAGCCTTCCACAGGTACTCCTTCCTGACTGGTTACTTGCTTCACAAAGACTGTCTTGTGCGCCACATTCCTCCTCAGCTTGGGGTAGGGAGTTGCCTTAGGAGACTGAAACCATGTGGTGATTGGATAGGTACATGTTTTCTGTTTGAAGGATTTGGGGGGTCTTTCATCCCTTTCATTTTTCCCATCATCTTCAGATTTTCAGTTGTGCCAAACAGCCACGTGGGGATCCCACACACCACATGCTTCCCACGGTGCATTTAATTTCTGTGCATTTCATTTCCTGTGCATAGCAGGCTCTTGGCTATTGCCAAGTTCATTATGCCTGCAGACATGCTCTGACAGCAGAAGCAACTTTGGTTACTGATGGTATGTTTGACTAATAAAAACATGGTACAAAAAGCTTGAGTTTTAAGAGCACACAGGCGAAGGCTTCAGTGCTAAAGATCAAATCTTTCCACTTTCAGCAAGGCTTTTGCTGCGTGACTGGAAAATGCGTTATGCAAGATGAATCACAGGCCAAGACAATTTTGTTAGTCACTCATACTAACCAGAAAACAGGTTAGGGTGTTGAGAACAGGATCAGCTTGGTTAAGGTTCAGTAAAGACTGGGAAAGGCTGAAAACAGCATTAAGCAGTAATTTGTAGCCAAAGTCAGTATCTTTAAGTGGCTGTGAGAAGGAAACAAGCTGCCTATCTTGATGCAAATGGACTGTTCTTCCCAATTAGGTGCTTTTGTTAGAGCATCACATTACAGTATGCTACTATTCTAGCCTCAAGGGCATGCAGATAGTATGATGTGGCCAATTTGGCTGACAGAGTATTAGGAGGCTGCCAATTTTATATTAACCCATTTACAAGGAAACAAAAAGTTGAATGATCTCAAATCCATGGTGGGTTTTTTGTTTGTTTGTTTGCTTTTTTGTTTTTTTTACCAGAGCTTCAGAATAAAGGCACTGGTTCTTACTTCCTGCCACTCCTGCTGCTGCTGTTGCTGTTGTTGTTTTATTAAAAATTAAATATAACTTTAGGTCACATAAATTTACCAGGAACACTTCAGTTTCATTCATCTGACCATTGAAATGATGAGGAATTTTCAAATGTCACAGTTTTCATAGCCATTGCATCATTATGTGGCTACATCATTCCTTTTCCTTATTGTCTTATTCCTTCAAGGGAATTATCCTGGATTGCATGAAATGTTCTCATGGGTTGGAACAAATCTAGTTTTTCAGACAGGAAAGATTACTACCCAACCAACAAAATTAAAGAGGCAAGCAAGCAATTAGTAACAGTTCTGTGGAAATTAACGTAGTGATTTCAATCTGGTAGGAGGATCAAATAGCCAAAATTTTTATAATATCCTTTTCCTCTAAAATAAAGAAGCTTAAGAAATTATATACTAAAGTACCTTAAAAGACAAGAGATCAGGTTGCGAAATTAAGAAATCAAAGGCAGGAAATGCCCGAAGGAAGCTTTCCTATCCAGCCTCCCTTCTGCCCCCTCGTGAGACCGGAGCGGCTCTTTAAGTACGCTGCATTTCCCCCAGCTAAGCCGAGCCCACGCTGAGCGGGGCCGGCCCCGGGAAGGGCCAGAGCAGGCGCTCAGCGGGCGGCAGATTCCGAGAGCAGCTCGAGCCCTTCACATGGAGCGCTGCAGCAGCGCACAACTGGCAATCAGGCTAGCTTAGATAATAGCTAAATTAGTGCCCGACAGCCTCCTCAGCGCCCCATTAAATTAGATCACTCTGTCGTGAGTCAGAATGAACTAATTTTCCTGCTATGCTCGCTGCCTGTGACAGCCCTTGGGCTACTTTAATCTTCAAACACCAGTGGTCAAGATGAGAGCTGATTGATTTTTTTTCCTCATGAAAATGATTAAGTAGATTGCTCACATTTCTTCCTGGGCTTCTCCATCTTCCCCAGACAAATCAAAACTGGCTGCAGAAAGGAAATTGTTTATCAGTTTGCATAGCTCATCAGCTCCTGATACTTAGGGACAGAGGCTGAAGTCCAGGGTAGAATGACGCCTTTGGGAGCATTATCCTGTCTTTGTAGCTTTTTCTCTCATTAGCTATTTGTTCAAGTAATGCCAGTGTTTTATCTTAACAACAACAAAAAGTGTAAGACTATGAAGATACAGAATTGGACAGCAGGGGAATAACCTCTCTCCCTCCTGCAGACGCACACAGTTAACACTACTGTGCCCTGTAAGGGAGTAGTTCACCAGTAAGGATGGGAGAAGCAAAAGGGGTTAAAGGAGAAATCACTCTGAAACCTCTTTAGTGAAATTCTGGAAAAGTCCCTCAGGGAATGCAAATGAACAAACCAGCTGCAAGATGTACTACGAAGCTCCGATTTTTGCCTCTCCCTAGCCATACACTAGAAAGAACTCTTAAAAACTGCCTAGTCCTTCTTGCCTCAAGAAATACTTTTGACTGTTTGGCTGCTCTGCATCATTGAGACATAAACTGCATTGATGGTGAAAGCCAGGTTAGGTCCTGTGTGTGGACTTGGGTGCACAGTCGACTCCCAAGAAACTCTTGAGATGAAAGCACAAATTATGTCCAAAGGGCAATGGACGAGTAAACTGTCTGGAAAGGTAGGATGGATGAATGGCTGTCTGCAGGAAAAGGGAAGTTAAGCAATTCCAGAGCTTTCCTCCAGCAACTCAAGAAATGCATTAGTTTGAACTGCAGCTGTAGTGGATTTCCTCCAGTAAAAGCAGCTCTTGGAAGGATGAAGTGATTATTTCAGGACATTTAAGTCAAAATAACCATATATGTGCAAAAAAAGATTTTTAAAATGCCCTTATTTTCACCTTTTCTCTGTACTAAATGATTACTTATTTACAAATCCTACATTTAACCTGAAGTATGAAGTTTTTAAAATCAGCGTTCCCACGTTGTCCCTTTTTAAAAATTTTTATTTTTAATTTTTATTAAGGCATTTATGTTGTAGTTCTGAAATCTGATTTCAAACCACTGAGGCAGAGGCAAAATGAGGATCGGGGTACAGGCAGAGTATATATGGATTGCAGCTCAGTCCAGTCACAGCATAGCAATACCCACATGCTGTAAAAAGACTGCAGGTACAAAGTGGAGTTCAAAGAGTGCACAGGTTACATGAGCAACCTGGTGAAGAAATGTCAGTTAGAAACGAGCAGCAGAAACCAGCTCTATTTTCCTACTACTGTGGCTTTGCTTGGTGATGATGACATACAAAGATTAAGCCTAACTGCACAAGCTCCAGTTGTTTATCTCCTTTTTTATCATCGCCAGTAAGTAGAGGAGGTGTGTGGGTGTCACCTGCAAAAAAAAAAGAGGTTGCATTTCTGAGAGAAAAATAACTGCAGATCCAAAAAGGCAAATGGCCTTGTTTAATTCATGCATACCCACTTTCCTTCCTGTCACTAATCTGCAGCACTGAATTTAGTCTCCTGGATTTCCTTAGCTTTATTATGCTGAGAGAGAATGCAAGAGAGAGGGAGACAGAGAGACTTGAGCAATATTAAGCACCCAGAATGACTTCAATCACTGGGGTTATTTGTAAATCACTAAGATAGCCTGGCTCCCAGGGCATGGAGTTTGATTTTCCCTCCCCCCTCCTCCAATCTGCTGAACTATGGAGATTTGCAACAAGAAAAGCTATCTGCTGTGCAATCAGTTTACAGAATAACATTATATTTGGTCTGCTATTGATGGATGCTAGCAGGAACTGGAAGCCCTGGGTTCATGACACGAGTTAGGGTCCATGGAGAAGTTGTGGTTTTTCTGTCCTTGCATGTTTATGCCTGTGACAGAATGAACCTCTGTACACAGTTAAACACTGTTTGCTGCATACATTACACAGAAATCACTAGTTAAGAGATTTAAAGGAAAGGCATCTCCTACATTGGATACCGAGGGATACTTCACATATGGACATGTAAACAACTGTACAAACACAGATGCAAGCTTTGGTCTTTCCCCTCCATTATTATGTATGTATGTAACTATAGAATAAAAAACCCCAAACCAGTGAGCATATGTCTTGAATTGCACATCAAGCACAGTATGCTCACTGTGTCTAAGGTATCTCTAGATTAATAATGTTTGACTTGGCTGTGTGCTGACTTGCCTGGGTCAACTAACCAACCACTGAAATACAAGGAGTATCAGAAAAATTATAAATTCAGACTATCTGTTTTTAGAAGTAAGACTTTCTTACACCTCCAAATTTGCTGTATTTTGCTCTTGCCCTGGACTTGAGATATATCATCATAAGACTTTTATCACTAAGCCCAGTGACAACACTGATAACCATCCCTTTTGTCTGCAGAGCAGAAAGTGGGTTCCCTGTGGCTCTGCTACAGCTATTCTAATAATCAAAAGTGCATGTTGCACTCTTCTTGTGCCGCAGCTACAGCCCAGGAAAACCAAGGTCTTGAATAACCCTTCTTGCCCCAAGTGCAAAATATGACATTCATCTTCCCCACTAAACAGAGCTTTTTGTAAAAATTAAACTCACTTGTTCTTGATAGCTGCCATAATGAATGCTTGGTCAATAAAGATTAACTCCTTGTTCTTGCGAACCACAAGTTCTTGTGTTCGTTTACTGAGGGAAGGAATCCAGTTAAGTATCATTAGTTGTGTGAGGAAGTTGCACATCTTTGCAACTTGGTGTGGGAGTGTCTTCTTCCCTAATGTAAATGCTGGGTTGCAGTCTGGGTCAACAAACTAATGTTTAGCACTTTTGACTACAGAAGAGCAGATGAGAAATATCAGAACCAAAAATCTGTGAAATTTGAGGGACTGATCAATTCAGTGCTGCCTCTGATGAATGACATGAGCAGTAGCAGCTGAATAGCACTCTCAGATTCCTTAGGATTGAGTTCACGTTGTAATCTCTCCAAGTTTAGCATCTCATATGCATATAGATTGCAAAGACACAGTAAAATTCTAAAGGATCCAAGACAGTGGGAAAATACAGAGAAACAAAGGGTTTTACTTGCTAAAGGCAAAGTCGTTTTGTGCTGGCAACAGGAAATCAAGAGACAGTGCAAATGATGTTGTGGCTGTTGGAAGGGCCACCACTGTAGTTACTGTGCACACCTGGGTGACTCATCATCCCTGTGATGATGGCTTGCACTCTAATGTCCCTCCTCTCCCAGCTGAAGCTAGCTGGCTCATCCTGCCTGGCCTCTCTGGGTTTCATCTCTGCTATGGTGTCATCTGGAAAGCACTTGGGCTGGCTCTAGGATGGACTAGACGCTGGAGCTGTGGCGTATATGGAATATACCTGTGACACACACAGGAGTGATGTGCCAGTCCTTCCATGTGGAGATGAGAAATGGAAAAAGGAAGTGAAGGGGGAAGCAGAGGTATGGTGCTTACCTACACGTATGAAGCTCAGCAGTTGTGAGGACAGAAAGCACAACTGCGACGTTCTTCACACTGCTTGTAAACTCCACCCACTGCACCCACCATGGGTACAAGTGCACCTTGTGGGGGACTCCCTGCTCCACAGGAACTAGAGGGGATAATAATTTCATCACTTGTAAAGCTTTGGGATTGGGATTTTTTTGTAATGAGTTTTCCTATGGTCACACAGTTGACCATCTCTCACAGGCTTTCCATAAGCCAAATTGTCCCCTAGCACTATGGACAGAAGATGACAACCTTTGGCTATCAGATGACAGGATTGGGAAACACATTTCCATGAAAAAAGGAATGTCTGCTGCTGTGGGAGTAAAGTAGTAAAGCAGCATGGCTGTATACTGTGATAATAGAGTATGGCAAATTGAAGGCAGCAGAAAGTCAAAGATCTGTGTCAGAATTTGTCTGTGCCACCTGGCTGGACCCTTGTGATGGTCATCTGTCCCACGATTGGGAATACACCACATTACACAGCAAGAAGGCAAGTGAAGGTGATGAGTCTGACGTTGGAGCAGGAGCTTCAGACTGACTCACATTTTTTATTCCTCAAGGAGATTGCCAGGGTATTGAGAAGCATCCTTGGCATACATTCCCTCTTCAAACTGTGGAACTTGCTTTGCACGCAAAGGATAAATTAGTCTGCAATTTATTCTTGCACAGATTTCAAGCAAATCCATGTACAGCAAGAATAACGACTGATGTCTACTCCTTCATCTATTCCTGCAGATGCCCTGTACCTCTGGGTACCTGCTGTCCCTACAATTCAACGACTTGCTGGCCAAGATCACCAGTACTGAGAGCTCATCAGAAAGTCTTGGCAGAAGCAGTGTGATGTAAAGATGACACAGGGAAGAAGATAGGTGAGCTTTGTTGCCAGTGCTGCCTCTGAGCTCTCATTGGCACTTTCTATGTATTTTCCTTAATGTGACTGCAAGCTCCTTGTACAGTGCCTGGGACTCCAAGTCTTGGTCAAGGTCCTCATATTGTAGTACAAAAGACAGTGATAACTTCAGAAGATGTTTTATCAGCTCCTCATTCCCTTCTTCTGTAAATGTCAGCACTAAGAGCAACAGAGGGGAAAGTATAAAACCAATCCTTCAAAGTTGCAGGGGCTGGGACAGAAACACATAAATGTTCTCATTTTCTTCCTTCCACACATTTCACTTCCTTTCTGACCTATCTCTTATTTACCACTTGGAACACATCTGGCCGTCGGAGCTTTGGTGGTTTTTCTAAAGCTTATTTTTCACTTTATCATTTATTTATATGGCTGCATGTGTCAACATCAAAGGGAAGCCAAGAAAACAACAGAGAGCTCTGTAAGTGATCTCCCTCACTGCACAACCCAGAAACCACAGGTGATCCCCTCACACTGAATTCAAGCACAGCACTGCTCTGAGATAGTTCCACTGAGAGAGAGCTTTGCTGATGCTTGACTCGTAATAAATTTGCAACATCATGGTACTGGGGGAAAAACAAGGAGGAAGAACAGAGTTTAGATCAAGCACAGGTACACAACCCAGAAGACAAATGAGTGTTTTTCAAAAGGCAGAAGGAAGCTTTAGACCCACCTCACCCCCCTTCTGCCCCTCACCCCCACTCCCACCATTAGAACATACTGAAAAATGCTTTATCCTATGGGAAACATCTGTACATGGTTGAGAGGGGTAAACATTTACACCTATAATCAGTTCTGTGAGAATATAATGTTTCTTTTAGAGTTATGCCAGCATGGCTTTCTATTTCCCCAGCGTCGCTCAGTGTAAGCTCTCCTTGCACAAGCCATCCAGCTCAGTGACTGCTGCCTGCCCTGCTCTCTGGTGGGCAAAGTGTGTCCCTTTATAATGGAAAAAACCATGCCTAAAGAAATTTGCTTTTTGAATGCATCAGTCACTTCTCTTGCAAATTAGATCATAGGAACTCTCTTGCCTCATCCTGGGGGACCCAGAACTCATGAGGCTTTTTGCAACAGAACAGAAACACACAGACCTGTGCTCCATCTGGCAATGGTGTCTGGTTTCCAGCAAACCTAGCTGCTCCAGTAGAAGATTTTAAGACTTTATGATGGCCTAGCTTGCCCTGAAAGCAATGTGTTTCTATAATTATCTAGCAATCATCTCACTACCTTTAACAGGAGCTTTGAGAAATAATATTTACAATTTTCATTTTATGTGATTGCAATCATTGTGATCACAAATACACATTTATATTACAGTAATAATCAAAGATCTATTTTTTCCACGCTGTACAAGCTGAAAAGTGAAATTCCATGCCCTGAAGAGTTTAGAGGGTAAAGACAAAACTGATGACAGCTGATTGACTGGGAAATAGAACACAAGAAAATGTAAGGAATTGTAATATGATTGGCATATGGAGCTGCTTGCTTTTAAATTGGGTGTATAACCAGAGAAAAAGGAATGAAAAGAGGAATATATATTGTTACTGCCTTTTGGGGTTAGCTGGCTTTGTTTTCAGTCAAACACCAGTTTAATGCTTGAGAAGAGGAACACAATCTACATCTCTCTGCTGCACAACAGTGAACAGTCAGCAGTGACATTTTGGGATTTACACTGGTGCAAGAACGTGAAATTCCCAACTGGAAACATTTTTTTTTTTTCATAACTGCTGCTGCAGCCAGCAATCTGCAGAGGAGTGTCTCCAGTTTATGGCTAATTGGTTGAATGGTCTTTTTCTTCCTCTGAGCCTTATTAACTTCCTCTCTGCTCCCAGCTATCATTCCTGGAGAGTTTTAGTAGGATTCTGTCAGATACGTGTAAGGGAGAGATTTCTTTTCACTGATGAGCTGATCCCATTTTCCTTTCCTGACAAAGCTATGGTGCTTTCTCCTGCTAGTATGTGACAGGCAGAACTAGGCTCTGTATTTTATGCCTCACCCAGATCCTGACTGCAGCATTGTATACACTTCATTCATTAATTGCAACAGTTCTCTTTACTGCGTTCTGTAAAAGCAGAGCAATAAACCTAATGGCATTATGTGATGTGGACTCCAGCTCATGTTGTTACTCATTCTCTCAAAGCAAGGACGGCTCAGGAGAAGCATGGTGGCCTAATTAACCTCCTTCTGCACTGAGGAAGCCTTGGCAATTGGGTCATTTTAATTTAGATTTCAACACAAATGACTTTGATTTCAAAAGAACCCTCCCTTTCTTGGATCAAAACAATTTTTTCATCTCCAGCCCATTGGCCTCCAGGTTACAGCTGCATTCACAAACGTCAACTGACAGAATAGGGAAATTGCCTACAGTGATGCTGAATGAAACCACAAGTACTGTGCCCTCTTTGCAACGTCAGCATGTGCTGGTATTTCTTTAACAAATACAGAATCTCACTGCTGACATGGAGGAAGAGATATATAGCCAGAATCCCACCCCCAAGGGAAATAGTACGGCAACATGTAAGTTGTTTTGAAGAACTAATACAAAAACACACAGAGGCTGTGTAATGGTTCTTTTGCCCTAAAATCGGAGGTCTCTGCCACTGAAACAGAGCCCTCTTGATGTGGCTTGGTGAGTTCTGTGCACAGAGGGGACAACCATGGGAGGATGCATTCCTTCAAAACCTCAGAAGAAATTTAGCCATCCACTGGGCAACAGCCTGTATCATGAGAAGGGGAAGACTCACTGTGAAGAGTGAAACAAAGAAAAGGTGGCACATCAGAACAACCTTCTGTTGTTACAAGAAAAAAATTAGGACAAACAGAAGCTCTTCAAGAGATCTGGTACTCTGAAGGAACAAACCTACAAATCAATGTGAGATCTCTATTCTCCAGAGTCTAGTACCTGAAAGCAGCTTAAATAAATCAGGAACTCCTGAGCCACCGGATGTACAGAGACCACTGTAGACACTACAAGGCTGAACTATGCACGCCACCTAAATAATCCATTAACTTTTAAGGACATAGGTTCTTTTAAAAGCCTTTGACTTCTCCGTACACTGGGAAGGAGTCAAAATGTCAGGTCATCTTATCTTTTTCTAGATGAATAAAGCAAATAATTTTGCAAAAATTTTCAGATGCTCTTACTGGAAAAGTATCCCAGGAGACAGCTTGAAGCTTGAGTCTTTCATGTAAATGAAGAGGCTGACAGTCAACTTTTTATGACTTTCAGACAAGGAGAATGGAGAGAAAGTGGAAATGACTCCATTATCTCAAAAACAAAATGGCAACCCTCACATATGTAAAACCTGTTTTCTTTTCTATTGAGATGTTTTAGGTTTTGAAGGGTTAAGTCACCAGCATGGAGCAGCTCCAACGCTGCAGAAAAAAAACCTGTGAGGCCTTTTTAGTGGTGTATACGTCTCTGCAGAGTGATGTGTCTGCAAACCATACTGAATTATCTGATTAGAAAGTGAGAAAAAACAAAGGCAGCCTGCAGTGAGAAAATGAGACTGTGCAGAATCCATCTGCCAGCAAAGCAATTAAAAAGATGGACTTAGAACAGCATTGATTGTCATTTGTGTATGGCACTCAGTGGGCTCTGATTCCCACAGATAACAATCACGCATTGCAGCACCTGAAGAGCATGTGATGATCACCATGTAGCTCAGTACATTTTCAGTAGCTAGCACTAGTTTAATCCCTAACTAAGCTATTTAACAGGTGTGAGATGGAACAGTCTCTTCATACAGAGAGCAGTGCAGAAAGACTTGCTTGTTTGTTTTGTATTTCCTCTAAATGTATTTCTCAGAAGGTTTGTGGATATGTATCTCCCTCCTCTGGTGCACAATAAAGTAACACCCTGGTGGAAGATTTGGAAAATTTGATGTGGGAAAAAAAGAAAATACGGAAAGGGTCGTCAGTGAAGGAGCACTTCATAAAATTCATGGGAGAGAATGTATTTATTTTGTTTCTCAATTTCATTATACTAATTTCATCACATAATATAAATGTAATAGCTGTCCTCTACACCTGGGCACTTTGTATTCATTAATAGTTTGCCTTAGAAATAGTTCAGCCCTGATTTGATGTCAAATCTCCATGAATGTCAAAGAAAGTCCACACTGCCCCCTGGCAAACTGGTAACAATGGATGATGAGAAGGTTGAGGTACTCGAAAACTTCTTTTACCTCAGTGTCCACTGGAAAGCTCTCTTCTCACATCTCTTGAGTGGGTGGACTGCATGGTAGGTGGACTGGGGGAGCAAAGTGCCTCCCACTGCAAGAGAAGATCGCATTTGTGACCATTTAGGGCATTTAGGGCACCTGGTGAGATGCATCCCAGAGTCCCCAGGGAACTGGCTGATGCAGTTCCCAAGCCATTCTCTGGGATATTTGAAAAGACATGGCAGTCAAGTGAAGTCGCAGGTGACTGCAAAAAGGGAAATACTGCACCCATTTTTATGAAGTGTAGAAAGGAGGACCATGGGTACTACTGAGCTGTCAAACTCACCTCAGTGCATGGGAAGATCATGGAACAGATCAACACAGACAACCTAGTGTCCTTCTGTGATGGAGTGAGTGTGTCCCTACATCAGGGGACAAGGGAAGAGCTACAGATGTCATCTCTCTGAACTTCTGTAAGGTCTTTGACATAGTCCCCCAGTACCTTTCTCTCTAAATTGGAGAGAGATGGATTTGATGGGTGAACCGACCAATGGATCAGGAATTGGTTGGTCAATTGTATCCAGAGGGTAGAGATCAATGGCTCAAAATTCAGATGGACATCATGACAAATGGTGTCCCTCAGGTCTGTGCTGGGGCTTGTACTGCTGCATATCTTCGTCAGTTACAATGGACAGTGGAATTGGGTGCACCCTTGGCAATTTGCAGACACCACCAGACTGAGTGGTCCTGTTGGCACACCTGGATGGGATGGCATCCAGAGGGACCTGGACAAGCTTGAGAAGTGGGCCCATGGGAATCTCATAAGGTTTAATAAGACCAAGTGCAAGGTGCTGTACCTGGGTCAGGGCAACCCCTGGTTATAATCCAGAACGGCGCATAAACAGACTGAGAGCAGCCCTGCTGAGAGGGACTTGGGGGGTGCTGCTGGATGAGAGGCTGGACATGAGCCAGCACCATGTGCTCCCAGCCCAGAAAGCCAGTTGTGTCCTGGGCTGCATCCAAAGCAGTGAAGCAGAATGAGGGAGGGGATTCTGTGTCTCTACTTTGTTCTTATGGGGTCCCACCTGGAGTACTGTGTCCTTGACACAGGAAAGGCATAGACCTGGTGGAGAACATCCAGAGGTGGGCCACAAAAATGATCAGAAGGATGAACACCTCTCCTATGAGGACAGGCTGAGAGAGCTGGAGCTGTTCAGCCTGGAGAAGTGCAGGCTCCAGGGCCAACTTATTGCAGCCTTAAAGGGGCCCTACAAGAAAGATGGGGACAGATATTTTAGCAGGATCTGATGCAATAGGACAAGAGGTAATTGTTTCAAACTAAATGAAGGCAGATTTAGACTGGATATAAGGAATACATTTTTGACAATGAGGGTAGTGAAACAGTGGAACAGGCAGTCCAGAGAGAGAGAGGAGATGTCCCAGCTCTGGAAACATCCAAGGTCAGGTTGGACAGGGCTCTGGGCAACCCCTTCCAGTTGAAGATCTCCCTGCTCATTGCACAAGGACTACTCTATGATTCTGTGATCTTCTCTGAACTCAGTTCTTTCATTCCTATCAGGTTGATCCTGTTTCTTATCAGGATGATACAAAGACACATTTTCCCATTTTCCCATTTTCCTGGTTGTTTTGTTCAATCACAAAAATGGCATGACTGCAAGGTGCCAGAGCACATGCTAAAATTACCTGCATTTCACTAATTTTAATAATTTATGCAGATCTGTACTCGGCACTACAGCGAGTTCATTAATGGTCTATGAGAGAACCTAAGGAAACCAGGTTCTTTTCATCTAACACCTGACATCAGTAAACAGATGATTGCTCTCTGATGATTTGAGGGGGCTTTGGTGAACTACCTGAAATACAGACATTTGCACTGGCTAGCAGCCTTAGGCAGTTCCCAGAAAAAACACCTTCCCACCTTTTGCTCCACTCTACCTTCTGTTTGGTTCATCTTCAGTTTGAGCTGGGTACTCTGCCAGAAATCCTAAAAGAATAATATCATTGCCCTAGTCCAGAACATCAGCTGGCAAGGGAAAGTGATCTGGGCAGGGAGTAGCAAGCTATCATTGCTGACATCTGTCTGCAGCAGAGCAGGTGTTCCCTCACAGGTGGCTAGAAAACTGCTTGCTGCTTCTCCAAGCAAGACTGCTCAAGCTGGTGTAGAGAATTTAGATTAGAAGAGAAATCCTTCATCTGCAGACTTCTTTATTCTTTGACACAGTTAAAGGAATTTAGAAGAAAAACTCAGTGGGCTTGAGAGCTTGCTAAGAGAAAAGGAATTAAAAGGCTTTACAGTATGCAGAGCTCGACAGAACCAGACAGCTGCCAAAGAGCTACTCAGCTCAAGTGGCCTCACAAAATGTGTCTGTACTATGACTGCTCAGTTAACCATGTCAGTGGTACAGCAACTCTTACATGGTCATTTGGGGGTGGGGGTACACTGCTCATCCAAGCCCAGCCACCCCCTAAGATCTACAAACACCCAAACGGGCCTGAGGCGTTGCCTGAAGTAATGTGTCACAGTGGGAAAGGCACAAGCAACAGCTCTTTGCTGTTTCAGTTTTTAATTGTCTGCATAGAATGTCAGCTTTTCCCCTTGAATACAAAGGCAGCCTTTGAGCTAGAAGAGATAAATAAAAAAAATCCCAGAAGGAAATAAATTAATCAGGAATTAAAAGGAGCATCTAATACTAAAAGATGAAATGAGAAAATACAGAATATGATCCTGAAATGTAATGTACACCTCTGCCTTTACTGCAGAATAAAATGGCACAACAATTATAGAAAAAAAAATAGATCACTGTGTGCCCAAAACTTGGAAACTCAATTGCTTTACTAAGTGTAAGTGATGCAAGTGAGCAAGACAGAGTGATTTTAAATGACTGAAATGATATTTTAAAATTCTGTAAACCATCTGCCTTTAAACTTGTAGCATTCGTACAGCACATTACTGCAGTTCCGGGAGGGGGGGAAGAAAAAAAAAAAGAAAAAAGGCATCTTTATTCTTGCACAGGAGCTTTTGAGTCACGGACATTAAATAAACAAATGTGAATTAAGCACGCTCCTATTTGCGGTCGGTCTGCTTGTGGGTGCGCTGATGGAAGAGCAGTGGACTCCTCCCCTCGGGGCACACGGACCGTGCCGTGCCGTGCCGTGCCGTGCCGGTGCGTGCTCGGGCACAGCGCCGGTGCCGCTCGGGAGCCGCGGGCGGGGCCGGGCGGGGC
>JAYDZK010000274.1:24421958-24451750 GCA_034509185.1 Euphonia xanthogaster
TGCGGCCGCTCCCATCGCCCCCGGCCCTGCAGGCCCCTGCTGCTCTGGCCACGCCGGGGCCTCTGCAGAAAGCCACGAGCTGCTCTTTTGCACCAAGGGTCTGCCAGTCGCCGGGACGCACCGTGACCCCTGCGCAGCCGAGGGCTCATTCTGGCTCTCTTCACATTCATATTGATTCACAGCCCTTCTGCCACAAGCACTTGCGGACAGGAGGGCAGCTAGGAAATGGGGCGGTCCCTGATATCTCAAGAAGCAGTTTCTCTACTAGCTGATCCATGTAGATCAAAATTCTCCTGCCTTTACAGGCCCACAGGGAGCTAGCTAGCAGCACCCCACAGATTCTGGGATGTGCCTCGCCTCAGCTTTGGTCCATGCATCCAACTGCTCTGTTGCAAGCAGAAGAAGGCTAAGTTAGGTAGCTGGAAGAAAAGCTACGTGTCCCTTTTGGAAAACCACCTACTCTGATGGGCTGTTGCACACAAGGGGCTGCAGTCCTCTGTTCAACATAGGCACTTTGTGAGCGGAGCTGAGGAAAACTGCATGTGGGAAAAGGAGCTGGGAGGTGCCTCTTCAGCTGAGATGCCATTCAGCCTTTCCCCAGGGTCCAGAGGAATTTGATGCATTTCCAAAAGTAACAAATGTTCTTGAAAGCAGTGACATCAGTGCGGAGTACTAGAGGTCTCCCAGGACTGGCTTGGATAGTTCCCACATAAGAGGATGTGGGGAGGAGAGAAAGAGGTCAGGGGTCTGTTTGCTCATTCATTCTTTATATGAAGGCCAAATGAGGTAACTGGAGGCTTCAGAAGGTTCACCACAGTTCTCACAACTCTGTTCATTCCACAGTGCTCACTTGTCTCAATTGATAGAAAAAGCCTGATAATACAAACCCCAGGAATAAGCTTTACTCGATTTACTCAACTATTCCAGGCTTACACTTCTGCTTCCCAGTTTAAGACTCTGTAAGACAAAGAATGACTCCATCCTAGGACAGCAGGAAATATTCCCTACATTTCCCACGAGCTCCCAAACTATTGATAAACTTTGGGTTTTCACCTCACATTCTTATGCAGTGAGCCTTCAGCTTCGTAAATTAGGAAGACACCAGCACTGAGCAATGACGAATTTACCTGGCAGGAGAATTAGGCTCTGCACGAAACTGGCCAAGGCACAAAGCCACTATTGTTCTTCTGTGTGGTGCTCCCACCAGAACACCTGCCAGGATGCTACACTCTCCATGCCTCACCTGCTGACTGGGGAATGGTGTAGTGACTGCGCAGAGAAATGAACTTGACATCTTGGATTTGTTCAAGCTTTGGGCTGGAGCCCCATGACACTGACAGCACCCGTTCCCCTATCTCACGCAGCACCTGCCATGATATGCCTTGTGGGCTTTGTCTGGGGCCGTGCAAATCTCTGTGACTGGACCCTGGTGCAAATATTCTGTGACCTGCAGAAGGGCACTGAGCTTTCAGCTCTGGTGCCCAGCTCTGTGCCCAGCACAACTGTGAGCAACACTGATTAAAAAAAGCAGGGAGCACGTTCCCTTCTGGAGGACACCTGAGAGGGGCATCCAGCCACACCGCCATTCTGCACTAAAGCAGAAACCACTGGTGCTGAGGAGGATACGAAAGGAAAGACTTGTGTGGCTTGGACGCATTTCATAGTTACCCTTGATATTTCATCATTCCTGCCAAGGGCACGGTATTGCTGGTTCTGAGAATGTAGCACATCAAGTGACATTTGGCTGTGGTAGACCTATTTTACAGTGACGCTTTGTACAGCTCTCAAACTGAAAAGGGGGAGGCTTGCAGGAAATGAATTCTTCAGGAAGGTATGGCAGAGGCTTTTCTAAGAATATACTGCATGATAACACATAACACTCTTGCCAAAGGGGAAAGGCCAAAGATATATATTGCCCTGTTTATCTATCAGGGAGGCCTGATAAGGACATTATTGCACACTCAACTAATTTTTTTACTTCTAAGTTATTTTTTTCATTACACATTTACACCAGAGTTTTTACTTAAGTGGCTATGCTTGAATATTTTGGAGGGATGCTAAGTTTAGAGAAATTAGCCTTAGATTCATTCCCATCTCTTTTTATCTTCTCTTTTCTTTGGGGCTGTCAAGTTACAGTGGTCAGCAGTTGTTGTTTCTTGTTGCACCTCCACTTACAAGGACCAGATAAAAGATTACAAACCCGGTCCTAATGTGAGGATGACAACACCATAAATGTGAAGGATAAATATCATAGAATGATAGAATATCCTGAGCTGGAAAGGACCCACAAGGATCATCAAAGTCCAACTCCTGGCCCTGTACTGGACAACCCCACACATCATACCATGTGCCTGAGAGGGTTGTCCAAATGCTTCTTGAAGGTGTGGGTGTATTTTAGAGGAAAAGCTAACAATGCTTTTAAGATTTGAGGCCCACTCTTTAAGGTAAAAGGCATGTTCTTCCTAGAAGGGGAGAGCCTTGTGAGTTCCTTATAAAGCCTCAGGGTTCCAACCGCCAGAGTTACAGGAACATCGGCTCAGAAAGCTTGCAAGAAAAGTTCCCTTTGCACCCTTTCCTTGGGGCTAAATCTTGCTCTGTCTCTGTTGGTAAATCAAATGGGCCCAAGGACACTCCTGTGAAAACCTCCCAGCCTTGAAAGCTGGGTGGCTGTATCTAAACTGCTTATCTGGCTGGGGCTGGTACTGGAACATCCTCATTCCACAAGTGTGGAGCCCTTTGGTGAAGGCACTTGCTGGCTGCCCTGGGGTAAGGGCTGACTGTCCTGCCAGAACTGTCAGCTGGTAACTTACACTTGATCTTTGAGTTTAAATACCTTACAACACTCAGGCATGGCTGCTGGAGAATGATGTGGGGACAGACAGGATATTCCTGGAGCCCAGATCCATTCATTCCAGAAACAAGTATCTTGTGGCAAACAGCCAAAGCAGCATCTGCTGTTCACAGAGACAAACAGCCGAGTTCCTCACATCTCCATCATTCCTATGGCAATGGCTGATCCAACAGGATTTATCTTATAAACAAAGACAACTAGAGGGAAATTCTGGGCACCCAGAACTCCTTTTCCCTGACCTCCCTCTTGAGGTTCCCATGCCCAGATTTGCTTTTCCTCTGGAGAGAGAGTTCAGCCCTGCTTTAACCCCACCACATTCACTTGATATGTGTGTCTGTCTCTGTAGTGAACTGTGTGTTTCTGGAATTAAATTAAAATTAAATGTTCAAATTAAATACTCCTGATATTTTTCACAGCCCCTCCTTCAGCCCTTTCGATCAGAGCAAAATTACCATTTTGCTAGAAAACTTTACGATGGCAGTCATTGCTTAGAGGACCTTAGAAGTCAAAGCTGAGTAGACCTCAAGTGCCACACCAGGCAGTTGTGCAGAAATAAATTTCAATTTCAAAGATTCATTCCATCCATGTATTCCTTGAGGTGACACTGCTCACAAATGTGTGCCATATCACACCTGTGTGTCGAGCCATATAACAGCCTACATGTTTAGGATTTAATTATTTTCACTGTGTATTAGATGTACTATATACAGTGTGTTGGAGAGTTCAAGACTCAGATTAAAACACAAACAAAATGTATGTGGTTTAGGAGAAAGCCTTGAGGAATTGTCCTGACTGTCAGGAGTGTTTTGTGCTAGGCAGTATTTTACACCATGTTTTCATGATCTGCTTTACCTGATCTCAGCATCATCAAGGAAAGGCAGCACCATCCAGACTGTTTCTCTTGTCTCCAGCTGTACCACCACTCTGTTGTGGTGGCACTGGACTAATTTGGCAGTGGCATGAACTGGAGCAAAGAAAGGATTTATCTTACACAGCTGCACAAAGGCTAATGCTGCAACAAGGGAGAGAGAGGCACTGGGCTACTTGGCTGGGGATTTGGAAGGGCAGGGAATGATCCTGCGCATTCTGGTACAAGTTGCTTTTCCACGGGATCAGGCTGTCAGTGAAACCACACCTACATGACAGGGAGCCTTCCTTCTCTGTGTGATGAGACACTATGTAGTGTCTTCTCACTTGGATCACAATAATTTATACAGTAAAATCCCATGAGTTTAATCAATTAAAAGGTGGTGGTTTGGGTTTGCCTGAGGGAAATTATGAGGTGGGAGAGTGATAGCTACTTTAGCTTAAGAGATAAGAACTGAGATCTAGCAGTAGCACACCTCCAACTGCAGGCCAAGTCCTCCCTTTGCAGGGAAGGTTTAGTGCTGCTTTGTGTAAGGTTGCTGTTACAAGAGGAATCTTTTAGCAGCTCAAAAGCAGCACCACAATGCCTGCACTGAATGTGTGCCCACAGTGTAACAGCAGAGGTGGCCCTGATGGTTGGTAAACAGCATTGCTCCCTGAGGAGAATTTCCTCTTGAATGCCGGCCTGTAGCAAAAAGAGGGAAATGAAGTGATTGGGGTGGGTGCAAAAGGAAGGGGAAATCAAAGCTTCTTCATTTCCCTCCTCTGCTTCTGGTCCCTCAGTTTGACCTTGCGTGTCTCAGTTCTGGTGTGTTTCTTGGTGCTTGTTTTCCCTAGGGGTTCACCTGCAAGGACAGACCTCTGAGAAGAGAATCCCTCCACCTTTTGCCAAAAAGAATTCCTGCCCTGCTAAAGATCCTGAGCAACATCAGCTGGCAGGCCAGGCCTGCTATCCCTGCTCTCCCTGCTCTCCCTTTTCTCCCTGCCATCCCTGTATTGGTGCTACCTGGGGGTCCCAGGGGTACCCAGGGACAGGTGGCTGCTCCTTGTCCTTTCTGCTGACACCATCCAAGTAGTAACAGGTTTTACAAGGAACTTCATGAACCAAGTCATGTAACCATTTCTGTCTCAGTTACATTTGCGTCATAGGATGGCAGCATTTGATATCTCAAGAGATAAAGAACAATTTTTGTAAGCAAAAGAAAACTAGAGAAAATTGATGGTGATATGAAGGAGGATGGCAATGAGCTCAAAACTATAGACAGGGCAAAAGTCTAAATTATCAGATGAGTGAGGAGGGTTATAGTGTGGAAGAGGAGAGTCATTGACTCATATTTCAAGCTTCTACCATAAAATGACCTATAACTATTTCCCAGAAGGTGATTAGTTTGCATAATTCAGAAGTTTTATGAAGGGTGTTCATTGGAACTCAATGAATAATTATTTTTTGTGTTTCATTGGCAAATTTGGAAAGTCAAGAGGGCTCATTTCAGTCAGACTGAAAGGAAAAAAATGATTTTTTGTGAATAGAAAAGTAAAACAAGTCATAATTTGGAGGATTCAAAACAGACATTTAATCCTAAACCAATTAAGACCTGATTTGAATGGTTTAAATATTGCTGAATATGGACTATTTAAATATTGCTGAATATTTAAAAATAGAGGGGTTTTGGAAGGAAAATGATACTTTGAAAGAAAAAGAAAATAATTTAATTTGAAAAAAAATTTAGAATTATTTAATGTGAAATTCTGATTTTGTTCCCTTGTTATTAAAGGATATGATTGTACTGGCCAAGCTCCTGAAGTGTATTACTATCTCCTGTCCTAAACTTTTGGCTGCAGAAGTTTATGTCAAAAACAAAAGCCTCATTCCAAGGATTGACAGTATATCAGGCAAGTACAAATTTCTCAAGACTCCAGAGCCTGCAGCTCCATGTGTCTCCGTCTCCAGCTCCTCAGTGGCTCAGGGAGTTTAACAAAACACTAACCAGTCACTGCCAAGTCACAGACAGAAATTGTTGCTGCATCCTCTCCAGAGCCTGCATTTGCTAGCTCACTGCATTATGACTTAGTACACAATCTACCATTAAATAGCTTGAAAATGAAACTACTCTGTTTCAGGACACTATTAAATGAGCAGTAAGAAAAGTGCTCTTAGAGAGCATTTGTAGTTAATGTCCTTCAAGCAGGAATGGGCAATGCTGCAGTTCAGTAGCTGAAGGAATGGCAATGAAGGGAGACTGAGTCCTGCTTAACCCCTCTAGCCCAAATCTCTAGTACAGAGCTACCATGTATTTTCACTGAATCTCGACCCCTGGCAATAACCCAACACAGGCTGATACATGAAGCACGTAGTACTGCAGGAACAGCAATTACAAGGCTGTGGCAGCAAATTTGTTGATGTGCTTAGATTAATGAGAACCAGGCAGTCTGCTTTCTTCTACCTTTTCTAAAGTACATCAGGTAGTTGCTGACATTTGAAACTCACAAAAAGTGGGTTAATACAATGGCCATTTAAATGAGCAAACATAGCAAAAAACCTTAAGAAGTGAAACTTTCTCAAGAAAGCTTTGCTCAGCTAGAGTTGCTTTTGCTGAAAAAGGTTCCCTTCACCTTTTCCTCCTTTCACCCATTATTGGTTCTAGACACCAGAAAGAAAAAATATATTTTGCCAGTATATAAGATACTGCTGGGTCTTTTTTTTGCAAAAGAGCTAATGATTTTTAAATTAACTATATTATGGGGGACTTTTAAAAAAAGTTTATGAAAATAAGTACACGCATTTTCTAAAAAAAATTCAATTTTCCTTCAACATTTCTTCAAAATTGTAAAATTCAAAACATGTCTTCCTATTTTGCTTAGAGTTTGATTTTTATTGGTCCCCATCCAACACATTTGTTTTCTTTGTATGTACTGGATATAATCTCACTGATATTGAAAAGAAGAATTCCCCAAGTGGTGTGTTACTCACAAGCCCATACTCTCTTACTCATTTTGCAGCCTTTTTTCATAATTTCTTTCTCCTCTAGGAATACATTTGCAAACTCCCTTGATTCTCCCCTTCATCCCTACTACACAGGCCAACAAAACTGATCACTATCATACCTTGTAATGTGTCATCCCATAAAGAAGTGGTCAAAACATAAAGAATTCTTTTAGAGGATGGATTTGAATTTTAAAATGTAGGATTTTCTAGCTGGGTTTTCAGGTATGATAGGGGGAGGAACCAGCTAGAGTTGTGATGAAGCACTTAAGTTGAATGCTCACTGCAGTCAGAGGCCTTATAGCAGGCATTATCCAGTACTCAACTTAAATAACCAGGAGAGCAAGCTGGCCACACTCACACATTCCAGTTAATATCCTTAAGAGTTGCTGTGATGTGACTGTCTAAGAATATGAGAAAGACAAAACTTGTAGGGAGCACTAATACCTGTCAGCAAAGGAGAGTAAGAAGGAACTTCTGAGCTTGTCAGCTATTTCAAATTTCACTTGGGCTAATAAAAGTCTTCAGCCTCCCCTTGCACATCTGGCCTTTCAGATATTTCAGGGGGTTGTTTTTGTACTTGGCCCTGGTAGGCACTTTGGGAAAGGACAATTGCCAAGTCCTAGAAATACGGTTTCAAATATTTCATAAACTAGGGAAGACAAAGGGAGTTGGAGTTATCACTAATCCAAGAGTAAGGTTTTGTACATGAGATCAGGTTCTGTGGGGAATAGTGGATTGAACAACAAATCCTGCAGCTGATACATTTTGGAAGGTATAGGACCTGCTTTTAGTTTGCTGATGCTAGCCATAAAGCCACTGCTTGGCTGTAGTATCCCATTTGCAGAGATGTCTGCCTTATGGAGCGACAATTTGTTTTGCAACTGCTACACTTCAAAATCAGAAAGGTTCTTGGAATTTATTTTACAATCCTCTGCTAGAAAATCTGTATCTTTGTTTTCCAGAGCCCCCAGCCTATGATTAAATAACCATTCTAATGGCAATTCATAATCCTCACATACATCACTGTAAACTTTCAGTAACATGTGGTGGCATGGACCAAAGGCAAACAGATTGAACATTAAAGTTCCTTAAATCAGGGCATCAACCCTACAGATCTTAGACATAATTTCCAGGATTACATTCTCATACGAGCCCTGAACAAACAATCTGTGATAAAGCCACTATTCGTTATATGATTTTTGTAAATAAAACTGCAAGGTAAGAGGTGAGGAGAAGGTGTCTGAAACAGGAAAGCAAGGCAAGGTTTATAGCAAGGAGGGATTCTGAAATGGTCCCCATCCCTCAGTGCTGAGTTTTTAGTGCTAGTATTGCATAGCTCTGTCATGCAAAATTTAAAGAGCATTATTGACAGAGATGCAGGTGGTACATTATCTGGTCTTCACTAAAATGTTTTTTCACTCATAAGAGACTTCTGGGCAGGTTTTATCTTGGAATATACTTCACTCAGCCCGACAGTGACATCTGCAAGCAAAAAAGCTACATGTACCCCTCACTGATCCAGCCACTCGTATTTCTGCCAGAACATCCTTCCCCCCCTTGGTATTTTCATTTCCCTGCCTCCACCTCATTACAAGCCCTCTGAGATTTCCACATAGAAGCTGTTCCCCTGAAATGTCAAAGGCTTATGGCTTGTCTTCCCAAATTCACTGTGCCCCTGGGAAGAAATGCATACTGTGCTTTACTTCTGAGATCTAGTCCCTGCAAAGGCAAATCAGACAAAATGTGGACAAGGTTGAATGGGACCAAATACCTTTAGAAGCCTTAGCTCATGATTCTTGTTCACCTCAACTGCTGAAACAATCTCTCCTGGCCTTGACAAATGTTGGCTCACAGCTGTGTATTCCAAATGTTAGTGTGAATCTGTCATTTTGAACACCTTGTCATTCTCTTTGTGCCTATCCAGTGAATTCTGCCTTCTGCTACATTACCAACTTCTCCCTTAATTTAATTTAATTCAATTTACTTTCATTTTCTAGCCCATCCCATTCTAACTATCAGCTCACATCCACTCTTCTGAAATAGCCTCCAGACTTTGGCAATCGAAGTTGACCTTCATTACTCACTTGTCATTAATTCAAAATAGTACTTTAGAATCTGCTCCATGCCCTTCCTTGGATGAACTTCACTCTGTGAGCTTATGAAAATACCTTTCTTTGCCAGGTCTCCTGTCTTTCAAACATTTGGATTGTCCATAAGTCTACTGAGCTGGAGCACTATCTTCTTTATGTAAACTTCATTGAGTCCTTTGCTTTATAAAGGTTTAATTCTATGTTTTTCAGGAGTCCTGCTTTGATCTTATTAGATTGAAATACCATAATTTTGGGGTTTTTTACACATCAGGGACTTAATTAGCCTAGTGTAAACTAGAAGTAGGCCCTTAATTATGCTCCTCATCTGTACCCTTTAAAAATATTTCTTACCCTTCTCATTTTTGATTAGAATGTCATTTCTCACATGTTTTCAGCAAAACTTTATAATTTATTCTTGTGTCCCTCATTAAATTCAAACTGCTGCAATGTCAGAGCCAGAGACTCAGAAATATGTCTACCTCTTGCTGGTTTTCCTTTTTGCAATGCTTTAAGAAATAAAGGAAAGTGGAAGTAAACCATTTCTCCAGTCATGGGATACGCTTAAATCTTAATTTTATACTTGGGGTGTTCCTTTGGTTCTTCTCTGCTTATTCATGAAAACAGACTAGCTTTCCAGTCTTTGCTTTGGGGTGAAGATACCTGCTTTATTCTGTGCTCAATCCCAAGTGATTGGTCTAGAAACAACAAATATGTGGAGCTCTTCTTTGATAAACTCTTTGCAGTAAAGGAAAGTTGTTAATCATTTGCCAAGACACTTATGATCTCTGTTAAAATTTGTCCTAAAATCTTTCCCTTGCCACAACCCCCTGCAGGAAACTGGAGAAGAATAAGGAAGTCAGTGTGTGAAGACCTTTTGACTGTGTTGTTTCTCAGTCCTGTGTCTCTATTTCCTCTTACTTCTGTTTGTATCTCTTTCCATACATCCCAGATCTTACATTTTGACCATAAGCTGCATAGGGATGGGGTGGAGGCAATAGATTCACACAGGACTGGTTGCTACTGGGACATAGATGGCTTAAGACAAATAACATGTAGCAAACCTAGCAAGGTAAGGGCTAGAATGCAGACACTCAAGGCTAACTGAGAAGTGGCAGCATTAAAAAGTTGGGAAGAAATTTGACCTCTGTTAGATAATTACAGATGCTGTGCATATCAGGAAAGCTTGGATATAATTGACTTTATTGTAGGGGAAACAAAGCCTAGCTTCCAGGAAAGAAATACCAATGATTGTATCACAAAGAAAAAGGACACTCAAATATTCACCCCCACCTCAAATCTGTTTGGACAATCTACTCACCAGCAGAAGCTCACAAGAACACCAACCATGTATGCCCTAAGAAGTAGTGGAAAGAGAATTCCTCAGCTAATACTGTCCTCACCTCTTCTGGGCCTGGACTGAGGGCACAGGCTTAGGACTGGAGAGCAGCATTTACAAAACCAGGTTAAAAGTTGAGAAAAAGACAACAATTATGAGAGACTTAAAAATCAGTAGTTTTGTGATGTGAATTGTGATTCCTTCAGGAACTAAGTCTGATCCACCAAACCTAGTTATATCTAGGCCTTTACTTAAACTAACCAGGTTTTAGTCCTTTAATGGTAATGAAACAGTATTTTTCCAGTCACTCTGTTATTTCCTTTTCTCTTTACCTCTTGTTTTGTGCAAAAAAATTTTTCTTCAGCCATACAACTTAGAGGTCTGGATTTTTTTCAAATGACAGAGCACTTTGAAACCCCAACAGGTTTGTAGCAAACGAACGTGAACTGTTCAACATAGTAAGACATGATCTCACATTTTGAGTTTAGCAAAATATCCTGAAACCAGATACTTATGCAAATTATAAGAATTTCTTCTCCCCATTACATCTCAAGCAATTTACCAAGCAAGTTCCTGTCACAGAAAAAAAAAACCCCATGGGCATCATGAGACAGGCTTACAAGTGTGAAAATAATTTTGTGAATAAAAACATTTTGCAATGGGAATTCTGACAGGGTATCAGCAGGAAGGTTTGCCCTAATAAATGTTCAGTGAAGAAAAGCAAATCACTAGAATGCAAGTGACTAACCCAAAATGAGAAAGAAACTAATATGAGAACCTAGTTATTTAGCTTCCTAGCAATCTGAGTAATCACAGTAGTGTAGTCCAGTGTAAAACTGCATGTCCCTCCCTCAGCTAAGTTCAAAGAGGTCGTGAAGCCCAAGCCACTCCTAAGATGAACCCTTTTTTTTAAGGCTCTGCAGCTTTGCACTGCAAGGCCCTCAGTCCTCTCCCCTGCTCTGACACTTTGCTATGGTAGCATAAGTAAAGTATAAAGGTTTCCTGTGACATGGGAATTAATAACATCCCTGAGAACAAAGAGAACTACAGTATAAGTAAGTGCATTAAAAGAAAGAATATCGTATTGATCTTCTGGAGTACAAAGCACAGGCTTTTAGAAACAGCCTGAGGAATAACCTCACTCTAAAGACCTGAATCTCAAAGTCAAAATTAGGGCTCTTTCAGCCATTCTCTTGTCTGGCCACTAGACCTCGTGTAAGGTTCCATTTATGGAAAAGGGTGAAAGATGAAAAGCTCCCAAGATAAAAGAGTCAGGGCAGGAAGATTCCAGACTACACAGACAAGAAGGTGCAGTAACTAGGTAAGATAGGTCCAGTGGCTGTAGCCCACAAAGCATGGCCTGTATTTTTCATATGATTTATTTAGGGAAGGTAGGGCAAGCAGAAGTCCAGAGACTCTTGACCAGCTGAAGAGTAGTTAGATAAGGGACACAGAGGAGAGAAAAGGTGTCCCCAGTGATTCTTGTGGATTTTATTTTAGTGAGGAACTCATTCTGTTATCAATACATTGTTCCATGCTGTAACTGAGCTGGAAAGGATGAGAGCAGTGAAAGTGAGATCTTCTTTGGAACAAGATCTCTTCTACTGCATGATCTACCTGCTGTCTGCATACATTAACTCAAGAGCCAAAGTCTGATTAGGAAGGGTAGAGGGCACCATGGCAAGGTAATCATCCATTGGAATGGCTAACCAAAGGCAGCCTGGGCTCACTTAGGCAGTGAAGACAGGGACAACTTCAAGAGACTCCAAAGGGAGACGTTGTGCTTTACTTAGAAGAGTAATTATCATGACACAAGGCTTTTAAGGAGGAACAAGGGTAAAAAGGAAAAAGTTGTGGATTTGAAAATGCACCCTGAGAACAAAACAGCCAGGAAACAAGATGAGTACCACTGCAAACAAAGCTTGCTAGACCAGCCTCAAACAGGAGAGAGAGGAGTGCCAGAGTGCTGCCTGTCACTCTAGCAGGGCAAGATCCCCTGGGCATGCATGGCATGAGCACTGAGTTTTACATGGCAATCCTTTGCCAGTGTTTAGTGGCTAATTGCACCATCAATTTGCAGTCTCAATCAATTATCAGGAGATGACACCATAGCTGATGAAACACAAATGCATCATTTGTTTAACTGCATGCAAAATCCAAGCCCAAAAGATACAAAGGGCAGATAATTTAGTTACTACTCTGGATATGAAAATGTCAGGCATAAACTGGTAATTTCATGCCATAAATCTCACTGATATCCTGGTATATGATGTTGCAATAGCATTTATTTTACATTTAATATTAAAATTGATTTAAGCTTGTCTAACCAGTAATACAGTATGTGCCTATCTCATTATTAGGGTGCAGTTTTTCATTTTCCCATAGCAGTATTTTTATTTATCATCAGTTCTGTTTTGAATGCTGGTTAAGATTAAAATGACTGTGAATCTGTCATTACAAACAAATATTGCATAACCTAGGTATGGAAGCAGTAAGCTTATTTATATCATTAAGTATTTATGTGATTTCAAGACTAAGTATTTATCCTGGATCTTTGGATTGGGCTGGCTAGTGTTCAATAACTAATGCTGTTAATTTTTCTAGGTCACAGAGCAAAAGCAGGTCTTTGTGATCTACTAGATCGACATATATAAATGATGAAGCACCTTTTAAAAGAACTTCTCAAAGTGTGGGTTAAAAAAAAGAATGCCAGCCTTCAGGATAGCTGAAGTGAACTCTCATTTTTATGGAATTCTTGAGGCAATGATTCAGAGGTGCGACAGCTTATCATATAAAAAAGCAAAAACAATTTTCAGAGCTTACATGACTTTTAAAAGGTCCATGAGCAAAACCTGTTTCACTGAGGTTTGAAATGACGCAGGTGCTCTAAGCAGAGATAGCAATAATCAAAGCTCCTGCAGTGTTTTTCATCTGTTGATGTCAAGGTAGTTAGGCAGTAAAGTCTGTAGCTAGCAAAGTTCTGTATAGATGTGTAAGTCATTAGCTATAAAGCTAGATAATTTCTGCTTGGAAACAGGAAAGCTTAAAGAGGCTGGGTTATGATTCAAGTCACATTGCTGATACAAAAAAAGATGAAGTAAATGCAAGTGTAATGAGTATTTTGAAGGGGTAGCAATTTTTAAACATCAAAAGCACTAATATTAAAGCAAGCAAAGAAATTTGGGGTGGACGCAAGTCCTCCACAAAAAAATCTAGTTTGCAGGGATTCACTGTGCCACATTAGGCAGAAGTACAGTTCTCTGCATGTTGCCCTGGTAGGAAATACCTGATGATTGCTAAAATATTAAGTTCTATGATTCTGCAAGCTGGCACCCCCAAAGGGCCCAAACTGCTCTAATGATGATTAGCTTTCCTCCCACAATTCTTAAATCAGTAGGGAGGGCAGTTTCAGATTGAATATATTTTCCATGTGCTGAATAGTTGTTTTTGTTCATGCTGTTTGAGGCTAACTGTGCACGTACTAATCAAACCCACTGCTTCCTTTCTCGTAAAACCAAAACAAAGCTTCATACTACTTTCAGGTACAGCATCTGGGATCAAAGCTATATATACACACTGGCTCTGTGTGGGTTCAAACATTTCGAAGATTCAGTATCCTGAAAGGCGTCACCTCTTTTCCAGTCCTGAGAGTTCCAGTTTGTCTTAAAGTCTAAAGGCATCAGCACCTTCAGCCTGTCCCAGCACAGGAATGCTCTCAATATTGGTCACCGTGGGCTTTCTCTGCACAGCCACTGCCATTGCTGAAGGTGGGTAGATGAAGGAAGCAAGGTATCTGGGGTTGTTGACTTGTTTTCAGTTTCATGTCCTTGCAAAAGACAGACTTGGTACAACAGGGTGACATAGGACTAATGGGAGCGAGGTCTTGGGGTACTGCAAGGTGTCTGGAAAACCAGACACAGACTTTATCTGCAGGGACACTGGGCAACATTCAGAGTAGCTCAAGAAGGAAGAAAAGATCTTGAAAAACCAGGCCCTGCAAGTGAAGTTGTGACAGCTGATAACATGGGTATAGGGTTTTGAAGATATGGAGAAATTCTACTTTTCATCTGGAATTCTTGCATTGCAGAACTGACAAGATAAACCCTGCCTCAAAATGGACCGATATAAAATGAGATTGAAAAAACAATGCTGAGTCTTCAGAGCTTACTAAAGCAAAAGACAGTGCATCCCATCATGTGTCATGATAGAATATAGAAGTGGCAAAAAGCTGTCAGTGAGGTTGTACATGGTACAGTAATTTCCCCTTAAGTTGTTTTTTGCAGTCTGTTCATCAGGCTTTGTTATGAGCTGTTATATTAGCTTGGGGTATATATTGTTGCTGTGGATACTGTGGCTTGGGAGTAGGTAGTAAAAGTAAGGAGAAAAAAGATCAGAAACAAAAGTATGCAAACAGATTTTCTATTCAGTTTTACTGTTACCTAAAACATTCTGTTCCATGTTCCACACAGGATGTCAACTTTTTTGTTCCTAAATGTAAATATATTTCTACTAGGCAGAAATTGTGGCTTAAAAGTCTGATTTTAAATTTAAAATTTCAACCTTATCATCAATAGCTTATTTTTATTTTATTTTTTTTTAGTTTCTTATGTATACTAAGAAATTGGTGTTGAGGAAAACTGAAGCATGCAGGCCATTCATTGCCTGACTAAGTAGGCCAAATAACCTACTATTTAAGCAACAAGTAATTGCTGAGATTTATAATATAATTTTTAGTAATCAAAGCATTTCTTGAGCTTTTTAAAGAATATAATGCACTGCTAATGTGAATTGTGGTCTTGGAGTCCTTTCTTTGAAAACAGCATTTCTAGGAATCACCCATGGATAACAGGAGGTGGCAGAACTCCCTTCCTACTGTACAGGTTTGAAGTAAATGACTCCAGATCCTTTCTTGACTGTTCACTTACACTCTTTACTTCCTTACAGTAATGGAAGTGACTCAGCCAGCAATTGTGCTGGCCAACAGGCAAGGAGTTGCCAGCTTGGTGTGTAAATACAAGAACATCGGGAATGCAAAGGAAATTCGAGTGACTTTGCTTAAACAGACTGGTGACCGGATCACAGAAATCTGTGCTTCATCATACACCATGGAGTTTAAAACATTCTTTGTGGAAAAGGTCATTCAGTGCCATGTTACCCCCGGCCAAAACAATGTGACCCTCACGCTGGCTGGCCTGCAAGCAAATGACACCGGGCTTTACATTTGCAAGATGGAGCGGATGTACCCCCCACCCTATTTTATGAACAAGGGAAATGGCACACATCTCTATGTCATTGGTAAGGCAAGCAGGTTTACACTACTGTGATACTTCCAAGTTAAGGGAGCAGCTATTACATCTCAAAGGTCTTCAGAGTTCTGTTTGTAAGAAGTCAGGGTGAATACTGGTTTCAGCGCTGAAAATCTTGATTAGCTCTTATTTCTTTCAGGTCTCCCTGCAGATGCCCAAAGCAAGCATAGTCATAGCCACGGAATGATAGCATAAGCAACACCATGCAGTGTACACCTATGTCTAGGCAGTTAGATACAGAAGTGCAAAAGTAACAGAGTAAGGTGTGAGCTCTTCTACAGATAAAAACTCTTTTCATTGGAGGTTGAGTAGGCAGTGACTCAGAGCTCAGTCCTGGTGGTATCTGGGGATAGCACATGCTAGAGAAAAGCAGTGTAGAGTCTGACTCCCTGACTCTAGGGCCTTCCTTATGAAGCTCATGTGTGACATGACATGTGTGATATCATATGTTTTAGATCCAGAACCTTGTCCAGACACTGCCATATATCTCTGGATATTAGGAGCTACTGCCTCAGGATTTTTACTTTACAGTATCATCATCTCAGCCATTCTTGTGGGCAAAGCGGTAAGTCCCATCAACTCAGCTCTCTTCTGCTAATAATATCCCTTTGTGTGATGAGGACAAGGAGAAAGAAATGAGAACAGGGAAGAACACTGTGAACAAACCCAGTGGGATGCTCCACTTTGCAAGTGTAATGTTATTACAATAATGCAAAGTAAGAGAACTTGCTGGACCTGCCACTTATATTTATTTATGACTCATTTGTGTTGCCAGCATACTAGAAAGCATCAGCTTCCCTCAACTGGACTGAGCCTTGGCTTAGGGCAGGATGCTTAAAAATACCAGGCAAAGTCCTGGGTGCTTCTGGGATTGAAGGCAACAGTCTTCATGTGTGCTTTCATTTCACAAATGATTCACACAAAATCCCAGAATTTAATTTTTTCCTTTTCTCATCATTCACCTCTGCAAAGCAAATTTAAACAACCTTCCCCTTGGATGGGGGAAATGTAACTTTAAGCATTTTGAATTTCACAGCTAGAAATGTCTGCACAAAAATATGCAAAATATAAGCCTTTTTCCACAGGGGTCTGCAGCACTCATAGTCTGTTCGAAATGAACCTGAGCTTGAAACCAAACAATGATTTTTCAATCAGTATTTGTCGCTAGAAGGTAAATGAAGCTGTCAGGTGTGAACACTCCTAGCTTTGAACCAACACTGAACTCTGAAGCAGGAGCACCTTCAAAGAGCTAAATGAATGGCAGGACTCTTTTTTTTTTTTCTTTGTATAAATAGCCCCTGAGCATCCTGATCCTCCATCAAATGCTCTTAACAGATCTTCTATGAAGAGGCAGAGAAAGGTGTCTAGAATACATTCTACTCAGTAAAGGAAGATCATCCATCGGTTTCTCTAAAATGTGCTGGTCAATGATTATGCTATGATTGCCTGTTTATTTTACTTCCTTCCCATATGTTACAGATAAAGAGAAGACGATGTCTCACTACTGGAGTCTATGTGAAAATGCCTTCTGAAAAGCTAGACAAAAAAGTGATTCCATTCCACATCACTGTTAACTGTAACAAGGAAGGAGAGAAACCATTTCCTAGCTGGGATGGAGTGTCTGCTAGTTCATTTCAGTTAAAGAAATAAATTAACTGTCTTTTTCCAAAAGGCATACAGGAAGGTGAGAGAATATTCTTTGTAGCTTCCATGGTTTGGAGGAGAATAAATAGTATATGTATTCATATTTGAAGATTAACCCTATCACATAAAAATGGCTACATTAGGCCACTGACTTTTTTGAGATGTATTGTACCAATATGTAATATATATATATATATATATACATAAGTGTGTAGCATTAAGAGCTATTGCTGTTGCAGTTGAGCATCTTACTGTCAAATTTCATCATGCCTACTGATCAACTGAAATCCAAACACTATTATGACAGAGACTTGTGTGTCATCGCAAGGGTAATCCACAAGTCGGGGTGGAGACATAGGAGAGCACACTAATGTACAAAGGAATGTTGACTTTTTTCCCTGCATTGATATTTATTAGTTCCATTTCTGGCATTAGTGCTCTGCACTTCCACAGAGGCCTCCCCATAAGCTGGCCCTGATGACACTGCTGCTCTAGAAGCCTGATCTTAATCTTGAGTGGCATTGTGTCCCAAAGTGCTGTGATGGAGCTGACTGATGGTCTCTCAGCCAGTGCTGACAGTTTGGTTAGAAAAAAGGCACCAGCAGGAGCCCTCTTAGGCTGTGTTGGGAGAATGCTCCAGCTCTGCTGGGGCCTTGTGTTTTACAAATGCTAAATTAGCATCTATCCAAAAGGCAGAAGTATGTTGCTGTGTTTAACAAAGTCTATTTTCCGTGAAAATAGTGGCAGTGTATAATCTTGTTTATTAGTTATGTACCATTCAATAAAAACCTTGAAGCTTTGCCCAAATTTGAGTTCATTTCTTGTTCACCATTCTCAGAATAGTGAGAAACAGGAAGTGGCTACATGTTAGAAAGCAGCAAAGACAACATGAACCTTTCCTCTCTGACCCTGTGTTTTGCCCTTCAGAGACAGCCTGTGTGCTCGTGCCAACACTTCCGTTCTCAGCTCTCCTCCTCAGCCAGCCACCATTACAATCTGTCAGTTCTTCTATGTGGCTAGTTACAGCTGCAGTGATGTGCTTCAGACACTCTACCAATCAAGTTTTCATGTCCATCAGAGTTACTCACTTGCAGAAGGTAGCTGTAATGCCTTTGACAGCACCTCCTGTACATATTTAAACAAAAAACTTGTCCTAGTTTCAAATCCTGTTTTCTTTGCACCACTCTGACACTTTTACTCACTAAATGCCAGTCAACACACAAAGCTGCTGGAGCTTAAAACAATTTCAGAATTCTCAGCTACTATCTATTAGTTTGATTCTTTGCTATAAAAATTTCACCTTGCAACCCAAAACACTGGCAGCATGTGGCTCTGTTTCACAGCTGTGAATCCATCTTCCTGGCTGCACAGCTGTGCAGCCAAACCCCAGAGCCCTTTATTCTATGTTCTTGCACTGGCAGCAGCTCCCAGAACACCAAATCTCATAGCTCTTTTAGCCTGCTTTCCCTCTCTTGCCCATTCATCTGACACCACCTCCAACTGTGCAAAGACACATTCACGTTCTCAATTTGCCAGTGTTTGCAGGTGCTAACTGCTCCCTCAGTGTTGATATACAAGTGCTGCTTTAAGGAAAAGTAGCATCTGATGACATATCTTTTTTTTTGAAGGTATTTTAGTATTCTGACATTAGTCTGGTATTTTCCCCTAATTTTTCACAATCCAGTGTTTTGGGGATGAAAAATGGTAAAAGATCACATATCTATTGTCACTACAAAATGACTAAACTTCTGCCCTTTCAGGTGCAGCCTGATCAGGCAAGTGTGTTCCATGACTCCATGATGAAAAATAGGCTTGACCCACACATCCACTTGTAGAAGCTGTTGAAAGCGTGAATAATTATCCAGGGCAATTTTTTCCTCTATAGCAAGTAGTGAATCATGTGTCTGACCTCTAATCAGGAATCAACTGTTTCTTTTTTTTCCTTTCCTTGGGAATTCCTCTATACTTACTTTTCTTAAGCAATCTGAAAGCAGTTCAAGTACATTATTTTCCAAGCTTATCCATCCTGGGTGAAGAGATGCTTTGGATCTGTACCCACAGCCTCGCGACATCTGGCCACAGCTGGCTGTGAATCTCTGTCACCACAAACCTGTGAATATTCCAATTCACCTCCATTTATGACCACTAAGTTGACCATAACTAGGCCTTCTGCATCCACCTGGACAATTTCCTTTTGTACACCTGTGTTTCCTTGAGACATTCAGTCCGTAACAACCAGGGAAGAATTCTGCCATAAGTAACTAACAGGTTACTAAAATAGCTGAATAGTGAAGGTTATGGAAGAGCAGAACAGAAACAACAGTCTCACATATGGTAGTAGAAACATTTTGTGTTTGCCTCCTGCACTTAAATAATTATCGATGCTTATTAATTATCTTATTAATCTCTACAATTATGATGTTTATTAGTTATCTTATAAGAAATTACTTTGCCCAGATTCTCTGTTCTGAACTTCTCTTCATCCTTAGTCGTTACTTTTTCCGACCTTCTCTTGTTTCTGCAGTGCTTAGCTTTCTTTACCACTGAGCTGAATGTGATATAATGCTTTATCACTTTTTGTTCTAAGCCAGGTTCCCCTTTTGAATTTTCTGGCAGGGTTGTAGGTGCACTCAAATCAGCAGATGTGGCAGTGAAGACCAAAGTGAGATTTCAGTTCAGATTTTGTTGACAATGATATTCTCATCATTCATATCTGGCACTACAGAGATGAGTGAAGTCTAAGTACCTGCAGAGATGATATTTATACCTACCTCCCTATGGTTCATGTAGCAGCTAGCTCTGATGAGGGCAGAGCCCAGACCTCAGGGAATTTCCATTGTCCTTTGATGCCCCCCAGAACCTTGAGGTCTGTGCTTTTCCCTGATAGCAGGGAGAAGCATCTTTCACTATCAGCACTCCAAAAAATTTTATCTATACGAGTCAAATATAGTGTTCTGTGAGATCACAGCAGTACCAAAATGAAAGGTGAAAATTCTAGATCAGTGTACATCCCAGAAAATGCAATAAAGAGGAAACCATGCCTCTCTCTGGGAAGAATATGCAAAGCAAAGATGAAAGGATTTGGTCTCAGAACTCTGCTCATTAGAACCAGGAGTTTTGAAACACAACTGAGTATCTTACCTGGACAGCCAAATTATGACACCATACTGCTTGGTGAGGTTCAGGAAGACCTTCTTTTGATGTGCTCTTCACCTCTTTAGGAGATCTGTCAACCTGTTTGTGAAACAGAGAGTGTGAGTTTCTGGCTGGATGGGTGGGAATTCACAAGTATACAGGTCTGCATCAAAGACAATGGCATATGCATACACCACTCCCAGCCCCCATTGAGATTTCTAAAGAGGATATGCCATTATTCTACTTTCATTTTCATCCACTTCTTTATTTGAACTATTTCTTTCCTTGTCATTTTCAATTATCAGAGTCCTATCTGATAGAGAAAAACCTATAACAAAGGTTTCCCACACAGCTACTCTGTGAGTAGGCAATGAGTAGTCTATCATTTTAGGTTTAGAGGTCCCCCACTCTTTGAAGGAATATATGAAGCTGGACTCACTGCTCTGTCAGACCTTCATGTCTATAGAGAAAGTTCATTAATGCCATTTTCCACAGATACTTAGTAAATTAAAAAAAAAATCATCAAGGACTCCTAGGCTATGCAAGAGCAGACACTTTTGACCTATTGCTATCCTTCCTAATGTCCTGACTTTTGCTCAAGACACCCGTGGGTCTAATTTCTTGTTTTCCAATAATCAGTGCTGGCATTGGCCTGGAAACTCCTAACAGATCTGATACAATTCCTGGCTTCAGTACTGACTTTGAGCTTTGCAGGTCCAAAGAGTTTGCGTATGTGTGTGAGGAGCTGAGGTGAGGTTTGGAGGCAAAGTGCCTTGGAAGGTAAGATACAACAGGCTTCTTCCTTTCACTGGATAAAAGCTATTGCTGGGGAGTGAGTTCTGAAAAATCAACCAGAAAATGCATGATTTTGCCTGTGACAGGAATAGTCTGAACCATGACTAAAGAGCTCTATCTCTAGGAGAGACATAAAAAGGAATCAGATGATGTATCCAAGAGTTGTAACATGAAATCCAAACCAAAGAAGGCTGGTGCATAGCAGATGGATTTATGCATTACTAAAACCAATTTACTGTTGACATTTGCAAACTGCATTCTTGCTTGAATATGTAAAAGTTATTTAGAGGTAGCTTCCATCACAGCTAAGCAGTAGGGCCCCTGCACATAACAGTTATTGATAAAAGATCTTAAAAATTGTGGGAAGGGGATATTTAAAAATTGTGCCTGAAGGCAGATTAAAAATTTTGTTGTTTACTAGAGGGATGAAGCAAGGAAGGGTTTAGGTAAGGGACAAAACTTCACTGGGAATCATTAGTAATTGCAGCCGAGGTAACATGGCAGATGTTTCCATGAACTAAAAGATTGTTACCTACTCAAAATTTCACTATTCTTTCCTTTTTTGACTTTTCAAACATAATTCTATTTCTATTTCTATGGCAAGCTGCCTTAATCACAGTCATGTTTTTATATTTTACTGAACATTTTTTAGTCATTATGAGGTTTCAGTTGAAGGAAAAGTTCTCAGTTTTTTCATTGATGGCTTTTCCTCTTCATTCTTTTCTGACTGCTGTTTTTAAAGAGTAGTATATGAAAATGTTCAGTTTGGTCTGCTTCATTCAGCAAAAAGCAAGACCTTGCTTTCAGAGAAAATGGAATTTCTAACATAATTATATGATTCCAACAGGTGGTACTTTTAGACAACCACATCCCCTAACAGCACAAGGTGATACAACTGGGAGAACTTGAAGCTGGGTAACATGTGGTTGGACTATGCTGTGTTGTGGGTGGGATTTACTGACATTCATGCTCTAGCCTGTGATGCAGCAGCTTGGGTGGAAAGCTGGAACAAGCAGAGTGCTTTATTCTTCCCAGACAGATCAGTGCCTGGGATGTAGGTTTTCTATAGGAAATGAATATTAAAGTTTAGGCCAAGATTGCCACTGACATGAAAAATATAGGATTGCTGGTTTTATAGAAATAAAAATATATACACTGAGCAAATACTCTTATGTTTTTTTCAAACTAGAAATTCAGTAGCCAGACCCCAAAGAATTTTACAGTTCAGTATACACAGACAACCCTGCTCCATATTAAATGGGTTCTTGTTAAGTTACTACACCTTAGTCTTGTTTGTAGAGTTTCTCCTTGGGAATTTGTAACTTCCTTGAACTAGTTATGAAAGGGGCCAGCAGACGTACTGCTTACTTTTGTGCAAACTGGGAAGCGTGAAGGGATTGGTACGTACTAACTTCCACAGTATTTAGTGCTGGGCACTTGCAGCATCATCAGCTGTAAGAAATATTTCAATATCCTTCCTCCCTGTGAAAATTCACATTAAAAGTTGTGTCTCTGTTGGCCTTCAGCTGAACTCCAGATACCTCTTTCCATGTGCTGTAGTGTGGGGAAAGCTGAGGTGTTTGAAGTTCCATGGAAGCTTTGATAAGACTTCTTTTCATCTTGCATGCTTTCAGAGCTGGCCTTAGTACCTGCTAGACAGAGCTGCTAGTTCTTGCTATTGTCATCTTTCTACTTTGTTTAAAGCCAAACAAATAGGTGATTAAACATAGGCCTTCTCCTGTGCTACAAAGGGCCTTGGTGGTACTATGGTCCAATTTATTTGCATCATACAGATAAAAAATGTAGATGCAGTGAGCTGGATAAAAATTGTAAAAATACTTGGTGGTGGGGAAACAAGTACCAAAAATAATCCACAATTGAAACTGGCACAAAATGTGGTATGTTAGCAGTACTTAATCAAGATCAGGAAGAAAAACAGTTCATTTCTCCGTAAGTTATCAAATCTTTCTGGTAAGTGACACTTCAGAAACATTCGACAGCTTCATAACTGGCTGACTTAATGTTTTACATGTAGGAAAGATGGCTAGAACAGCACTAATCAGCAGAATAAGTTGGTTTCATAGTTGAGCTTTGGTGAGGTGTTAGATTGTGTGGGTAGCATTTATAAAAGCTTTCTCACTTTTAATTCTGTAGCAAAGATGACTGTCTGCTTCACAAATTAATAATATCTTCCTTTCTCTCATAATACCAAACTAATTAATTATATCGTATTATATGACTATTTGTCTGGTCTTCTTTTTATAGTACTCTCTCACTAAGATAAAACCTCTCTTAAGCTCTTTTCCCTCTTCATCTCTCTGCAATAACATAGAATCATTATTATAATTTTACCAAAAGGTTACAAACTCATGTTATTCCTTCTCTCTTACGTAAGCCACATGGACATATATGGTGTAAAAAATTCCTCACATTAATGTCATCATTTATACTGCAACTTTCAGAAAAACATGCATTATTTTTTATCATGTTTTTACTTCATATTTTATGACTAAAAAAGGCCAGGCTTCCACACACTTTCATTAAATACAACAATTGCTTTACTGTCACTGGTCACAAGGAAGGTGTGGCTCTTTCATGGGAGTGGACAGAGAAGCTTCACTGGTGCTTCAGATGCTTCAGTCAGAAATATACCTTAAGCAGTTGCTTTATGTTTCCTGGAAGGAGGGCATTCCCTATGCTAAGTGTGTGCATCTGTTTCCTTGGTTTATTTTCCAGTGCTGGATGCTCCAGAGGACCTGATCACTTGTGTCTCATCCAACAAATCCCTGAACTAGAAGGGGATGCAGGCTGTGTCCTACCCAGGGGGTGGATGACTTGCAGGAGAGGGAACAACCTGCACAGCACCCATAGAAGTCAGCCAGCAAAAGGAAGAGGCTGCAGGAAGTGACAGAGAGTCAGCCTGTCGTGCACACAGCGTGAATGGCACCTCCAAACATGGCACCTTCTGAAATGGCTCTCCCTCAAAAAGTTGGTTTAGATGCAGCAGCATGGATGCCCTTGGCTTACTTTTCAACATGCAGAACATAAAACACTCAGCACCTACTCTGCTCTAGAGACATGAAATACTTGAATTTAATGACCTCTTCCACTCACAGTAAATATGCTAATATTTATTTTTGTGTATAGAAAGATTGTGGAAAAAAAGGAAATTTGTTGGTATTTTTATATCAAATACTTGGACTTCTTTGAAATAGTGTTTAACTTTATATTTAAATATAGCAAACTTATAACAAAACAGCTCTTTTTGCCAAACATAAAACTATTTTTTCTCAACTTCCTAGTTTGTCAAAATTTCAGATTTTCAGTTTAGGTAGTGAATTTAAAACTAAATTTACATCTAGTCTTTGTAGAATAACAGAAAATAAGGATGTGAGTGTTAAACCTGTAAAGAAAAAAGATATTGAAGCTTTAATATAAAAAAATCCAGATTAGTCCAAATGTAGCAAAAACTCTTGCGTTGCTCTTTCCACCTTACCATTAAACCAGAAGTGTTCTGTGTTATTTGTGACATCTGAGTGGCTAATGAAGGTCCAGTTACTTTTCAATGACTAGCAGCCTTTTTTTGTCTGATTATGCTATGGGCCATTACCATTGTATGATTTCAAGTTCAAGTCATTGTTACGGAAAATAGAACTTCAGATGCTGCCAGTAGACCTATCTGGGTCTTTCTTACTTCCTTTTAACTTATCCTTTCTTTACTTGATTTCATTGCCATGGAAGCCAGCATAGGGATTAAAAGCATTGGCACGTGCAGCCAACTATCAGATTCACACTAAAAGCTTGTTCATGTGTCTTTAAGCTCATGAATAAGTCACAAAATCTTACTTGTTATGTAATAGTAACAATATGATAGAGTTTAGTGAAATATTTAGGGGCAGCAGAAAGCTGTCTCTGCACCAGAACTGGAAGAACAAAAGCTGGAAATAGTTTGTTGCATATGAAACAGGCAGTGTGGAAAAGTAGATTTAGGATTGAAATCTATTAAACATATACAATAAAATCAGGTAATCTAAAAATATGCTTATGAAATATGCATAACTCTATACTGAGTATGCCTAGAGGCTTCCTTTGCTACCTAAACCCACACTTTATTACAAAAATACTCTTGACAAAACCTGTCACTTATTCAGCAATACATTGTCTTGACACTATTCTGAAGTAAAACCTAAAAATTATCAGAAAATCAGTGTTGCCAGTTTCTGTCTAGAATATATTTCCATGTTTTGCTAAAGTGCTACTTTCAGATTTTTCAGCATGCAACCGATGCATTGATGATATGTGACAGCTAGAGATCCCTTGGCCCTTTTGTAATAAAATGTTTAAAAAGAATACCCCAGCAAAATGTCAAATCAAGAGATATTACAAGCTTTGCAGAGCCCTCTTTAGTTCCTGGTCTGATTTCTTCTTAGGTATGTATGAGTACAAGGCTGACACTTTCCAATGAGGGGTGAGTTGATGCAATTAGTCACCTTCACTTAACTAGAATTGTCCAGAAAGCTCATACAGAGAATGCTCACCTATTGAAAAAGCCTCTGTGCATGTGTGAATGCAGCAATTAAACCATGCAAGCCAAAACCTTCCTTGGGTCAAAGTAACACTTTGTGTTCAGCAGCAGAGACAGGAGGGAGAAGAGCCACTTGCCCAAAGGCTGTGGTACCGCTGGGAAGTTAGACACACACTTTGGTGTGTGATCTGACACCAAAGGCAGGAGCATACCTGGAGAACTGACTGTCCTCACTCTCTGCCCTTTCAGTGGAAAATTTTGAAGGCTGGCAGACCTTCTTGATGCCTACTGATAATTCATGAAAGATGGCAATTTTGTACTGATACAGACTGGGAAATTCTTATCTTGAAAGTTTGCAAGTTTAATAGCAAATGTACTAATATTTTGTTTGGTGCAATAAAGTCCATTGAGATTTCTAAAGAGGATATGCCATTACCAACACCATCCTGTTACAGCATGGATCAGCAGCAGACTTGTAATGAGTACTGTGAATCTACCCTGCAACAGAACTAGGAATCACTGCTTTCAACAATTTTCAGGCACTTAAACATCCTTTACCCAGCAGATTTTTATGATAGAAGGAACATGTTGTTTAAGGATCAAAACCAACAAGCACCATTCTTTCGTATGCAAGAAAGATCTCTGATCTGAACACCTTGTCAATGACTTAGGTGCTGCCACTTACCAAGGACTGGTACTTTGAATGTGGTTCTGGCTGGAGTTTTATCTATGCTGGTAATACTGTGTTTAGCTTTTCTTTCCCCTTCCCAAGTCACACACATACTGCAGTCATGCATCTTATTTGTACCTTTTGTAAGTAATTAATCATGAAGTATCACAGCTCATCTTTTTGAAACTGGCGAACTATACAGCAGCCTGTGCCCTTGTCTCCTAATCCTGCTGCAATCACTGTTAACTCACTGGGAATACCAAAAGACTCCCAGTTCTACTGATGCCTAACAGAAGAGCACAGCAGCAGTAACTCTTTATTTCATATGCGGTAAGATTATTATTTGCAATAATCAGGAAGAGTACAATATAAATGAATATGAATAAAATAGGATCTGTTCTACAGTTTCTGTAGGCATCATTCACATCCAGACAGCAGGCAGGAAAAGAAAGGTGGGAATGATGCTAAAAGACACAGTAGCAGCTGTCCATTTCCCAGCAGTGCCCAAGAGTAGATGGCAGAGAGGAGTATACAATCAATGATAGCATGCTATGTAACCTTCCTAAAATACTGTTCCAGCCCTCCTTCACCAGCAGTTCAGGAACTTCAAAGGGTGGTGAATTTGTCTTCAACAGCCTCAAGGGATTTCTCTTCCTTGAATTTACTCTGTCACTTTTTGAAGGCCTATGGACTTTTGGGTTCACATGAATAAGGATGATCAGCTGTTCTGTATTACAGAAGAAATAGAAGAACTCAAAGCAACACAAACAGCCTTGAAAATCAGCAGGATAACCTAGATAGACCAAAAGGGATCTCTAGGGTAGTTTTCAAAGTCTGGAAACAATGAAATGTTTCTTTTCATTGTGGAAAGCCAGTTATGTTTCCATATCAACTAGAACAATTTGTACCTGTCTGATATAAAGCTAATAATAAAATCACCACTTTCTTCTCTGTAACCACTAGCACTAACCACCTACTTATGAAAACATAACTGGAAGGAAAGATGCAAATGGCCAAATACATTTTTCCCCTTCAACTATTTTTCTTCTTCAAGCAAAAGAAGTACCAAAACAGTCAGTTGTTCAAGAACTACAGAGCCTTCACTGATGTCACTAGAAAACACAGTGTAACCACAGAACCACAGCAACCCAATGAGAAATAGAGTGGTGTGACTGGCTTACCTTTTTTTTTTTTTTTTTGGGGTTTTTTTGGTTGGGTGTTTTTGGTTATTTTTGTTACAACTTTTTTCTTACCTAGCAGGGAAGGGAATCACCAATGGCTTGTGGAAGTACATGCCTAAATCAATATAATATGAATCCATGGTCTTGTAACAACAGAATCCCATATTTGTTGATTGCACGTGCAGCAGGACACCCAGCATAAAAAGTAATACATTTGTTCCTTCACCATCCCATTATGATCACCAACAAAACACTGCTTACAGATTTCTGGGTCACAACAAGCTCCATTCCTGGTCTGGCAGCAAAGCGAGGCAGCTTCCAGCCAGAAGGTGATTCCTGAGGAATTCTGAAGTTAGGTTTGTGAACAGTACTACCACTAGCTCCAGATTCTAATGTAACAATAATGTTTAGCAGCAGTATCAACACAGTGAGAAGAGAGAATCACCAACTTCCATCTTTTCTGATAGTCATCTAAATTCATGTGAGTATAAACGTAAAGCCTGTAACAGCTGAGAATTAAAAAAAAAATCAGAGGTCAAGTATCTTACCTCAGATAAGTATCCATTCCTCACTACATTCCATAGTGAGGAATGTAACATGAGGAAAGACATACTGTAATGCTATCCTGAAAGACTCTCATAACCTACAAACATTTTCAGGTTGAGCAATTGTCTGATTCTGACAAGGAGGCAGAGAATCCAGGATTCTGTAATATCTATAGAAACATTATGGACACCTCTATTTCCCCAGCCTCGCTATGCTGCAGCAGGCTCCAGCAGGCTGCTTGACTTCTACTCTGGACAGGGGTGTGCTTTGCTGGGGTTCACTCAGGATCATATGGAGCTACAGCCCCAAAAGAAGCATTACTGGGGTGATGACAATGAAACTCCCTAAGCAAATATTCATTTTTAATGACCAGCAAACAAAGAGTGGAGATCAAAGAGACCTAGTGTGAAAAGTGTGTCCTTTTCAGCCAGTCGTGGGCAAGCAGGGAACTGCACATTCCTATACAATGTGTATACATCTGCCCAGACCAACTCAATAGTAGCTGGGAAAAGCTTAGGCTGACCAGAGCTTGCTGAGGTATTATTCTGAGCACAAAGGTGCTTGCCTGAATGTAACTAGATATACTTCCTGCTTTCAGACTGATACTGGGATCCCATTAAAGCTGGTTTGGGTATTCCACCCTAAACTGTATTGAGAGTGCACTAGAGACACAGGGCACCTAATCAAGACACGAGCCTGGCAGCAGCAGAGCTCATTCTTTTTGCTCCAGTGCTGTGTCTCCCAGGAGCAGAGAGGTGCATGGCACCTTCAGTGAGGAAATCTGGAGTCTTTACATGACAAAGGCCAAATCACCAGAATATCTTATGGTGATCTGCAGTGGTGATCACTGTGGTTAAAGTCATGTTTTACAGTAGTCATTTCAATCACATGTTTTCTAGAGAATAGAGATATCTGATTTCTATTTTTTGCTCGTTGTGACTCTAGTTATTACTGCAAATTCCTTTCTGTGTGGTGACAGCATCCAAGCTAGCTGAAAGAAGTGTGCCTAGACCCCTCCATACAGTGAGATCCTGAAGCACACCAAAGGATTTATTTAATGCTCTGCTTCACTGGGTTAAAAGTACCCTCGGACAAATAGAAAACATGTAAGAAGGGTTTATAGTCAACTCCCATCCTCTCTCTTGCAAGAGAGAATTTACTCCTGGGTCTAAAGTTGGTTATCTCAGTTACTCTGAGTGGCAGTAAACTCTGCCGAGTTCTGTAGGGCCTTGGGGGAGTTCCTCCTTCACTACAGCACCTCTGAGACTGCACCTGCCACATGCTTGTAGTGATGCCCTGACAAGTGACTTCTATTCAAACTCCTCTTGGTCTTTCCTGGCCTGCTGGAAGGATTGTTTTTACAGCTTGCTCCTTCTCATCAAATTAGCAAGAACAGATGAAGTGTTCAAATACCTGGAAAAAAGACCAAACCCCTTTCTCAGCTATGATGCTTTCAGAACCTCCTGAGCCCTGAGAAACCTGTTCTGTCCCTCCAAGCGCAGGCATTGGTGACCCTGACACTGCACTGCTCTCTGCTGTGCGGTTTCAGAATTTCTTTCTGATTTAAAAAAACCCTAAACCCCTTTAAACATAAAGCCACGTGCACGGGCTGGTGTGGGATTCTAGGAAACCACAGAGAGCAGTCGTACCTTCGTGAGGGCCGGCGCGGGGCCGTGCAGGGTGGCGCTAAAGGGCCGCACTGCGAGCCAGGAGTTCGGGTGTGCCGAGACCGGGCTGAGGGCGAGCTCCCCGTGGGGCACTGGCTGCACGGGACGGCCCCATCCGCACGGCACGGCCCCATCCGCACGGCGGTGCCGGGCGGTGCCGCTCCTCTCGCCGCCCCAGCCGGCCGGCCCGCAG
>JAYDZK010000274.1:24451776-24524353 GCA_034509185.1 Euphonia xanthogaster
CCCGCGGCCCGGGGACACGGGCATCGCCGCGATCCGGCGGCTCCGCTGCGGGGCCGGGCTGGGCTGGGCTGGGCTGGGCGGTCACCCGGGGCTACAGCGCTTTCGGCAGTGCTGCTTCCCCCGTGTCACAGCGCCCAGGTGAGCTCGGCCTGAAAGGCAGCTCTTGGAAGCCTCTCCTGCGGAACGGGGAAAAAAATCCTTCGCCCTTTGCGGCAGGAGCCCGGGGCTGACACTGCAGGGCACCCGGCTTTGGTTGTCTTTGCTTTGGCACCCGTCAGAGGAGTGCGGCTGATCGGAGGGAGGATCTCACCTTTGCAGGTGGGCATACTGCCTTCTGTAGCCTTGGCCTGCATGTACAAGGAACTTTGTTCCGAAGGCTGTAACCTGTGCAATTCTGAATGACAGACACAAAATAGAGGAGACTGAGTTACATATTTGTGATTTCATTTTTTACTCCCCAAATCCATCAAGGCCTGAGCTAAGTCCAGCTCCAGTTAACCACTAACAACAATAGTGAAATCTGGCTTGCATACACTTGAGAGATAAGGTTTTCAAAAGCTGTTTAAGTCCGGTGGGAAAAGCATGTGTGTGTCTCCAGCCACTTTAGTGTTTCTGGAAGTCCAAGACAGCATTGTGCTGCTTCACCTGTCCTTGCAATTTTCAGCATAACTTTTCATTTATCTGCTATCTGCAAAAACGCATTACAACTTTGGCGACTGCTTCTGCTGCAGAAAGGTTCTCTTTGTTACACTGTCAGGGCACTGGTAGCAAGAGTTTACCTTTAAGAAGTAATCACAACAATGCTGAGATAAAAACCATACCACAAACCCCAAGCGTCACCACAGAATGTGATTCTTTCCATCCTAACTGCTTAAAGGCAGCTGACCAGACAACCACATAATAGGGGCGCCCACCCTACTGCAAGCTTTGAAAGACTTCGGGTGTGAAAATTTTACAAAATGTGTGTAATTTGTCACTATTACACCTAGAATAACTTCCATGGTCACCCAGCACATCCACATATATCTGTCATGCACTGCTCCCCCTAGTGCGAGGCACTAACAGTCTTGGTCTTTGGGTTTGCACTTCACTTGGGTTTTACACATTTGCCACCTGTTCTGAAAGACCTCCTTTCCAAACCTAGATATAAGGAGCCCTGTAAAAAAGTCCCACTCAGCTGCATGTTGGCCATAGGGAACTGCAATGGCTTCAGGAGATTCACTCCTCCTTCTGGAACACTGCCTTGAACATAGGCCAGTTACGACCCCTGTGTTTTCCTAAAGACGTCCTGCACAATCCGGCACATACCAGGGAAAAGTACCTGCTGCTCACAGCCCTCTTCCTGGTACACCTTGAAGGGCAGGAGCATGGTCATTGCCTTTGTTGTTGTTGAAGACAGTAAACCTCCCCCAGACACCCTGCGGGCCTGCAGTCCACACCACCAGCACATGCATGTGAGCCTCGCTGGGCCCTTTCTATTTATACCCCACATCCTGAAGAAGTGTTCAGCACCTCTTTTAGGTAACTGTGTCGCAGGAGGGACAGGGATGAATACACAGAGCCATAGCTGTTCCTAAGAAAAAATGGAGATATTCTTTTCCTAGGTGGCTGTCAGTTGCCTTGAGTCAGCCAGTCCAAAACATTAGTCCCAGGATCTGAAGAGGCATTTAGAATCATAGAACAGTTTGGCTTGGAAGGGACCTTTAAACACTATCTAGTCCAGCAATAAGCAGTGACATTTTCAACTAGGTCAGATTTTTTCCAGGGAGGGGGCATCTTCTGCTTCTCTAGGCAACCTGTTTAGACTTGACTGAATTTGCCACTTAGCGCCTGTCAACTGAATTTATAGGTCAATGCCCTTGCAAACCTCAGAGCTGGGCTAAACTCCTTAACATAGTTTTGTTTCCCTTCTTTTAGAAAACTCGATGACAAATATTCTTAAGCATCATCCGAAGGAAAAAATAAGAAAACCCCCAAAATATGTGATGATTAATGGGGTAACTGAGCTTGTATCAAGAAGCAAAGCCACGCACAATCCCACCCCAAAGGGGACGTCTCATTAGGTCTGCTCTGCAGGGAGGTGTTTTCCTGGCTGCTGAGCTGGCTGAGCTGAGCCCCAGTTGCCTCTACTGGCACATTGATGGAGAAAATATTACAGCATGCCCACAGGCCTGGGGGAGAGAGCAGACCAAAATATCAGCAGAGGAGGCATCAGAACAAATGAGGGAGCACATGAGCTGCGTTTCAGCTGAAATCTCTACATCCTGAATGACTGCAGCTTGTTTACACACCTAATGGGGGGTGGTGCAGAAAATGGAAGTGGGATTTAAAGCCATCACAGAACTTTAAAAATAGCACAGTGAAAGTCATTGTTCCCCTTCTCAATTAGGAGGACAGGAAATGAAAAACCATGAGTGTAGAGGCTTTCTGCTCCAGCCCTGAGGGAATGACCCAGAGTCATGAGAATATAGGCCAGATATTGAAGCAAAGAATGAGCAGCAGCAGGAGACAACAGAATATAATTTGTGTGGATAGACTGTAGCAGTCTCTACAGAAAGAATTGCAAAACATTCTATGGAGAGAATATTGCTGTGGGCAACTGCTAATGCGTGAGCAGAAGTGGAAAACTGCTTGTGAGATGGAATAAAATTCTTCACTGCACCTTGGTTTCACAGTGGACCATGCACTATCACTTTGCTAACATGGACATAGGTTTTGTGTGATAACAGTAATTATGTGATTAAACAGAGCAAAGACAAATATACACCATACACACAGGGAAATTCTTTGCTGTGTCTTAGGGGAAACTGCAGAAGTGTTGTTTTCCAAGTTACTTGGAGTTAGAAGGGAAAAGCACTGAAGACTGTGTAGTAGAGAACACTGGTGTTCTCTACTACACCAAGGGATGAGCAAGCCCATTTCTCTTTGGAACTCAGTGTATCACTGAATGCATTTTTAAAGGCACAAAAATTCACATAAGGATTTTCCAGTTTTCAAACAGTCAGAAGCAAGATGATGGGAAGGAAAGAAGATTATCACTATAGGGTAGCATTAGGAGTAGGACGTGAAGAAAGAATAGGGCATGGGGTGAAGGAAAAGTTATATTCCAGACAGCACATGGTGAAGGGAAACTACTGCTTGAGGAGCAGGGTACTCAGGGACTGGGGGGACAGCCAGGTTGGAGGAGGAAAGAAGTCAGCTCTGAGAGGCATAGGTGGATGGGAGAGTGAAAATCAAGAAGAGAAATGAGTGAGGATGGAAAAAGGAAACACGTGTTTGTGAGCAAAAATAGTTACAGTTGTAGGAAGCCTGTGGAAACAGACTACTTGTTCCAGGTGTTTAACCGTAACCAACTGTGGTATTTAGAAGAAACACTTCAAAATTGCAGTAACAATGTCTTTGTGAAGTAGATAAGCGCTGACAGGGGAGCGAGGCGAAGATGGAAGGATTGAAAGGCAGAGGAGGAGTCTCTGTTGGTGTGGGACTGGAAGGGGAGCATCCCTCACACTGAGCACAGAGCTTGACTTTGTGTCACTTCACTGGGAGTGCCTCTGGCTCTGCCAGCTCATCAGCACATACTCTTGGAATCACTGTTTGGATCAAACTTCGGAGTGCTGCCAAATGTAGTGTAAAGTATTCTCTGGGCTTGACTCTTTTGCAATAAAGGGGTCAGTGTGTTCTAGCCATCCCAAGTGCCAAGAAGCAGAAAAGGAGAAGGTGTAATTGTAGACTTGAAGCTATAATTATAGTAAAGAGAGAGGACTTGACATATACAAACTGGACAGTGAGATTTTCTTCAATTGTTGTAGTAAGATGAATACCAGCCAAGCTGTGCTCCTATCTACTCTTCCCCCAAAAGTGAAATAGATGTGTATTAGTCAGCCTTGGTGTAACTGACATGGTCATAGGGAGGGACAGAAGGAGTAAGTTGCTCCAAAATAAATATAATGGTAAAAAAAAAAAAAATCCTCTCTAACAAAATTACTTTCCAAACAAAATATTTAAATTTTTAAAGAAAGACAACAAACTTTGGAACCCTAACAATACTGATTTGTTTTAAAGCATGTTTTCATAAAAAGTAGCCAAAACTTTGCACGTGGAGTACATTCCCTACACCTTTATTGGCCTTCCCAGTCACTGGTAGGCTTTGCAAGACTCAGTCTCTGGTGTGTGTTGTCACCATGCTCTCCCAAGGATGTGCATAGGGGTGCTTGACACATGATTCTCTTCCACCTTTAGTTCTCTGCAGCAGCAGCAGCTCCTCTTACCAAAGGCCTTTCCAGGGACCACTCTTAGGTTTATTTGGGGGACAGTAAAGGTCAGGAGAGGTCCCAGGAGAGGGTTGGTCTGTTCTTTCAGCACTTCCCATTAGCTTTTATAGGAGATGAAAAGATGATCCTACCTGGAACCTCAGTACATCCTAACATAGTTTATAACATCATAGGCAAATCTCAGGAGTCAGATGTATGTTTTGTAGGTGTATCATTGTTTGAACTCCTATATGCTTTTGGGCTATAGAATTAAAAGCATACTGCAGAAACTTTCTCTACTTAGAGTTACTCAATTTTGGTGCCAGAGACTTGAGCTGAAAATTTAGATCAATGCCTGATTTCACTCAGTTTTACTTGTGAGTGTAATTTTAAAAGAGGCATTGATTTTCAGGGATTTGGAAAGATTTGAAGAAAGTAAAACTCTGCCAATGTCCATGTGATCAGATCCTTAGCAGTAATAGTAAAAGACATTAAATCACTTTTTGAAGAAGAGTAAACCAACATGTGAGGATTTACTTACACAGTATAAAGTAGCAGTGAATCTGTAACACAGTCCTGTTATTTTTCAATTATTTGACCATTACAAAGACTCAACCCCAAAAGTGTCTGTCAGGCACTAGCAGTCCTTTGTGTTTTTTCTTCCTGCACTCAGAAACGTAAACTTCATCTAATATATTAAACATGATTTAGAAGCTGTTTTTTGTGCATATTTTCTGCACTAAATTTAGTATTATAGACATAAAAAGCAGGCAGAATCAAATGATTGTAGAACATGTTACAAAGGGTCCTAAAACATTCCCAGGATAGAGCAGGATAACAGGCCAGGATAGAGTCTGCTGCACAAAGGCAAGGAAGAGGGAAGGAGAAAACATTTTGACGTAAGGCTCTAGGGCACTGAGTCAGATCTCCTGTCACAGAGCCACACGAAGCTCCTCATGAAACTTCAGGCAAAACAAGCCTGATCTCCAGAATGGAAATCATGCTTCAGGGAACCCTTCAGAAGTCACAGGGCTGAAGGGATCTTTCTGCACTTTGGCCATGTTCTTTATATGAATTTCAGGACCAGGACACATGAGAGACTCTTACCCCACTAACTAGTGGTTTCCACACAGAGCAAGACCATTAGTTATGTAAAACCAGTTGAAACTGGTCGGGAGAAACCAGGTTGCCAGTTACAAATATGTATGTACTGTAAGTTACTAGTAGTTGCTGACCATGGGCCATCTGCAGAAGTCTACTCAGATGACTGCAGCCTCCACTGTGATAGACTTTACCAGAAACCAGTCTTTGCAAAGTGAACATCAAAAGTAATGTCAGAAAGTCTTTCATCCTCCTGTCTGTGACAGCAAACCATTAGGTAGGAAAAAAAATATAGTGTTAAACCAGGTATGTGCAACAGCTAATGATGACATAGCTATAACATAGTCAGGGGACAAATGTTAAATTAAAAAGCCATTCTGATTATCTTACAGTTTTTTTCCAGAGCCCACAAACCACTTCCTTTTCTACCCATGTGTTCTTCCCCATCTTCAGAGTAGGCAGAAGGCTGATGCCTCTGTGTCAGGCAGGCATGAAGGCAGTTGCTGTAACTTTCTGTGTCCTCTGCTTTCAGTTTGAAGCCCTATATGGTGAGTAACATTTTGGATTATTCTCCTTGCAGTAGGTGTCTCTGTAGAATATAACTTAGCCAATGATGGGAGATAGTAGATGAGGCATGACAGCAAGGGGTTGGAGGATTAAAGGTAGTGGAAGGTATTGGCTGCAAAAAGACTGCTCTCAACTTCAATATCACTGGAGTTGGTGGGGAAAGAATTCCTGCCAGCACAGGAATGTTTGGTCTGAAACTAAAAAGTGCAAGTTTTCATTGTTTATGTTCTTTAGCTCATCTGCTCAGTGTTACCCTTTAGCTGTTGAGATTTTAGTGCCAGCTTCCCTTGATGGATATAAGATGTCATAGCAGCATGATGGTGAAAAATAAAGAGAAACCAAGTTATCAATATTAAACCTGGTCTCATTTGGGCAGGGAATTTTTATACAATGAAAAATGTACATGGCATGAAAAAGTAGATGAGATCATTTTGCTAGGCTTGAAACACAGGCTTGAAACACAGACTTAAAAAGAAGCATGGAATTCCTATGCTGTGTTTGAGAAGGTACACAGTGACAGCACCAGTCTCAGTCCAGTCTTAAACATGGATGTAGCATTTAACAAGATTCAGTGTTTTATCCCAGCTGTGCAAAGTAAAATATCACAACTTTACTTGTAACCTCTCTGAAATGCACATATTAATGGGCCAGCATGGAAATACAGATAATGACAGATCAAGAAGAGTCTTTTTTGCCACACGTATTCTGTCCAAGGATTTGGTATGATGCATCATATAAGATCTGAGATTTAGTGTGCACAGTTACTAAACACCATCTAAAACCAATCCTTTGATGGTCATGCCAAGGGCTATTAAATATTTGTTTCTGAAATTCTAGTGAAAAGGGATAGAATTTAGGTACTCCTGAGTTTTCAGGAAGAACTTCAGCTTTCCTATAAATAAAAACTAGTTTTCAGCTCTTTAGGTAATGCAGATACTCTTTTGAAGGCTAACTAATATATTGATAGTGTGCTGAGTTTTCAGATAGAATGAAAAGATGGGGGAAATCACAAGAAAGAGTAATTGTAATCAGTATCTCTAAAGAGAGTTCTCCTTGGAAAGTTGTTCCTAAATCTACTAACAAAAAATGCTTTCAGTTTGGTTTCTTCTCATCTAGTCGATTTAGCATGAATTTCTGACCAGCATGCTTTTACACATGACTGAAGCTATCTAGAAAGTTCTTCCTTGTGGGAAGAAATAAACTATAATTTTAAGGGTGCAAATAATTGTTCTGTCTGATACCAGCATTTCTCCTTTCCTTCAAATGTGGAGGATAGGATTTGGGCAGGAGACTGGGCCAAAGAGATGACAAGAGAAAGAGACTGCATGTAAGAAGAAATGGTACTTCTTATGTTTTTTGTCTTACAGTGTTCTCAGCATAACTTGTGACCCCTGGATGTAAATAGGTCACAGGAGGTGATATATATGTGTGCATATGTGCATTATGATTTGATAAGGCAATTGTGATAAAGAAATTGTTCATAAGAGCAGGGAGCCTCTCTGTTTCCCGGCAGAGAAACACAGGCAATGGGATTTTGGAGTACAGAGCTGGAGGAAGGATTCCATAGCACTTGAGGTCCTTGCTATGAAACTGCACATGAGCTTTGGCACACCAACATTTGCAAAGCATTATCATTCTTCACCCATGGATGTCCTGTTGTCAACACAGCAGGAAACCATGGCAATTTTTAGAAGAGCTTCTGAAATATTATCATCACTGGCTGTTCTTTCCGTGGTATGTTTTATATGAATTTCAGCATTTCTTATCATAAATTATACCGTAGAAATAATTCAGACTAAATATGGCTTCCTAGAATAAATTGGGCCATTACTGCTTTGCCCACAAGCACTCCTTCCTCACTTAATCCTGCATCTTGAAAGATAGAAACATATTAATTTTAAGCATATGACTAATGACACTAAATTGACAGTGTCATCTTTCAGAGTGCCTTGGAAGTTTGAAACTATAGCAGCTTAAAAGCTATGTGCAGTTTCATTATGCATCTCGTATGAAAAAAACAAATGTGTTTGTTTTAAAGGCAGGGTCTGCAATTTCCTTGCACATCTTCAGAGCCAAACACACACAAGTGAAATTATGCTTCTTCTTTTCATCAGCTAGCTAGTTTTCTGAGAGCTGGGGCAAATCATACAAACAGGAAGAAAACAAAGTTTTAGAATAGAATTTTTCTATTCTCCTGGCCTAAACCCCAAGCTTGAAAAGTGATTGAAAGTGGTTTTTAAAATTCTGTTAGGACCAAAATGTGTAACGGATTGGTAGTGTTTTCAAATAGTGCTGGGTCTGCCAAAGAATAACTAGAAAGCTCAAAATTGCAATCCCATTAAAATGAAAATAACACACTTTCCATTGGCACCAGTATCCAAGCACACTACCACAGAAATTCCCAAACTTTTGCCAAAAGGTTTTCCTGCTGCACTATAGATGAAATTGAGGTGGAAATGTACATGACTGTAAATACACTTATACAGAAATGTACACACACGCAAGATCTCCTTCAGAGGTGTACATAACAAGATGTAGGTTTCATACACGTTAATATCTTTGATTTATATCTAAACCACAAGGTTTGTCTTGGCACTCTGCTTCACATCAGGTGATCCAGAAACACCTTCTTGTGATTCCACATTGTGACACTGCTAGGAAACAAACTAAAGATTTGTTTCCTCTTCTCAAACCTTTATATGCAAAAGAATAATTGTTTTTTATGAAAAATAACAAAAAGGAATCTTTCAGCCAAAACTAAGCATTTTTACTGCTGAACCAGTGAAATTCTTCTGTTCAGTTTCAAAAATAACGTAATGTAGACTTTTATTCACCTATTTTTGAGGTAGAATTAGGGAGATTTAGTCAGGGAATCTCTCAATATTACTGGATGTTTAAACCCCAGGTTCCCATCTCACATCCTGCTAAATGTACATTCATTCTGACTGGAGCTTGGCAAGAAACATCCCAAATGTGTCCGGCCATTAACAACAGAGTGCTAGAGGTCCATATGATTACCTAGGAATCAATGGGTACAAGTGGGCACAGAAGATCAGCAGTCAGGCACAGGGAGGGGAAATAAGCAACTTCTTAGTATTCAGAAAGGACATTCAAATTAGGAACTGGTACAGAATAGCTAGTGAGTTGGAAATTTATATCAGCTCTTGCCCATTGTGGTCATCCATGTAGACAGTTTTGTGTTTTAATCTCAGGCACTGTTAATCTAATTCTAAAATGTGCTGCTTTTATCCTATGCTAAGAACGCTCTTCTCTACGGCTACTCATTTCAGAGGAATACTAATTGCACCACATTTACCAAAATGCTCATTCAGAGAAATACTTTACTGAGTGTTCCTTGAAAACAGTCATTTTAGGCTTCTGGCTTAGAGAGAATACAAAACAATCTTTCAGCTTGACAGAAGGTCACATGAACTAAATGCTTAATGACCTCTCTCTGCCCCTTTTCATTAAAAACAAGGATTAAAACCATGATCTCTGGCAAACATTTTAACCCACATGGTATGAAAGGGCAATTTCATTAGCTAACAGTGAAACTGAACTATTCTCAGAGACAAACAGAGAAAACAGATCTGAGGTTGTTACTTTAGTGCTCATAATAGAGTTGTCCCAGGCTCCTCTGGGACATTGAAGGAATATGGCACTGCTTAGCTCTGTAGCTGCACTGACAGTCAGCATCTGCCTTTCCTCTCAGATGATCAATGGCAAATGAAGAGGTTTCAACTCCAGGTAGGTGCTTCTCAAAAGTAGCAGATAAGTTTATGCATTCATCATGCTCCCTAACTTCTGCTGTACATTTGTTTTTTTCTTCCCTTCACTAAATAATTTGTTGAGTGTTTGGCCAAATTTTAAAGGTATGTGTTACTAAATTACAGGATGTCAAATTACAGAGCATTTAAAATTACCTTTATCTCAAATGCTGTTCTCATAGCAGCTGTTTTCTTTCATCATGCAACATATAAGGCATCAAAAATTATTTCTTTATTTGACATTTGCTTTCATCTTTTCAAACTATATAAAATTTTAATGGTTTGCACTTCCTGTCTGTGCCTTCAGTGGTTCTAGAACTCTTCTTCACTGTGGCTTGGCAAGCTGTGTGTTTTCTCTGTGTCTTCACACCAGTGGTACAAGGTGCTAAATAACTTGTCTGTTATCATATACTTGAGTAATAGTCCTGAGAGAAGTACAGATATTGGAGCTGTCACAGAATTAGATAAGGGTGCTGACTGTGCACAGTAAACCAGGAAGAATTTGATGACTAGGGAAATGGTAAATCAGTCAGGAAGGGATAACAGTTTTTACTGCTCTCTAACTGAGCATTGCAAAGTGTCTTCCAGAAGTCCATTAGCTTCTGTGTCACACTAAAGGTATCTTAAAGGAGTATCATTCATTTCAGTGCCCTTGCCAATGGCAGTAACTGAGGAGCAAGAATTCAGAAAAGGAAAAAACCATGAACACTAAAAGACTGAAAGAGTTGAGATAGATACCTTTTGATACAAAGGTACCCAAAAGAGAATGATCCTGTGTTCCTGTGCATTTACAGGTTAATGTAAAAGATAACAGATGCCTTGGAAAAAAAAGATTATTTATACCATGCAATCAGTGCAATACCTGGCACACCTGGGGGTCTACTCCCTGTGGATCTATCTAGACTACCATGCAGCTGTAACATGAATAGGACAGTGCACCAAAGCCCTTAAGTATTTGCCCTGTATTTCCTTAGCATCATAAAATCCTGATGTAGATATATTTCATTCTAAGCAGCATCTGAAGAACTTACTCAGGCTACCACAAAACAGGAATAGCAGATAGAAGTTTTTCTGTTTATCTGTATGAACATTTAATTTTAGGGCACAGCAAAAAGGAAAATTCCAAATGAAACACCACCAAACTCTGCTATGTTGCCAGTACTGACATATGAATCATTTCAAAGTGTTGCCTTAGTGTGTGGTGATGGAGGCAGTGGTTTAAAAAACAAAACCAGAACAATTATTAAAAATGTGTCTGTGTTCTGTGATGAAGATCACCTATGAACAATGAGACAAAAAGTTGCTACTGGAAAAGGAACAAACCCATCTGCATTGCTTGGCTGTTTTCTTGATGTATGTTTTGGAACATGATCCAGATAATTATAAGATGTTTTGGTGCTGTGTCAAGCAGTGGGGGAAGGAGAACAAACATTGATGGAAATGAGTACTTTAGTCTGGGAAAAGTATAATGTTGGCTTATTGCAAAATCAGGACTAATGAGAAATCAAATATATGCTTTTTTATTTCAGGCAGATTTCCTCAGTATCTTGGTGAGACTTTTACTTTCATGTCAGTTCTATTTCTGAAGTACACGTATTACTTTGTAAAGGTGTTTTAAGAATTTGTGAATGTTATATGCATGATCAATATAAATTCTTGTCTTGAGCATTTTTTTTCTACTTTGATTTTTATATTTCATTCTTTTATCGTATCATATGACTTTAGAGGATAGCACAGAAAGGATCAGTTAGGATAATGATACAAATTATAAAATAGCTTCAGCATCTTAACACTGCATGGTTAACCCTCTGTTCCTGCATCGCTCTTCTTGAATTTTAAACAGAATACAACTTTCTATTTTTCAGGAGTTGACAGCTGCTCATCATGTGCATGCAAAAATATAGGTAAGATGCATTTGCCTAATTAGGTTTACAGTTTTAAATGCCTTTCTACATCAGAAAATACTGCCCTTAAATAAAAAAACTGTCATTTTTTTACTGCTCATTTTAGCATATTTCTGTCTGATGGAGTTTTCTGTGCTATTGGTTGCTGACTTTACAAAGTCAAGCTGTGAGGTATCAGGACGTCTTTGGTCAGTTCGGTTTCTTTCCTTTTCCAAGAGGTTTCTAAAATGAGAGTCACACATCTGAGCGATTTTCATAGAGATTTTGGGAGGGTTAAATGTGATTTCTGGATTGCATGTGGGTGCACACACAGAGTAACATTTGTCCTCTAACATTTGTCCTCTATGCCTTTTATTATCTGAGCAATAATGGTACCATAGCCATCTAAGTAATTAGGTTGAAACTTTATGTCCTGTCTCAAATCACTATCTATTCCACAAAGACAAGTAAGGTCCTGTGGTTAAGGCAGTCATGTAGGAGCTTGGGATTCACATCCCATTTTAATTTTGCAGCTACATCATCAACCTAGCTAGGTTGCTGGGCCCAGAGAGTGGCGGTGAATAGAGTTCCATCCAGCTGGTGGCTGCTTACAAGTGGGGTTCTCTGGGGCTCAGTTTTGGGGCCAGTTCTGTTTAATATCTTTATCAATGACCTCTATGAGGGGTGCACCTTCAGGAACTTTGCAGACAACACCAAGTTAGGTGGAAGTGTTAGATGGGAGTACAGGAAGGCTCTGGACAGGCTGGATCAATGGGTTGAGGTCACTTGTATGAGGTTCAACAAGGCCAAGTCCCAAGTCCTGCACTTGGGTCACAACAACCCAGGCAGCCCTACAAGGTGGGGGAAGAGTGTCTGGAAAGTTGCCTGGTAAAGGTCCTGAGGGTGCCAGCCAGCAGCAGCTGAACATGAGCCAGTGGGTGTGCCCAGGTGGCCAAGAAAGCCAGTGGCATCCTGGCCTCTATCAATTACTTTGTGGCCAGGAAGATCAGGCCAATGACTGTCACCCTGTACTTGGCACTGATGAGGCCACACCTCGAATCCTGTGTCCAGTTTTGGGTCCCTCACTACAGGACAGACATTGAGGTGTTGGAGTGGGTCCAGAGGAGGCAACAGAGCTGATGAAAGGAGTGTCTGAGGGAGCTGGGGCTGTTTAGCCTGAAAAAAAGGAGGCTCAGGGGAGAACTTGCCATTTTCTACACAGACCTGAAGGGAGGCTGCAGCAAGGTAGGGTTCAGTCTCTTCTCCTAAGTAGCAAGTGACAAGACAAGAGGAAATGGCCTCAAGTTGCACAAGGAGAGGTTTATACTGGATATTAGGAAAAATTTCTTCACTGAAAGAGCAGTCAAGAATTGAAACAGGCTGCCTGGAGAAGTGGTAGAGTCATCACCCCTGGGGAAATTTAAAAGACATGTTGGTGTGGCACTTAGGACATGGTTTGGCGGTTGATTTGGCAATGCTGGGCTAATGCTTGGACTTCATGAGCTTAAGGGTCTTTTCTAATCTAAATGATTTTATAATTGTATGTTCAGTAGGGTACAGATTACAAACCATATACCAGAGATAATTATTATCATATAATCTTTGTCCCAATTGTTTTGTCTGTGAACAGGACAATGTGACACTGAGGCAGGGATTATATGTCTATACAGTGTTTGGTCCAGGGGGGCCATTAAACAATATCTAGTAACTGATATTGCAAGTAATATTAGTAACCTCACCATTTAGTAGCTTTAGTAGTAAGTAATATTATCAAGCTCACTGATCTAATGTTAACAGTAATCTCTCCACCCTTAGAGCAGATGACAGGCCAGATCTCATATATTTTATCAGTAATGTCTGGCACAACCAGAATAATGCAGTGGTGTCTCATTGTGAGGGCTACTTTTCACAGCCAGGCTGTTCTGAGTACTTACATTCCTTAAATTACAATCACATGTTGTTTTTTTTTTTTTTTTTAAATTAGTTTCTTAGCACTTTAAGGATTCTTTTCACTGCTCTGTGTGTGACTATGCTTATTGTTTTCATGTCTTCAGATCAGGCCCACGTCTCTGATGCCCAGGTGATGGTGGAATTTGAAAATGGAAACTTCCATTTCACATTCCCCAATCCCAAAAATGTGAGTGAATTCAGCATGACTCTCTTCAAAGGGCATGAGAAGGAGGAAATCTGTGCACTCCATTTGGGCGAAGAGAGAGTTATTTTCCAGAGTAATGTCACCTACTGTCAGACACAGAATTCAAGCAGCAGCACCACTTTCATTCTTAAAAATCTGGAGAGAAAACATATTGATGTTTATACATACTGCCTGGAGATATTCTTACCCCCTCCTTACATAGAGTGCTGTCTGAAAGAAACCTATTTGTACGTCCAAGGTAAGTTTAGTTCTCTTCTCCCCTCACTTCAGTTTACTGATAAGTAGACACTGGGTATAGCTATGCTGCAGCAAAGAATGTGACTTAGAGTTCACACAGCTCATGACCAGGCAGCTTAAAACTGCTCAGCAGGGGGGGGCCGCTAACAGTGGAGCTGTGTGGGCACACTGCTCAGCACGTTCTCTCCATATTGATTCATATTCTTGTGCAGGTTTTGCAGGCCATGCTGAGCTTTGGGTGGGGGTGGTGGTCCCCAAGTTAGCTTGATTACAGCTTCTAGAGTACTGCAGTCTCTCCTTTGTCTGTAACAGCAATTTCCCTTGTCCATTTTAAAGTTGCTGAATATAAATATTAAGATTAGGTCTAGCCAGTGGGGAAAAAAAACATTCTGAGAGCCATCTTCAAAAGCCTAGGATTAAAGAAAATCGATTGTAAAATATCCATACTAGTAGTGGTATATGGAACTCTCAGATGCCATTGAGGTGTGAAGAAGATGGTGTTCACCTCTGTGAAGACCTTCACCTTTAGGACCCTCTTAGAGCAGAAGTGATCCACAGCTGTTGAGAATTTTCTCAATCCTCTCTGTATTTAAAAAGCTTCTCAGAATCAAGCTGTGACATTTGGTTTTGTCTGCAGTGTCCATTTCCACTTGTATGGATAGCGAGATTCTCAAAGCTTTTTCTAAATGTTTCACACCCTGTCATATTTTCTCCCAGATCTGGGCAAGGCCAATCTTGAGTACTTCAGCTTGCCTCCCTATCCAAACACGACTGCCAAAGTCTACCCTTCTTTTGACTAAGCTGCCCTTAAAATCACCTGTGGTACTTACTATATATAAGCTAAAACCTTGTTCAGATCTGGAACAGCATGTTGGTGGTTGGGAATTTTCTGGCTTTTTTATTTTCTTTCTCAGTATGCTCTCAAGCCTGGCTTGGTTTCTTTTCAGTCTACATTTTCAGTGCTGTGTACCAACAGTTTCCCCTTTCTTTCTGAAAAAATCCCATCTTCTGCTTCCTACTGAATACACTTTTCCAAGGTGACAATTCACCTCAGCAAAATCCTTCTTCAGAGTCCACTTTTGCTAATCTATTAATATGAATAGGGAAAAGAATTGAAGTTATCTGGAGAAGGCAAAAATGAAAATTACCAGTAATGACTTTTTTTTGCCTCCTCATCTTCAGATAAGGAGGACTGCTTTTCACTTGGACTCGTGCCATGGGTTATTATCAGCATGATCATTTTTGCCATTTCCTGTGTCTGCTGTGTTGCTGCCTGTTGCTTAAGGAACAAGGTAAGCAAACATATGAGATAATGCAGAACCCTTCTTCCAAAGGTCATGGATCGGGAACTTGATTTAATGAGATTTAGAGAGTGGGACATGCACATACTCACTCAGCAGTGCTGTGTTTTTTGACAAAAGACTGAGTTGCTAATTTACCGCTGGAATTCAAGTCATTGATGACAGTAGTGCAGATTTAATTTTTCTAAGACTGAATTGTTTCTTGATTTAAAAGCTTTGAACCAAAGGAAAGAGGAGAAATGCTGGCTAGGTCAGCAAAATTATTTTCATAAGCAGTTCACCTGATAGTTTTCTTTAAGAAGGGGAAACAATCATCAGTGGAGCAATTCCAGCACTGTTCTGCTGCAAAACCACTTCGATTTTACTCAGGAAAGAAGAAACACCAAGGACATTAGCTATTCTTTTGGGCAATGTGTGTTTTTAATTTTTAGTTTGTTTTATTCCAAGTTTTCTATGTGAGTTTGACATGTCCATTCTGACCTTAATGTTACCACTGAAAACAGAGTAACTGCCATACTTAATGAACAAAGGCAGGAGTGGCAAATATAAGTGACCACAAATTAATTTCACGGCATTTTCTCTCTGTTGGCAGAATCAGAAGTGTGAATCCAACTCCCTTGAGTACAACAGTGAATACATGCCCATGGCAGCAGTGAACGCAGCTAAAAAACCAAGAATCTGAGGTTGTGTGAAGCCCAGCTGTACCTCTGCTTGTGTCTGCTGCAAGGCTTTCTCTGGGAGGGGAAGAACTGCTTGCTGTGTCTGCCTCTGATTCTGGGTGGGTGGCTGGATGCCTGGGTGGGGTTGTTAAAATAGCTTGTTAGTGTAGATCATACTGCCACCTTGCAGGAAGACAAAACTAAAAGCAAAATCTCTAGAAACCTTTTGAATCTTAAGGGTGGGCTGGTTCCTAGAAATGCCACTGCTTCACGTCTGTGCAAAGCAATGATCTTATGCATGAGGAAGAGATGCAAAACTGTTTTGTTCAGATTCTTGAGATGATGCATGGTACCAAAAAGCTCTGTGGGGAAGCGATTTACTAGCTTTATGAGTGTTACTGGCTAAGGGCAAGTACTCTGCAGAGAATGAGGAGCTTCCATAACTACTTAAGCCCTACAGAAGCTACTACACAAGCAGTTCTGGATACAGAAGAGAAGCAGAATTTGGACTTATTCAGGCATGAGTGCTGCACATAACTGATTCTCCATTTCCATTCTAGGTATAAGTTGCTTTCGGCATGGAAATTTTGGAAGCAGTTTTCCAGCTACTTGAACTTGGACAATGGGAAATTAGCATTTCCCCATCTTTCCCAGCCTCCCTGTGCTCAGTCATGTGACACCCACTGTAGTACTGTTCTGAGCTGTGTTTTGCTGTAGCCTTGTTTCTGAACTGGAACCCTGCTTGATCCGCTGACTCACGGACATGAAATGATAACAAGTTAAAGATGTCAGCTTTTAATTGAAGAAAATGTAAGATTCCTGTAGTGCTGCTACAGAAAGAACTTTTATTTTCTAGTCTCCTTTATGATAAACTTTCTACTGGAGACAAAAAAAGACTACCTCCAAAGCCAACCCTTGTGGTACAGCCATACTGCCATGTATTGCACATGCCCTTTTGTTAGGGTTAGTTTAGCAGGGGAGCAAAACCTGAGACAGTACAGCAGAGACTTCTCTGTGACACTCTGTCTCAGTTATGTGCATCTGCATTTTTTATATTTGTGCTGTCAATACATCTTTGCCATTCATGCCTTGGGGCTCCTCTTATTTAACAAAATCCTGAATGCTTTTACTAACAGAGGAATATATTACAAAATGGATATATCGTGAGGCTGCAACTGCTCCTTAGGTCAGTTCAAACCTACAAGACCTGTCTCTAAACTAGGAGGCACAATCTCTCCTTTTTGTGTCTTGCAGCACAAACACAACACAGTCCCTATGGTCAGTATATTCATGGACTCTGCTTTGCAATTTTCTTCCTCTTGTCATTTGACATGAAACCTTTACAACTTCCCCAGAGGGTTCAGGGGTTACTTGACCTGCCTCAAATTGCTCAGAGCCTTCGATATGAATGAAATGATCAATCCTTCATGCTCTATGTGAAATTCATCAAAACTCTGATCATAAATGACCAGCTGTGAATCCAGCCTGCACATCTTCCCAGACACCTTTGGGCTGCTGGAACCAGAGTGGTACATTGATTCTAAAGCTCTCTGTAATACATTAGAAAACCCCAAATACTGGTCAGAGGATACTATTGAGAGAGATAAACTGCCTGCATACAGAAGGCTGGTTTCAAATTTGATAGGGCAAATGGGGACAAGGAGGAAATAAGCTGGTACATCAAGAACAGGGTTTTCCTCAATAAACACCTGGATAGACAGAAGTATTGCAGAGAGAAGGTGCAAACTGCTAACTGTGACACTGAAAATGAGTAAAGCATCAAATCAGGCAGGGACTGCCAATTACACAGCCCTGCTCAGCTAACCAGCTCCTAGGCTGAGATGGAGAGGGGAACCCTGGTGTATTGGGTCATATTACATTTTCTCCCACCATTCTTTGACAAATTACTTGACCTCTCCAGCAAACTAAGCTTGCCTCTGTACATCCATAAATACATTGATTTCATGATTTCTAAAAAATATTGATGACATTACTGTGTTTGAAAATTATTGGTGAAAATAGCTAACATCTACTACCTATGACAAGAACTGGATGCAAGATCCAATGTAAGAGTGGAGAGTCTTATCCTCTGGAACCTTTCACCAGGCTGAGAAGGAAATTCAAGAAATAAAGAGCTTCTGAAAGAAGGAAAAATTTCCTTGGGATGCAGCTGGATAAACAATAAATTATGGAAGTCTGAACAAAGCAGTTCAAAATACATACATCCTACTCTGGAGAGACAGATGACTTATATTCATTATAACAAAGCTTGTGGAAGTCTCAGGTTCCATTTTGTTTTGGAAACAGGTCTCAGGTACTCCTTTTGTTTTGGAAAAACATATTTTTATTCTTATTAAAATTTTTTTTTTATTATGCCATATGTGTCCATATGAACCTTCATGCATGCATGCATATCATGTGAAAGAATTATCTCAGTAAAATGCACAGCAAAATGGGGAGAGAGTGCAGGGCAATCTATCCCTGTATAGCATTTTAAAAGAAAAGGACTTAGGAAAAAAAAAATTAAAAAACTAAAAACCAAAAATTTTGACCTGTTTCTAGGCAGTGAGGTAATGACACTATTTACATGTGTTTATTTCTTATTATTTTAATGAGAAAGTATTTTTTTCATATTGTCCCATATCTTCTTCCTTTCTTTTAATCCCTTATGCAGTATGCTTATAATGTCCCAGATTATTTTGGGACATTTTTCAATTTCTTTCTGCCATTTCCAATACCTCCAAATCAAAGGAGCTGGAAGAAGATAAAGGATGACAAACTGAGAAAAATAAGAAAAAACTAAGTAAAAATAACATGAACCAAGTCTATAGACTGTGTGACAAGAAAGGATTAAAATAAAAGAAAATAAAAAATAACAGACAGTAAGACTAAACAAAAAGCCTGATATTCTAACAGGTCCTCATTTCAAAAAGTAAAATCTCTCTTTGGAAACTCCCAGTTTTGGGAAAAGACTATTTCTGGAGGAAGGATAAATGATAAATATATCATAATTTGAATACCTACATATCTTGAGATGGTTTAAAATGCAAACCTTGATATATATTTTTCAAGTTTATCTTCCCAAGCTGAATTATTAACCTAAGTATGAATGCTCTCAGAATTTAATGATTAGCTTTAAGACTGCAGTTTCATATCTAATATATAGGATAGGGAATGAAATGACACTAAGAAGACCATTTTCCCTTAGTACAGGTATTTCATTGACTTCAAAGTTCAAATCGTTCTAAATTGTATCATATTTCTCATAGGCTTTAAGGAGTTTATTTAAGGCTGGGGAAAAGAGGCTCCCAAAGTTGAGTAAAGCAAACAAATGAATCAAAATGAGGATTGCTACTGAAGATATCACACAACATAATTCATAAAGTCTTTTATAATGTGGGAAGTTCCCTATACATTTGAATCTCTAAGTTGCCATGCAGAAAAATACAGAAAAAAACCCAAAACCAAACAGGTTTTTGAAAATATTTAGTTAAAAATAAACCCATGTGGTCAGTAGGGACTTCTGCCCATACAAGATTTACTGGGGAGCTGGATCTAAGTCTCTGCCTTCATTTGACTTTAACTGCGATGAGATATTCCATGTACCCAAGTCCCTTAAGTTGTCCAGTCCATCATGGTTATGGCAGTCTACACACTGAGATAAAAATCTCCTATTTCCTTGAGAGATGAAAGTTTGTATTTATGTTCTGTGATTAGGAGTTCAATTCAGTGAGTGGGGTGGCTTGGAGAAGAGGGAGGAATAGGAAGGATTAAACAGCTTTTCTGGCAAAATGAAGTGGACAGGTATGAACTGGAGATATGAATAAGAGGTCAGGGGGTGAACTTCATCTAAGTGAGTATGCCTAAGCTATTTAATTCCTCTTGGGAGTAATAAGATCTTGTATGGATTGAGATCAATTTTTAAAAAGAGATAAATCAGCTCTGATTATCAACAAGAAAGATTTAGCTGCTGCACACATCAAGCATAATCATTTTTAAAAACTGCAAACATTAACAACTTTGAAATATCGAATGTCCTCCACATATTAAATCCTGCAACAGTCCTCCCAGTTTTTAGCACACTGTTGGCAAATCCATCACCAAAGATATTTCATCCCTGTCTCAATGCACTGCAGCAGCAAGTTTCACTGCAGCTTATATATTGTATTGTATCTCAAAACTGAGGCCAGGATTTAACATCTGGATCGTGCAAAGACTTCCAAGGGGGAATTCCCTTTCCACCTGATGAGAAGTAAAACTCATTTGCTGCCCTAGGGTTCTTCTGGAAAAATCTCTGAAACACTGAGAAAAGTGGAAATTATGTTAGCTCCAGCTGATGAGAGCAGGAGGGAGGACATAGCCTTCTAAGGGTAGCAGTTTGAACATAATCCATGGAGTATGAGAGCCCTGCATAAGCTTTTCAGGCTCCTGGGGCCAAACACTAGAGGAAGAAGCTCAGAACTGGGATTCTCAGTCCTTTAGCTGGCCACTTTCCTCCACAAAGTGTACTTGTTTTCATCTATTCAGTCAAATAATTCTCCCGCTGGAAAACAACAGCCCCCCCATCCCAAAACAACAAACTGAACCCACACTGGCTCTTCTTGATGCCTATGCTTCAGAAGCCCAAGCAGGAATTCCCCTCCTGCAGCAGGATAGTGATGCAGGACATCAGCTGGCAGCAGCGGGACAGTACAGTGGCTCACTTGAGTAGAAAAGGGGAACTCAGGGGAAGGGCCTGGCAGAAGGCCCTGCTTGGCTATATTGTGGTCATGAAAGAGAAGTTAAAGACATTGTCATGGCTGTGTTAGAGGGCTGTGTGGGTTTCAGGAGCATGGGATAAAATCTAAGTTAAAGGATTTACTATCTAGGGAGCTGCAGTATCTCACGACCATGACACAGACGCATTTGCAATAGAAGTTAGCAAATATTTCCTGTGGAGACAGGTAGCTTCCAGAGAAATACCTGACATATACCCTGTTAATTCACAAAACCTTAGCCAGACAGCAACTTCTATCACCTACAGTCCTTCTGTAGGCTACAATAAGCAATCTTTAAGGCATACTTCCAGAGCAAAAAGCACTTTGCTTCTAAAAATAGCCATGCTTTTTACTCAAAAAACTGTGGTTTTTTTTTTTTTTTTTAATTAAAACATTCAGCCAGTGAGTAAGGATCTCTTTCAACCACAATATATTTATTCAGCAAAGCAGTCCCTGGCCTGGGGCTTCATCTGTATGAGGGCCTGATGTAGACAGTGTCCTCCCAAATACTGTTCCCACAGTTTTCCATTAGTAAAGGAGCTGCTCAGCCTCTGACAGGGCTGTGCTGTCAGCCAGACAGGCACCCTCAGTGGTCCACAGCAGTCTGGCCTGGCCGAGGAGCCACATCAAGGCAGTGCAAGAGATGCTGCTGAGCATCTTTTCTGCATTTCATTCTTTCTTTTTCACACCGTCAAGGCAAAGCGGTATGAAGCATTTCCTACTGCACCATTACCAGCTTCAAAAGACAAAGGTAGCTTCATCTGCATCAGGAATTGAACCCAGATGAATCAGACCCTGCTTTTTCTTCCTACTAACTCTGTTGGTAATCTTTCTATTTCAAGATCAAAGAAAAAAGTATGCTCTTTACTGGAAAATATAGACATACTAAAGAAAACAGCCACCCATGTTGAATAGTGGCTCATGATTCATAATTTCCACTGAAAATTTAAGTAAGAGAAATATCCTTTTCAGTCAAGATGAAGAAAACATATGTTTTATTTAGTGAGAAAAGAGGTCTCTGTATATTTTAAGAAACATCCTGCCTCTAGGCACAATTATTAAACAAAAGTCTCCAAGTGACCCAGATGCCTTCAGCACACAGATTCTAGCTCTACTTCTGTAATTAAAACTAACCAAGGCATCTTACAGAGACTTGAGCAGTGTTCTGGTAATGGTGACCCATTTCCCTTTCCGTGACAAAAAGTGTTCCATCAGTAGACACCAATAAAAACAAGAGCTGTGAAGAAAAACAAGCAGAGAAACATTGCTACAGTTAAGGTAGTAGAGCAAAACACATGCAGTGGATTTTTTGAATGCAGACTTTCAGTCAGAACACTTTGACAGCTTATCAAAGCCTCCTATCATGAAGTGGTGGCCATCCCACCATGGCCATGGAATCCTTTCTTAGTAATTTTTAAGGTACACTTTCTCTGCTTTCTGTGGTGATGGCAAATGCAGATAAAGAATCTGAGTCTAGAGCAAAGGCAACAATGGTAATTTTCAGACATTTAGGTATAACTGAGAAATTCACAAAGGACCTGCCTGTGCCTGTGGCACCTTGTGTTGTTCAGAGATGTTGTCCTAAAAACCTAGTAGCAGAAAAGTGCTATTCCTTTGCCTACATATGATAGGTCCCTGAAGCCATACTCCAGCAGCTCAATTCACAAGTGCTGTCACAGGATAAATGGCTTTAGTGTCAGAAAGGGATTTTTAAAAAATGGATAGGACATATACCTAGAACATGGCTCATTCTCCAGTAAGATATTGGTGTCCTGTGTTATCTGAAACACTCAGGCTTCTCCAACCCGATATCCAGCTGCTTGGCTTGGGCAGAGGATGCCACAGCTGCCTGCAGTACTGTGGTGTCTCATCCCAGGGGCCTGGGGACAGCACTTCACAGTGACTCCCCTGCAGTGAGGGGAGAAGGGATGGAGTGTGTTCTGCAGTCCAATGGTTGCACCCACACAGTGCCATCCCGAGGACTGCTAATGAACTTTGTGTGAAGAATTCAGGGTTAAAGTACCAAAACCAGATTTTTAATTAGAACTATGGCCCTGCCCTTCCCAGGTGACTGCCAGTGACTAGTGAGCTACAGAGGTTTCTCTCTCCCATACCCTCCCTCACCCCACTGAACCTTCAGCCTGTTTCAGGTCATTTGAATCACCCCTCATGGGAGGGGTTATTTGATAACCGGGTGTATGCTCAGCAAAATGCTCTGCACTGGGTGAGCCACATGCTACTGACACCATTATAAAACACCTAATTAGGCATTTTGCATCTGGGTGCTGGCTACACTCTGCCTGCAGAGAGATGGTGTCCATATCTGCCAAAGGCAGACAAACACCTATGGAAGTTTGGAACTTTGGGAGGGTTTTATTCAACCATCTTATACATCATTGTCTGGCATCTTCCACATCACCAGTGTTTCCTGTTTCTCCTATGTCTGAGACTAATACTGCTGTAAGGAAACTACCAAGCATCTTTAGAGCTACCCCAGTTACTGACCTTCATAAAGGCAAAGTTCAGGCTGGCAGTAAGTTTTCGGTGAGTGAGGGAAGCAGGAAAGAGACTCCAGACTTAGTGGGGTATAGTAAGGTTTCAGGCATGCGTATGAGGAAGAAGGGAGGGTCTTGTTCTCTTCCTCTTCTCTCCCTTCTGCTACCTCACTCCTCTGAGTTACAGCATTCCCATCTGGGACCTTGTGATTCCAATGCTTAATTTCCTCTCCTGCAGGCACCTCTGCTCATGGTGCTGCAGTTCTGAAGGGAAGGAAGACAAGAAAGGGCTTTGCACGTAACTCTGCTCATACAGGAAGCAGGGTGGAAGAGATGAACCCTGCTCTACAAGCCAGATGAGGACTATCCTTTGTCTGAACTTCAGGAAAGGTTTGCTCAATGCCTGCAAACTGAACTGGGTCCCCTGAAATGTAGAAGGGAAAATTCTAGGAGGCTAAATGGATGAGAGGGAGTCAAACTTGTTCTTGTTGATAACTCATATTCAAGTAATGCTTTGCAAAGCCAATTTATTTCAGTGCAAACTGTACAGATAAACTTTAATAAAACCCCAAACTAAGCAAAAGTTAAATGATCTGGACTTACTAGCAAAGGTTGAGATTTAGGTCAAATTTGTTTAAAATAAAACTAGACTCTGAATAATTTTTTCCACATCTGGCTACTTTTGATTTGACATCAAAATAATGCAAATTTCACATTACTTTCAGGATGTGCTTGTATTGTAGTAAAAAATTTGATAGAGCTCTCTGTTTTTTTATCAGATTTGCTTAAAGATTTAAGCCAAATTCAGTCCCTTTATTTGCAGAGGTAACTTAAGTAAGATGAACTCAAATAAAATGAAGAGTCAAACTGGTTTTCTCTTGTTTCTGTGTGGTAACTGCTAACAATTCTTCAAGCCAGTTCCAGCACTGCTGCAGTAAAGCTCCCACTGAAGTCTCCCTCCCCCCCCCATTAGAGGTCCCCGTGAATTTCCATTCCAGGCAGCTCTCTGGGGTCCTGTGTAAGGGTTGGACAATAGGACTAGCTTTCTTCAAATTTTTTCTGAGTCTTCAAGTTTTTTCAGGACCACAAATTTTCACAGATTTCTCTGACTACCAGCAAGAGACTTCAGCACAGTAAATAACCCAGTTGAAAATGGCAGAAAACAGTCTCTTGATGCCAGCCCCTTTCTCAACATAGGCTTACATTTTTGCCTCTTTTACATCAAAAAGGGTTGAGAACCAACGCAAAGAGCATGAAAAGCAGCTGGTCTGTGATTTTGCATATGTGGATCTGGGCTTACAGCACAATTCCACTGCCACCTACACCTGTTGGTAATTCCAGTAGAGTCCACTGAACATATACAGGGCATGTTTAGGGTATTCATGCACTGCAAAATATCACAGATAATGATGTTTGCAAAAAACCACAGAAGATAATAACAATGTGAGTTCACAGGTGGACATTCAAGCCCTTGTTTGGAAGTTCAGCTGGTGAGGCCAGCCGAAAAAGCATTTCTCAGTGTGCCTCTGCTCTGTGGGGCTACCAGCAACACGAAATAAGTGAAATATTTTCATAATGAAACTACATATGTACACTGCTAAAGGCACAGAGTAAGCAGATGTGTTAGGAGGTGGTACCTCTCCCTGACTGTATTCAAAGCAAGCATATGCTGCTACCGGCAGTCTGCCTTCTCAACAAACTCAGACAGCTTTTCATGATGGCCTGGGACCAACTTCAGCAACACTTCTCTTTGGTAAAGCAACAGTCAGAATCTTTTATCAAGATTGGGTAGACTTTGAGAATGCTAACCTCAATATTACCAAGACAAAAATAGCATTTAAGTGAATGATAAATCACATCGCTTCCAGGAACCAAAACCCCTACAAACTAAATCTCTTTTTGAAAGTTGCATGTTATCTAAGCACATCAAGATGTTGATGATCAAATAATTCAATCCATCAAATATGCATAAGTGTTTCTAAGGAGCACAGAATTGATGCACACTTCCTTATAAGCCCATCACACTGCCAAACAAGCATATAATCTCTTTTTTTTCCTAAAGAAAAATCAAGGGAGCTAAATGATACTTCTCTCTAATAATTTTGATCTTTCTTCTGTTCTGTTTCATTCTTCCCCTCCTATTGCTTCAGATTTGTCTCCTGCCTTTAATTTGGCGTTTCCTCAGTTGAGGATTGTTATGCTGTGCAAGTATAGCAAGACCCTGACCCCTCCTTTCAGGCTTTCTGGTACACATAGTGTAAATAGAATAAAATCACAAAAGTCTTCCCCACCTACACACATCTCCTGAACTCCACCTGCTCCATGCTAGCCCAGCTATAAATGGGTAATGCTCGCTTGGCTTGGAGGCAGCAGCTGTGGAAATGTCACTTCAGCCGCTGCCTCTGCATTTTCTGCAAAGTCACAGCAAATGTGGCTTCACTACAAACAGCCGTGTGTTAAAACCTGTTTACCACAAAGTACAAACTGTGGTGGGTGTATCTGGGCAACTGGAGTCCACTTACTTCAGATGCAGACAGTGTGGGAACTGCACAGAACTTGGAAATCACTTCCATATCACATCAGCTAAGAGTCTGTGAGCTTCCCTTGGGAACTCAGAAGATCCCAAATAAGCCACAGCAAATTCCACTTTCCAGTTTCACAGCTCAATACTTTCCCCTCAGATACTGGCAACTCAGAGTACTGCTGCTGCTGGGTAGGAATTCCTTAGCAAGAATTCAGGCTGCATGATTAAGGACTTCAGTCACCCATATGGATATCTGAAACTGGAGCAAACAGAAGGCAAAGCAGGAATCAAGCTCTGAATCTGGCTAGTGCAGCACAGCTGGGAGGGGAACAGGATCTGCCTAGAAATGCTGTGCTCCATGGGTTTGACACTCCTTTCCTCATGGACACCCCTAATCCCAGTTCCAAACTGAGCTGAAAACTGAACAAGATAACTTTGTTACCTGACTCCTGAGATATGACTGATCATTGTAGCAGAGGTAGCACAACTATCATGGCAAGGTCCCCATCATAAGAAATTATGAGAGACCCTTCCCCCTGCAATGACAGGTGGGTTCAGAGCACCCTAATATATTCTGGGACCCAAGATATATTTGGGTGTCCCATAATTGTCTTCAGGCTTGTATGTGATGGGGTTTCCCATTCTGGCTATTTCCTTACATCCTGCAGCCTGGGTTTTTCACCTGTGAGTTCCCTCCATAGGCACAGACAATGAAAGCAAGGAGTCTCTCAAGGCAGAGATGCCCTCTTGGAAGAAGGACAGGGGAGAAACCCCCATTCAGGATCCAGTACCCTTGTGGTGACAACCTGAGCAGTGCAAAGTGGGGGCAAGGCATTACGGACTCTGTGCCGTGTAATATTCTCACATAAAAAGAGAACGTGCCTAGTGAACTTAGACTAACACAGTCAATAATCTATGTTTTGCAACCATGTCTATGTCTCTTATGTCAACTAGAGATCTCATGGTGCACAATTAAAAAAATTAGGAATAAGGGTAATCTGTTAAAAGTCCATGCACAGTAAAATCATATAATTTCCAAACCCAGTGCAGGTCAATATTGAGATGGTTTTCTCCCAAGGAGATAAAGATCCCTTTTTGTTTGGTTTTTAATGTGTGGCACTCCCATATGCTCCCAGAGTGTTTTCATCAGTGGATCTCTAGATCAGATGTTACTCAGATGTGAAAGATTTCCTCAGTGAGAAAAGCTGGTTGATAACACCAGATATGCAGCCAAGATTGCTGCTATAGCCTTGTCTTTGCCTGAGTGAGAAGGATGCAGCCAGCCCAGAGTGGCCTTTGAGACATCCTAGTTGTAGACATTATTGGTGTTCTGCAAACTGCTTAGACACATATGTGGTTTTGGCTTCTGAGAACTGGGTTGACTGATGAAAACTTAAGTATAAATGCCACTCATGTGTGCTAGAGTTACAGATGCTAGGGAAAAAATTATAATCAGTATTTTATATTATATATAAACAAATACTCTCTGTATATTATGCAATATTTTGCATATATATATATGCATACATATGCATACATGAATTATTATTACCAGTCTGGTCTGAATGACATATAAACAATTATTTCTGGTTTATGCTTCAAGTGAAAGACCTGAAAAAGTCAGAAAAATTCGTTATTTTAAATCCTGATCTATGAGATGACAGGGAGATTTTTTTTCCCAGTAATTCCAGCATGGGAAGAACATTACAGGAACAAAGTTGCTGAGCTGTATTCTCATAGTTCCCCATTTTAACAGTTCCTGGGGTGATTTGAGTCGTAGACTTGAGCAGTCTACACTGGGGAGGGTGATCTGGTGTGCATAAAACCTCTGGACCTTTGGCTCACTGATCAAATTCTTCGCTATGAAAAAAGGCGACTCTCTCTCTCCCTCCCCTCCACAGGATGTGGGATTTGAAAGCTCTAAAGCTGATTGCCACGGGGCTTTTTGAGATTATGAAAAACTTCATTACCTTAGTCCTTTACAGAGGGAGGAATAGTATGGCATTGTCAGCAGGATTTGGGAAGAAGCAGTCTCTAGAATGGTGTCAGAACAACAGGTTTAAAACTTGTGACTGGTACAACAGGGCTCTTAACTGCTGCCTAGGAGATGATTGTATTTTGAGGAGAGCCTGATTCCTCAACAGGAAGAGATCCCATCAGCGATGAAGGAAATCTTACAAAGGAGAAGAAGGATTTCAGGATAAACAGTATTTAGAGCCCTACCAGTACATAGCCTTGGTATGTCCCTGCATGGCTGGATGTAGATTTATATTTTGAAAGACCTGAAACCTGGCACTACAGCATCCCCCAGGCAGCTATCAGATGAGCAAACAAATTCAATCCCAGCAATATAGTGGCTGTCATACATCTCAAAGAGAGCACTGAGAATTCCCATGCACTGAATGACAGAGTTAAAAAGGGACCTCTGGTTTAGGAAGGTGATGCAGTTTCTTTCAGGGAATTTGTGGCCTTCAAATTTAACAGATTGTCCCTCCCACATTTTGTCACCTGCTCCTGAAAAACACAGTGATAGTTCCTAATGACACCAACTGGGATTTTCTTCCTAGCAGAACAAGGCATATATTATTTGAGTACTGGGTCCAGTTCTGGGCCCCTCAGTTTAGGAAGGATGTTGAGATGCTTGAATGCATGCAGAGGAGGGCAACAAGGCTGGTGAAGGGTCTGGAACACAAGCCCCATGAAGGAGGGAGCTGGGGGTGTTTAGCCTAGAGAAGAGGAGTGGGGGATCTTATCACTCTCTGAGGTTGTAGCCAGGAGGGGGTTAGTCTCTCCTCCCAGGTAACCAGTGACAGGATGAGAGGACACAGCATCAAGCTGTGCAAGGGGAAGTTTAGGTTAGATACAGAAAAAATTCATCACAGAAAGAGTGGTTTGGCACTGGAATGGGCTGCCCAGGGAGGTGGTTGAGCCACTGTCCCTGGAGGTATTTAAAAAGGGACTTGATGAGGTACCCAGTGTTTAGCTGATAAAGTAATGATAGGTCACAGGTTGGACTCCATAATCTCAAAGGTCTTTTCTAACCTAGCTTATTCTGTGATTCCATGATTTCTGTGTTTCTCTGCATGCCTGAAGCACTGCCTGGACCATTTCTGAATGCTGGAAATTGACAGGGAGCCTGTGGCTTGTTTAAAGAAAGCTCAACTACTTGTGGCCTCTGGTCTCTAGGGATATTCTTTTTGGGGGAAACAATCAGTGCATGTGCTTTTACACCATTCTACCTCAGACTTTGACTTCAAAACCACAGTGAATGACAACCACATTTAACATAAGTCTCGACTACCAATGCAAAGTTTCTCATCTTTTTTCTTACCTACTTCTTCCTCACAAATGGGGGGGTCCCAGGTCTTCCAGGTCTTGACCCCACTTCTAAATGGTTTAGGAGGACATGCATGTATAACGGGAAGTAAATTTTTCTTTTTCTTTTAGCTTTTTTTTTTTTTTTTTTAATGTATCAGACATAAACACTTCCCTGAGAGGATGGAATCCACCTTATTCAAAGTGTCCTACCATTACACAAGGCTTAGCTGTTTCTCAGAAAGGATACAATTTTGTGAGACAGGATGTCAGATGTGTGTCCCACACATACCACCCTCATCACAGTGAATCAGGAACCCACTGACAGACATGTTGTGCAATATTTCTGGCATATGGAAGGGTTTTCACAACTTTTGCCACATGAATAACTTATTATTCAAAATCCAAAGGGCCTTCTGATAACCTAGGGTTTAGTTTGACCCTTCTTTCTCAAGAAGGAATACTACAATGGCCTTATTTGCCCTTGTTGGTGTCAGCATAACTCACAGGAACTTAAAGCATGCACTTCTTTCCATGTAGAGGTAAGCAGCACAACCCAGGTATAGAAAGTCTCCCACATGCCACATCCCTACAATGTCCGTGTATATGCACCAGAGAGATGTTTTGTGAATCTCTGTGGTGAAGAGGAATTCATGAGCAGCCCCTCAGCAAAATTACTTTAAATAAGGGCTAGTTTACCATCCCTGGAAAAAAAAAATTGAGCACTGTTATACATCTTTTTTCCAACCATCTGTTCACTGCTCAACAGTACCTCAGGCAGTTTAGCCTACTTGTCCTACCTTTGCTCATGTGGAACAATAATTCCTGAAGGGATGAATAACAGCAGAGTAGCATAAATTATGCCCATTTTTTACCTCCCTCAGGAGATCTAAAAAGCAGTTCCTTCAGAGGTGTTGTTTTAGCTGTAGGGATACTTTATTTCCACTAAATCCTCTTTCCAAGAATGTGAAAATTTCAAAAATGTAACTGATGGGATTGTAAAACCCGAGCTCATAAATTACGAGCAAACTCCAGCACAGGCTTTGCTGCACAGAGTATAGTAAAAGCTCACATTGCTTATATTGTCTTCTGAAAGCATCTCTGTCCAAACATCACACACATCTGAGACTTCCATCCAGCTGCTGAAGTTAGCATCCCACCTCAGCTAACTCTCTTGCTAATTGCTTGCAAGCTTCACTCCCTATCTACTATTGCAACAACACAACATCAACAAGGCAAAATTAACCTGTCTCACAATGGTCTACCCCTGCACAGGTTCTGTCTTCTCTATTTTCTGTATTCCTTTTACAGCTGTAGCAGTTTCATCTATGTAAACCCTGTCCATGCCTCCAGTTGGCTATTTTTAATTCTTAAAAGCAAAAAGAGACAACAGTCTCCCCTGGTAATCTTTTACTTGGCACCTTGTTCTCAAGCTTTCTAATAATTTCATCTGCTTTGAAAATGTCACTGGCCTACATCTGTTAATAGTCTTTTTCAAGGTTCTTTTTATTTCCAGCACATTCATATAGGCTCCTTTGGTAAAGGAAGCCCCTTCCCTTCTCATTTGCTTTGCCTTTTCCCCTTCCTTTTATTTTCATTTTCTTTCGAAAGGACTTTTTAAAGGATGTTTAAAACTTGGTAGCTCTAAGGCAGTGGCAGAAAATGGGGCCGACAGCAGTGACAAAGGATGTCTAGTCCTGCTGATGAGTGTCACTGGCAATGATTACAGGCTGGTTTCAGGGCTCCTATCTGAAGGAGTTTAGCTGGGTGCTTAAGAGCAGTCTGGATCTAGAATGTGCTCCTACTCACAGCTGTCACAGATTTAGTTTGTCTCTAACTGTGTCCCTCCATTGCTATTTTCAATGGCAATTAGTTTCTTCTCCCACATGTGCACTTGGAGTTTAGGTCACTGAGGGAAATCTGTGCTGTTTAGGACACATAAACTTCAGCTCCAATATGACCAAAGGAGGAGTGAGGTGAGTTACTGGCCAGGCTCCCACACCACCCAGCACCCAGCTCCCAGCAGCACCACAGCTGGACCTCACTGGAGTCTGGCCCACAGCAAACCACACACAGCTGCAGGTGTGCTCTTGCCTAGGGAGCAGCATTGTGCCTTCCCCTCAATATGACACACCAGGGAGGAAGATGATGTGAGACACAGCTCATCCCATTCCCCCAGGTTCTAGAAAGCTGCTTTGCTTATTGACAGCAGACAGCTCCTGCCTCAAAATGAGTGAAAGGTTTAGGGACAGGATCTAGATCTTCCTTTCAACCCAGAAAGCTGAAACAGGGGAAAATCTGCTGTAGTGGGTATGCTGCCTTGGATTCACATGGATTTATTTATTTATCTATTTAAGTCTTTATATAAAGCGAGACCTGGGGAAGTCTGGGTCTAAGCTCTCTTCTCAGGAAGGCTCATAATTTGATTTTATCAGGTGACAGTTTCAATCTAGTTTTAGAGTGGGGCAGGGGGAATGTGCTCAGATCACTGCAAACTAAATTTGAAACAGGCTTTACTGGCACACACGTTGCCAGTTTCAGCTCAGGTAACTCAAGAATCACAGTAACTGAGTCACTGTTTCGGTGATATCAGTGCTGCCTGCAGAAGTAAACTGCTGAAACTTAGCAGAATAGTTGTATAATGGAGAAGCTTCTGTTTTAACACATCCTGTCCCTATCATGGTCAGCTAGTGGATGTTGGCTTTTAGCTGCAGCCAATGGTCACATTTTTTAACACTGAAGAGCAAAAAATAGTGCACCCAGAGCTGGGTGACCTTTTTGTACTGGGAACAGACAAACTGACAGCAGGCAAATGCCTCTGACTGTGGCTTTGCTGCCTCTGCCAGCTGTGCCCCAGAACGACTTCCAGTTTTGACTCAAAGGATTTGAGCCAGTCACTTTTGTGTTGCCCACAGCCACAAAGCACAAGTGTGGCAGCCACCAGCCCTCTTCCCATGCAAGGAGAAGAACAGATTGAAAATTAACAGGGAGGCTGGGAGTCTGGGTCCAAGACACCCATCTTGGAATTGCTAGAAATTTTCTCAAGCGGAAGCATAAGGATAATAAATTTACTACTCTAGTTAAAACCAAAGTAACCCACATCTTTGGGAGGAGACTGATGGTGTCAGAACTGTAAGAAGACATGGTCCAGTTCCTTATATCATTCCTTTGCCTCACTTTGATCCCAACACTTAAGTTTAGGATGTGGCACTTGAACAAACTCTCAGTGTGGTGTAGTGGAATGCTCAAAAACACCTCACATTCTATTTCCTTTCTGCCGAGTTCAGGCTGAGATGAAATCACCCTGAAAAAGATGTTTGTGAGACAGGAAAATGCGGTATTGAGATTATCAAAACAAGGTAGGCACCAATTATTTCATGTGACTTGATTGCAAAAAATGACAAGGAAACCACAGGACATAGCCCTGAATGCAATGAACGAGGCCATGAGGCATGTATTATGTGCCACAGACATAAGGGTTTGTATAGATTTGAATGAGATTCAATTTAGATCAAAAGGACCTTCAGGGCTTTTTTCTTCTTTAAGATAGAGGCATGTCTTTTGGCAATACAGAGATTGTAGCTATTGAGGCAGATCTGAAGGTAACAGGGTGTGGAGCATGCACTTCTGATTTACTAGTACAAATGGCTTACACAGGCATGGAAAGTAAACTGCTTTAAGCTCTTTAAGATCAAAGATAAGACTTATTAGCAGGACTGTCTGGGGAGTTTTTTCTCATTACTTTCTTGCCACGTTAATTTGATATAAAGGTACTTCCCTGACAGATCTATTTGCACAATACAATACCCACATTTTGTAACATATTCCCTGCACTAACCTCCTTGCCATGATGCCCATACCCCCTCACACTCTGGTGCTACATTTTGTTTCCTTCTATTTCTCTTGGAGCCAAAGAATGGTTTGAGTTGGAAGGGACCTTGTAGATCGTTTAGTTCCAATGACACTGCCATGGGCAGGGACACCTCCTACTAGACCAGGATGCTCAGAGCCCCATCCAGCTTGGCCTTGAGCACATCCAAGGATGGGCATCCATAGTTTCTCTGGGCAGCCTGTGCCAGTGCCTCACTGCCCCCACAATAAAGCATTTCTTCTGCATATCTAACCTAATTTCCCCTCTTACAGTTTGTACCCATTATTCCTTGTCCTGTCACTACAATTCCTGAAGAGTCCCTCTCTGGCTTCCCTGCAGGACCACTTTTCAGATACTGGAAAGTTCCTTTGAAGTCTCCATGCAACCTTCCCTTCTCCAAGCTGAACAGCCCCAACTTTTTCAGCCTGTCAGTACCAACCGTTCTTATGATTTCTGTTTTCTTACAGCATCTTCTTCTACATGCAGGTAGGAAAAAACAACATGACAAAACACTTCTGAAACACTGCAGAAATAGGTAATTTTGGTTGCTGTGACCTCATGGCAGAATGGTACTTTGCAGCAATCTGAAATCCTCCTACATAACAGCAGTCTGCAAGAAACACAATACACAGCCACAAAGTACTGTGACAAGTAACTCACAAAAGATCTTTTGCGGTTTTTTTCTGTATATTTTTCACTATTCCAGAATTCAGTTCAGTGTAACTGAGCCCTGAAGAAAGTTCTGCTGAAATTCAATGGCTTCTAGGACATCCTAGTAGAGATAATTTATTCTGTAGAGCTGGGTTTAGTGAGGAGGCAGTACTGTCTCCCCCTCAGAAAGCATTATCCTTCAATTTTTTGTCAAGTAACCAATTTCAGACTCATCACAATTTAGAAATTGTACTTGAATCTCCTTAAATATCACTATCAAAGCATCCAAAACAAGACTTGATACATAGCTTGACACATGCACAAACCAGCTCTCTTGGCCTGATGTAGTTGATGGCTCCTTCATGCACTACTTGTTAAGTATTTCGTGTTAGCTCTGTGTTCAGCCCCATAGATGGAAGCCAGGCTCATGGAACAGACCTTCCTCATTCTACTGCTTCCAAACAAAGACCTACAAAGTTACATCCACTCCTGGAAACCAGCCACCTCCCAAGGGGACTGTGAGACAGAGGAGTTGGTCCTTGAAGCACCCATTCCCTAAAAGCAAGTGCTATGGAAAAGAAGGGAAATCAAGCTCTCATCCTAGCACTCGCCCATTATCTGGGCATCCCAGTCCCTAATTCCAGCTACCTAGAACCTGCTTTCATCCCAACAGCTCTCAGCAATCCTTCAAGTCTCACTCCAGAAAGAGAGAAATGTCCTACCATTTTCTAACTTTTCATCTCAGCTTCTCTCAAGCACCTTCTGGAAAGTACTGAAAAAAAGCTTCCTCAAAGCTTTATCATTTTCTGCTGCTCATGAGGTCCTTGCATGAAGAATATTTGCCTGGTTAACACCAATAAGAAATGCCACAAATGAGCACAAATCATCTGGGCACAGAGCCATTCATAAATAGAGCACAGGCATTACTGTTTGAGAAGAAATTATTCACTTAGAATTTTTCAAACTTGAATTATTTCAAAAGAGAACATTTTATTATTTTCTGTTCACAAGTAAAGATCTTGATGAAACCAGCCAACTGATTATAGTCTTTCACAGAAACAACGCAGGGAAAATTACTTTAAACAAAGAACTCTGGAATGCACTAATATGTAATAACCCATTTCTCTCTACATCTCTTTCTGATTTTCACAGAAAGAAAAGCTATTTTACATATCAAATTCTGCTAGCCTTCAAACTGAGATCCTGTTGGCCAAATTAATAGCACCATTCTTACTTGTATTAGCTATGGGGCGATTCAGAGTATGTGAGTGCTCTAGTAAAACGCCCATATGATCTGAATTTTTATGTTCATGCAAGCCCAGATTCTGTACGATGTTCTCTCACTGTGCAGGAAAATCTTTTACACCTCATCTTCTCACATCAAGTCTTTCAGAGTAGGGGCTACATGATGCTTCCCCAAGACACAGTGATCTGTCTTTATCACAATTGAAACCAACCAGTGCACTGGGTTTCTGGTGAGATGATTAATATTTGGAAGCAAGATAAAAAGCAGATATGCCTAGTCCTCATTAAGTTGTTCCTTTTCAGAGAGTAAATGTTAATAGGGATTTTCAATGCTGGGAGAAAACTGCAAATCAGATATTAAACAATTGGAAATACTTATTTAGAAAAAGAGGTGCACATCACTGCCACATCTAAGGCTTTCCAGTGCATAACAATATACTAAGTTTTTACAAGAAGAATCTCTCTCTTTCACAGAAACATTTTATAATCCTAAAACACGTCAATGTAAAAGTGGCCCAGTTTTGATATTGAAATGTAGTCACCTTTCCTCTCAGTTAGCAGGACTTTCAAGATTAAAATAGCTGTTTCAGGTACATGATTCCAAAATTTACTCATATATGTTCATCCCCCTAATAAATATAGCTGAACAGTAAAGATGTTTTAGATAGTACTTCTAGGGCGTTTTTTTCAGTGAAAGATTCAACATTGAAAAATAAAAAGAATAGGTTTATAATCTACTCAGCCATGTTGTTGAATTCAGGTTATTTGCTTTCAGAAAAACATACATTTTAATTGTTAAATTCTTTATAGACTTAACTCTAAATGAAAGGTGTCTTTGCAAATGCACTTTGTTACATATTTAAGGAGAGTTAGGAGCACACAGATCCTGAGAAGAAGATTGCATACTTTGCACAAATCTGCTCTCTCTTTGCTTTTATTATTAAAATTGTGTCTGTTGGAAATACTGACACTAAGTTGCTATTAGTCTGAAGGAAATTTTTTGTGGTCTTTTGCAGGTTCATGTATGAATGTTCCTCATATGCTCTTCATTCTGAGTCTCCATTATGTTTTGTCTCTCCTGTTTAGACCTGTGTGACTTGAAAGGTTTACCATATTAACTGAACTAATTTGATTTCTTTAAATGGATGGATGTAGAATTTCTCTAGCCTGTCTCTGCATGGCAGACAAAAAGTTGTGTTTGATTAACATAGATATCCAGAAATATAACTGCAGACTTATTTCAAAATATCAAGAAATAGAGAAATCCCAACACTTCTTTTAAAAATTTATTTTACTGGTTGATCACTTTCAGAGTTAAACTCCTGAACCTTTATTTGTGTGGGTAAATCCTTCTGGTCAACCTTATTTCTGAATGACTGCACATGTGCCTGTGCTACACGGCTCTTTTGCTGTCACAGTGTTTGGAATTTGGGGCCACAGCTTGAACTTGCTCAAATCTGCTGTGAGTACTGATCACAGTGTTATATTGTATTAGCAAATGGAGTCTCTAGCTAAGATTTCACTGACAGGTACATGGTATGCATCTGTTTCTGTGACAAACAGGCAAAATGTAAGGTGTGAGAAAAGTTCTTCCTATTTACAGATGAAGAAATAAGAATTTACAAGGGAATAAATGATGATCAGCATTTGGCTCTGAAACTTGCCTGAGAGAAACAGGAAGTTTGTGAGAACTGAACCCAGAAAGCAAATTCATGTCTAAAAAGCCCTGGGAAAGAGCCAAACAATTTATATTTATAACAGATTAGTGCTCCTGTCCTAATTCTGTTTTCTGATACCCAACTGCTTACTGCCTCATATCCTGTAAATTCAGTCTGTGCCTTGAAGCACTCCTACATACATGACACCAGACTGACACCACTCGTGTTGTTTCAGTCTAAGCCAATTACAAACTGGGAAACTTTTTGTCAGCAGCTAATGCAATAGTTTCCCTGTCTTTAATGGATATGAATAATAGAAGTTGTGCCTTGTTACATGTATTTTCTTTCTTTGCCAGTAAAAGCATTTCTGTGGCCAGAGTAGTGCGTGGCATGTTGACTCTGAGTGAGTGTTTGGTGACAAGCTGAGTCAAGCTCACTTCCTTTGGGGTGCTGTACAGAACTTTATTTTTTGGTTCAAATTTTCACTAAGTCCTTTCCTGAGTTCCTTCAATTGTTTTTTTCATGTTTCATCCTGTAACATTTCAAGTAACACAGTACAGCTGCTACTACTAGCTGCTACTACTGTCTGCTACAGCTCTTGGCTTGTCCATCTGATTATCTAAACCTGAAATTATAGAATATTCTGTTACTTGGCCAAGATGGACCACAGACAGACCTAAGCATAGGTTTGTAAAGCAGCCTTAATAGTGTTCATTTTGGCATGGCATATTTCATTTTTAATAGGTATTGTTGTTTCTATCTTAGTTTTGCTATGGTATACAGAGGGTATTTCCACAAATCTCATTATTTAAAACAGGGTTTCTTTGCTTGCTATGTTGTATATTTGTAGATATCACTCTTGTCAATAATGAAAATTACACATGTAAAAACCCTGGTGGCAGATTGTGATAAGGCAGATTTGACACATATCACTCTGCAGATAAGGATGTTACAGGACATTGACATTTGTAGTGAAATGCTTTGAAGAAGGACTGTATATAATTGATAATGAGATGTAGACGGCTGGAACAAACTGGATGCCAAAAGGTGACCAGCTTTGGAAGAAAGTTGGTGGCAGAACCCATCCCATAGAAAAGAGCAGAGACAGAAAGAGTAAATCAGGGCTACCCTATCTTTACTGCAGGATAAGTGCTACTGAAAGTAAAAAAGGACTAGGGAGAAAACAATCCCTTCAATATCAGAAGATGGGGTTGGAAGATTTGACAGCAGCACAATAGTTTGCCTGTTTCCTTCTTCCCATCTCCTTCCATTCCACAGTGGGAGTCATTGAGTTCCTGGTGAAGGTTCCCATCTTAAACACACTATGTCTCTAATGCAAGGTTAAGAAAAAAGTAGCCAGCAGTTATTGAAATGTCACACATCACTTTCCATGCCACCCATGAGAAGAATTCTTTCTATCTTTCTGTTGAAGAAATGGCATCCTCTATTTACTTGAATGACAGATATTACTTTCCCCTAGCTTCTACTTCAAATAGTGTCAGCTATAACTCAAAGCTGATTTAGAACTACAATGCTGATTTCCTTGCCAGTGCCCTGGTGATTGGTCATACAGTACAGCTATTGCTTGTGAATAATCACAAGTAACCTTGAGATCTAGCCAAGCCTGTAGTAGGTTTGAGGACTCTGCTTGAAAATACAGCCCACTCGGTCAACTGAACTTGAAATGCGGAGCCTGGGACCAGCCTGAAGAAGTACACTTCTCACCTGTAAATGAACTAAGCCAGGGGGTTGAAATCTTCAAGAAACCTTGAATCCTGAAAAAAGCTTCCAGTGAAATCTTATAATCGTCAAGCCTGGGAGAAGGCTTTAGATGTAAGCTCATGACTTGTTTTCTACTTAATGTTGATTTAATAAGCTTCTCTCTATTCCATTAATGTCTTTTAATGCTGGATTCTGCTGGCTTGCAGGCTTCTTTGCTTAAAGAAAGTGAATCTAATAGCCTGTTACCTCAGAGAGATGCAACTGTTTCTTTTCCACATATTACCACAGACAATTTCTTGTATCAAGAATTGATCAGCATTCGTGGGCATTTTCTTCTAACAGCTAAAACCAGAACTATTAAATGCAGAAGGAAACCAAAGACATTTCAGATAATTCACTAAGAGATGACTGACTTAAGCAAAAAAGAATGGGAAATACACCAAGATGAAATGTGGAGAGAACCACACTTTCTGTTTGCAACATTTTAGGGACTCTGTTCTTCATAAACAGAAGGGATCTTGAAAAGCCAAAACACCAAGGTGTAGGTATAAGATGTCATGAACAAAGATGACATAGATAAAACAAAGAGATATACAGTCCCCTTCCAGAGGTGACCCATGTGGGCTGACGAAATGCAAGGCCTCTCAGTGACACACAACGGGACCCAAAGAAGTTCGTGCCAGAGGACTCTGAGCCCCTTTTTCAAAGCTGCAGCCACAGATGAGCTGAGCTGGGCCCACGCTGATGGCCAGGCCCAAGGACCCCGGTGAGTCCTTGCTCAGGCAGCCACCCCCGCGGGGCTGGGCTGGCACCCTGCAGGGCACAAGGCTGCCTGTGGTGGCACCGGTGCCAGCATCCCTTAGCTGTGCTCCACTCCACACGCCCCAGCCGGGAGGCCGGCAGACCTGACACAGGCAATCTGTTCAAATCTCATCTGACCAGCACTCCTCTGGTGCCCATCAATACATCCTTGAAATAAGTCTTTTTGCATAGCCGAGCGAACTCCCCATTTCCACCTCTGGCCAAAATAATCCGTTCTAATCTGTTTAAAAGTTGTCCCAATGCTGTATGACGGGTTTTTTCCGCACCTCGTCTCCGTTTTTCCCCCACAAGAGGGCACTAACACTGCATCCTTTGAGGAGTTTTATTTCCCGACGAAACGCGCCTCAAAGGAAACCGGGGGAGAGAAGCCAGAGAGACCCAGCATAAGATTTCAGACCTAGAGCAACTCCCTTCCCCCTGGGGCTCCACAATTTTAATTCCAAGGTTTTGATTCAGAAACATCTCTGGGAACAGCAGCATGAAGCCTCTAATAGAAGACAGTTGCATAAAGTCACTAATAGGAGATGGTAGTTCACAGGCATATATTTGATTTTATTTCTGTTTAGTCTCTTGGCCTCCGCTTCAAGCAGTGAGACTATAAAAAAATATGGGTGTCTCTGGAATTAGAAATCTTCATGGACCTTAAGAGAAACCAGTCAGAGAGCTGAGAAATACCAGACAACAAACAACTCTTGAAATAAAACATACATGAGACAGCCAAGAGACAAATCCTATTCAGGGAAATCAGAGTGAAGTAAAAACACAACTAAAATTGCCATAGGATAGGGAGAATCTAGTGAATAGAGAACAAGCTAAAAAAAGCCCTTGTGCTGCACATAACCTGACACAGTGACAGCTATGGATGAGACAAGATAAATATACAGAGAAAATAAGGAAAGTAAAGCACTTACTTACTTACTGTGGTCTATGGGTTTATGCTTGCATATACAAAAATAATTATAAAGAAAGGAAAATTTGGGCTAAGTACCAGACAAGGTTTCTGTACTTGGCAGAGGGCCCACATGCTCTCATGCAGGCAGTGAACAACCACATTTGAGCCACTAATTTGGTTCCCTTACTCTGGAATTTAAAAATGCTGGGCTAGCCTTCAGGGACAGGACATAGCTACCGAGATGATGTTACTTGGCTTCTGCTAGAGCTTTAGTTTACTTAATCTACTAAAAACCATATTTTTACACAACTCTTGATCAGGGAATGATAAGAAACCCCTGTATGCTCTTTCCTCCTCTCTCCTCCTCCACTGGCTGCATGCAGCACTTCCTCAGGTAAAGGCAGAACAGTTTTCACCAAGTCCTGTAACTTGAGAAAAGGGTGCTTGGTGAAACCAATATAAGATTGAGTTAAAACAGATAAAATAAATTGCTTCTTTACAAAACATGTAGAGGATTTCTGGTATTTGCTACCACAGGAAGATGTTGATACTCAGGGAATACAAGGGCTATGGACTGCAGACAAAGGCCAAGCTTCCACTGTCTCCTTAAACAACTGCTTTTACTGTTACTCGTGGAGAGAGAATATAGAATGACAGACCCCTGGTCTGGCTCAGGAGGGTAATTCTATATCCCCATGTTACCCCCTTCCACTCTTCTAATTTAGGCAGAGCTGTACCAACCATAACTTTTACTGCTATGTTCACTCATCAGCTATCTAGAGGCTGCACAGAAAGAGGGCACCTTGAAAAGCTGATTTGAAAAAGGATTAGAGTATGTACAAGTTTCTCAAAGCCACCACCTTGCAGGGGTCCTGAGGTTCTACACACAGAAAACCTGCTGGAAAATGCTACCTGAACTGTTATTGGAACCTTTTGCTGCCAGAAGATGCGACTCCTGCAGCCATATACCCTTCACCAAACTGCATCAGTTTGGCTTAAGTTTATTTTGGCAAACAAAGGGGGAAGGGCGGGTACTCTTGGTGTTGTCCAAACATCCTATTACAATGATTTTGGAATGAAGCCTTTTAGTTTTCCTTGTTTTGATAGCACAAAATAAAAGAAAGAAAATCAAAATTTAATGTGTAGTGGTCCATGGATTCTGAATCACTCTAACGCTTATGGAACATGAATTTCACTACCCAGTGAAGGAATTAATTAATCCAATTTTAACAGTCATAGCAGTAAAAAAGAAGGCGATGTTTCATATTCTATCTTATAGGAGTAGCTGTCATGTCCTCACTGTTTTCATCATATGAAGGTTTCACTAGAAAAAACCACAAAGAATTTTTCTTTCATCATATGAAAGGTTTCACTAGAAGAAAATCACAAAATACAGCATGTCTAATGCTGTAAGTAATACAAAGACAATATACACAAGTCTTTCCAGGGGAAAGCCTCAAAAGAAACCTTCCTGGACTTTCCAAGGCTCTAATTGTCCTAATGTCCATAAAGGAAACCCTTTCAGGACCATATTATTTATTGCATGGAGACCAAACCCTACATATGCTCTTCATAGAACTAGGCAAAGGAATTAGTTCTGTTAGAAAGAATTACATTATTTAGAAAACCAGTTCTGCAAGAGGAATTCAGTGCTGGCTCAGAAAATTCTGTTTCTGGATCAACTTTTTGTGTGGCCTTATGCAGGTCATGTAATCAGGCCTGTAGGTACTGGCAGCGACAGGCAGGCCACACAAGTGGGCTTGCACCCAGGCACTCACATCGCCCATTCCACCAAACAGCTCCATTTTCTCTGTCAGGCTTAACACCTACTCACCTGTGAGAAGGGTTATTTCCCTGCCTTAGGAGGAGGAGGGGGAATAACATCGGAGAGACAAAATCCACTAACAATTCTGTAGTATTCAAATACTGCGGTAGCGTAGGCGGTAGGAACAGAGCTAAATTGTTATCGTACTCTACTTAACACCTACTCATGGACATCCTGACTAACATTGTGAGCGTTAGGAGAACACACTGCATTGTACTTACTCTTCCTTACAAGGATGAGACTGGTGTTTGAATATGGCTCACCCTTCTGTGGTTTTTCTTTCCTCTATTGAGGTGTATTTCTTGTAATGACTCTTTTGTAGCCTTTGCTCTGAAGCAACTTTGAATAAAAACTACTGGAAGTTATAGTAGTTGCTGTACTATTTTCCATGTGTTTTACAATTCAGTCCCAGGTTTCAAGTTAAACAGTTCCACTCCCTATTTTTAAGGCTAAGCAGACAACTTTGTTCCAATGACTACCAGCAATCCAAGCTGCCTAAAAAGATGTAAACAGAAAACCTTTTTGTCCCAGGCTCACACTATGAGATGTCAATGAACAGATAGCCAGTTACACTCAATATTTTGCATTTTACACACATTATAGGAGTTTGTTTCTTTATGTGTTGTATTTTTTCTATTTTTTTTCCCAGTAAATTTTTCCACTACAGTGGTTATTTGTGGTTCATAATGGGAGACTAAAATATGTAAAGTGGGGAAACATAAGTCTGGAACAGTAATATTAAAACACTTACCATGTTCCATGCATTAGCACAGTTAATGCTATAGAATTTAAATTGTCTGTGGACTCAGCACAGACAAGGTGCCAGAAATCTGCAAGTTCTAATCTCATCTTTGCAGCCCTAGAAATAGGCATAAGAGAATTAACTCATCATGCTTTATTGCTTGAAAGCATCTATAAACTAAAATTGTATTTCAGATATTCTTCCATAATTGATTCACAGTTTTACTGCAGTTATTTTCTTAATGGCCTTTCCAGGCAATAACTCTTAATAAATAAGCCTGTCCAAAACATGGAATCTTGTTTCCTAATTCATTGCTGGAAGTATGAGGATAGGGGACATGTTCCCAGTGAACAAAACTCCTTATCATTTTAGCATAGATTTTTGCTTGCCCCAGGATTTGCTAACAGTACCCACAAAAGTGTTTCTTAAGGTATTTTTTGGTGTCAGAATTCATTACAAGATCTCCCGCCTAGGAGACCATTTCTATCCTTTCCCCTTTTTTCATTTCTCTCTTTTAGAAAAGTGAGATAATACTTGAGAAAGATGCCAGATCAAAAAGCCCTCAAGTCCTCCTTGCTACACTCCAAATCCCATGTCAAGAAACACTCATCTCTCCTCCCAGGCATGACTCTTAACCCTTTGTCTAATAAAATAATTGAAACCTGCTCCCAGGCTCTCCTGTGCTCCTCCATCTCCCTTGAAATTCTCAAATAGGATGCCCAGTTGTTGCCCTTTGAACCCACAATAAGTCTATGAAAGTCAAAGCAATTAGTTTAATACATCTCGAGAGCACAGAAGTTCCTCTCATGTCTGGGTCTGAGCCTGCAAGAAACTGCACATCCTCAGCTGCCTTTGACTGAGAATGTCTGAGCACTTTGAGAAGACCAAGACTAGCTGAAATTAAAGCTCTGGATGGAAGAAGACTGTTAATATTAAATGAATGATAAAGCAATTTTGCATTAGTAAAAATAGGAAAGGAAATGCAAAACATGTAGATGATGGTGCAGAATGATAACAAAAAGATGAAATTAATAGCAAGGAATGTTATAGATGGGGACTGAAATAATGGGGCTGATAAAAAAGACAGAGACAGAGTAATGCTAATTCCCAAGATATCAAACTTGGTAATAAACCTGTTAGAAAAATTCAGCCTCATTGAAGCAGAAGTGAAATTGTAATGGCTAACTTTAGGTAGAATTACATATTGCTATCTCATGGGAGGGACAATACAGGTATGTGTCACCACTGGCAGCACTTCTCTGAGAGAGAGGAAGAGAGGTGAAAGAGAAGTCTAAACACCCAAGGTCCTTCTCTTTCCCTCCCAGATACTAACTGTTGCACGGGGACAGGATTTGCAAGTGTGGGTCCCAGTTTCAGGGAAGGGGAATGCCTGCCAGGACCCCTTGTGTCCTATAAGCCTGAAAGGGTCTCTCTCCTCTCCCAGGGAACCTGTTAGCTACACCAGATCTCTGCCTCTCAAAAACTGAACTGCGGCCTCCTTATGTCTCTTGGACTGGCAGAGAGCTGCTGAGGTCTCTGAGGATTCCTCTATGTGTTACTCCTACCATCAGAAGAAGAACGCCCTGCTGGAAGAGAGTATTCATTTTCACAAATTAGGAAATAAACATCACAAGTTCAGGGTTTTCCTAAAATAACAAAACATAAGAGAAAAGGACACAGACATTCAGAGAACAGGGCTCTGAGGGCAATTTTGGAAAAATGTGAACACATTACTGTATTATCTTTCAAACTTCTTATATTTTTTTAAACTTCTTTTGTACTTTCTCTTGTATGTTTCCTTGAAGAAGCAAAATAAGATGATACTAAAATTTTAAACAGAAATACTAAATTTTTTACATGCTCTGCCATCTTCCTAAGAAAACTGGCTGCTATAGTAGCCTGTTTTATCAAAGAGGGGACTGTTTGACTTTCAGAACCTATTTTTCCAACCTCTTCACTTCCTGTTCAAATCACTGTTCAGAGAAATAGATTCTCCTCCACAGATAGATGTGCTTTTCATATCTACTGCTGGCTTTTTAATTGCAGTGGCTGTAGCATTAGGTCAGTCTTCAGGTATTTGAGTTATAGGAGTTGACTGTAGCCTCTTAACTAACCTGTTGCATAAATTCTGATTCAGCAATATATTATATGCTGGATTCATTCTTCATATTAATGGAAATACAGCTTTTAATGCAGCTGGAATACAGTGCTGGAAGTTTTGATTCAGCAGCAGATTACATGCTGAATTAATTTATAATATTAATGGAAGTTTTAAGTGCTGTTGGAAGATGTCATGGGAAGATTTTTTATTTTTTATTCCACACTGTTTTCAAAAATACATTTGAAGGCTTTTTAGATGTTGCAGCACATCCAGATGACACAGCAAAGGTTAATAAACCAATGTACCTGGCCGAATATTCAGGTACCCTGAGATGTAAGACTTCCATGGATCTAGCTTCACTCTTCTGAGCCCTGAGCAACAGCGAGGCCACACTTAGCAGAAAGGATTTCGTGGGCCTGAGGGCACATCTAGGTGGGCCAGTAAACGGAAGCTTAGTTTTTTCCAAATTGGGCCTTCTTGGAGGGAGGAAAGATGCATGGACAAGTACAGAATCTACATAGCACTGAGAGGAATGACAGAAAACTCTGAAAGTGTGGTCTTGAAACTCCTATCAATAACCTATGAAAATGTCCTTTATTCTCCATAAGCTACTTTGCACCAGGTCTAAGACTACTATAGTCTTTCAGAAGAGGCCTCCAATGTAGAATATTTTAGCCCTGAAGGGAGGGTCCACCTAGATAACAACACGGTAAAAAAGCCTATAACCCCACTACAGGACAAGTAAGTCTTCCCCCAAACGTCCCATATTCCCAGACTCTCATTCCTTCCTGCAAAAACACCTGAAGACTTGCAGCTGCTCAGCTTCTTCCTCTGTAGCACTGCACAGTCATGGCTGCTCAGAAACCCATTAGATGCTCATTGAATCAGAGGGGAGTGGGATTTTCTCTCTCATACACATCATGATAGCCATTGTATAGAGGATATTAAAATTAGGAGCCACCTGCATGTGGTTTCAGAACAATCCAGCTGAGCTGAGCTTGTAAGATGGAAGAAGGCAATATGGATGTCTGCTGGAGTTCAGATATCCCCAGAGTACGAGTGCATAGAAGGTAGTTATGGAGTGTATTGATCCTCTTGCTACATGCTGGAATAAAGCCCAGACCAATGCAGACTGAGAACAGGATCTCAATTTTGTGCCAGCAGAGCCACCAGGAAGGCTGCCTTGGAAATTTGGAACAACTGATGGAAATGTGGACATCTTATTAAGACAAATACACCATTTGGATAGAATTTTTCAAAGCAAAGCACACAATAGCTTCTCAGTATTGTAGAATCCTGCATACCACTATCTCAGCCTGAAGGTGAAGTTCAAATTGCATTAGAGTGTAAATCAACACACCAGAGATGACTTGGGTCTCAGTGGACACCATCGCTCTTGAGGAGCAGCATCCTGGATGAACTCAGCCTATTGCAACTGTCCCAAATTCTTCAGATATATGGTCATTTACAACAACACATTTGTAAGAGGCTTTAAGTCACTGCTAAGAATACTGATTGTGCATTCTTGTAAACTTGATTGTGTCACACTATGCATTTTTGCTGACATCTCATTTCCTCTCTCGTTTTGTGGTGAAGGTATAGACAGGGTTTATTATCAAGTCATCCTTCCTGTGGTAACAGATGGAAGTAACAAAACCAAAAAAGCACACAAAAGGATTATTAACATCTATGGCAAGCTTCTCAATACTCTGGCCATTAATTTTGAGTACTGCAAGCTGTAATGTATTATCACATTCAAGAGCACCCAATCTCCAAGGAAGGAAAAATAAAAAATATGAAGAAGAGACATATGTTCATAGAATATTGATCCAGAAAGAGACATAAAGTATTTGACAATGAATACAACACTAAAATATTATTAGGATTAATAAAGTTTTTCTTCAAAAGAATTACATAAAATTCACTAGTTTTATGGTTAAGCACTTGATTTTACCCCTGTTAGTTTTCAGCTGCAGAACCAAAAGATTGCTGCTGAACAATGGGCTATTACCTGAGCAGTTGCCTCCTGCAGCTGTAAGCTCAAAGCCTGCTTTCGGATAAAGAAAGAATTTGGTGATCCTAGCTCTGCTTCTTTTTGTATGTAACTCATAAAACACGCTGACAAACTGGCTGTCCTGTTGCAAAAACCCCACAAGATTGGATTAACAGGACTCAGGGTTGAGGTGCAGTGGCTGAACTACAAGATGAAGCTTGTACAGAACATGCATTGTCTCTAGTTTAAACCATAGCAATTAGCTGTTCACTTTCATGACTATTAAATGCACTCATAATTAAAATTTAAAAGTCTGAAGTCTATAGTATTTTTCCCAAGCTCCTATTATGAGTAATAAGATTTAAGTTCAAGTTTAACTTGTCTTTTAATAGAGGGTAAAAAGCCCTTATAAATCAGTCAAATAGAAATTGCCATTGAAGAGCTATTACTGAAGAATTGCTATCGAAGTAAAACTAATTAATATCTGTCACTGCAAAGAGTTAACTACAGAAAACTTTCCTGCTTAACCACCAGCAGTATTAAACAACCAGGATTTACATCATCAAAAGAAAAGGTAGGAGAGAACACACTGTTTCTTTTGACATCAGCTTTTATCTTCTGCTCTGGCAAGATTCTGAAGTCTTTTTCACAAAATCTGACCAGAGAGAACCAAAGACAGGTCTGGCTCCCCAATTAGCTGTGGCAGTGTGGTGTCACATCACATTCTCAAAGGGTTTCCCTTTAACCGAACTTTTGGATCACAAAATTACAAGAAAGAGACAAGCTGTAAAGAAACGGAGAGGCTAATAAGTTTCACTGAAGTGACCCAAGGATGGCTTTGCCACCTTGGGCCCAGAAGTGGTATCCAGCTCCTGAGATCACACAAAGTGGTCTCAGGTCTCCTCCGTGGTCCCTGGTGTTACACATCTATTCCAACAGACACCTGTGACCTCACACCTATCTATTGCTACAGCAAAAGAGATCTTGGAAGACTAAAAAGTACAAAATTTGATGGCTCTCTGGTGCAATATTGGTATTTTCTTCTTGGCTTTGGGACATTTTCTTAACAGTAATTGCAGATTCTTATTAGTGGAGCACTTACTAGATGAGTTTTATGGGTTAATCCTTCAGAAAGCATTAGATTAATCTTCCCAGGGTCTGTCCCAGTGTTAAAAACATGCAACAGCTGTTCTGAAGAAAGCTTTGATTGCTTATTCAGAAGTCCTCATCAGAGATTATCAGAAATGTTTGCAATGTGAAAATGAAGGCCCTGAGCAAGCTAGTATAACTTTAAAGCTGGTCCTGCTTTGGGAGGGAATTGAACCAGTTATCTCCAAAGGTCCCTTCCAATGAAGATTGTTCTCTGTTTCTATGACCATGACTTGCATTCCACTGCACATGCAGAAATACGTGACAGTAAATGTATATAACTGCATCAGGCTATAATCAACCTTTAAAAAAAAAAAAAGTAGCAATCCTACTTTGATTGTATCATTTTTATAGTAACTTCCCTGGGATAAGTTTCCTGAAAGGATATTGTTATCAGCTTTAACAGCTAACCATGTATCCCAAATATTCTCCTGACTTGAAAAATGATAAAGTTCAGATTTCAGTTGAACTCAATGCAGCACACTTCCACCGGATATTGTTTGTCTCTCCTGCTGTCCTTTTGGATGGTAAGTATTCCTATTTTCCATGCCCAATAACACGAAAGTGCAGGATTTCAGGGTGGTAGTGGTCCCTCCTCCTTTGGCACCAAGGTGAGGAGTCAGTACACACTGCCATTTCTCCAGGGCACCTCAGATCCAGGCAGGTGTTGGCAAATGGGGGGGAATTAAAAGAGAAGGAACAAATGTGATTAGGGAATCATGGAGTGACTGATTTATAATGTGAGATGAAAATACCTCAGGTTAAAAAGTTTGGTCAAAATTTGACCACAGAAATGGCTATTTAACTATAGTTGGTATGGCTTTTCTTTACCTTTGAGAAGGCATAAAGCTTGAAAGAGAAAGAATCAATGTACAAATAACTAGAGAAATAGTCCAAAATGATCCAACAGCTTCTGATGGGAAGTGACTGAAAAACAACGACTGAGGTTTTTCAGATGTGCAAACCAAGACATTGCCATTTCTTTCAACTTTATAACAGCGGAGGATCTCAGCATGCCTGACTTTCATATCTCCACTGATAACCTGACTGAGAGCAGTCAGGTTAAGGAATGGCAGAGTAATTCAGTCTTTGTACCTAGCCAGTCTTCTGACATCCTTGCTGAATATCTATACTTCTGGTAACAATTGCACTGGTGACCACACTTTTCATGAAAATGGCTAGCTGTCCCCTAGAAACTGGAATAAGATGGTCTGGGTGATTTTCAGGAGAAATGCCTGCAAAGGGAGACCTGAGAAACTGCAAGTAGCCTCAACATAGCAGAGGTGGAAGTCCCATCATTTGTACCAGACAAACTGAACTGGAAAAAGCATTCATTGAAAAAAATATGGCAAGAGCTCCTGGAAGTGGCAAGTAAGCTGGACTATGTTTGGCTGGGGAGTTGTTTGGGGATTTTTTTTTTTTGGGGGGGGGGGATAATATAAACCTCCTCTTAAACCATCCATAATGTCTTATATCCACACCTCAGGCTGCAGCACCAGCGCTCACCAACACAACTTGTGGCCTCAGGGTTTGCTGCAGTTTGGACTTGCTGCTTCCCTGCCTTCAGTCTGGTTTCCTGAATCTTTTTCCAGTTCCAAATTAATTTGGGAAAATGGCTTCAGATTGAGAGATCTAAGAAATGGGACATGCTCAGCCTTCCTACACATAATCCCTATTTCATATCTCACTAGCAGAAATCTCTTTAGGACGTGACTAACCAGGCCAAACTCCAGGTCTTCTATGTCATTCTCTGTTCAAGGAGTCCAGCTAACTGGGACAACAGATCATGCTTTGGCTTTGCAGATCTTAGCTGACCACTGGAGAGGAGCTGAGCCACCTGCTGGACTTCCATGTCTTGCAGATGAATTGATATAGAAGCAACAATTATCTAATCCATTGTATTGGATGAACATGCCTTAGTTCTCCCAAGATAAAGGAATATTTTACATTGCAGTTCATAATAAAGACACTCAAAATGCTCTACTGTTAGCAGTTACTATGGTAACTCCTGGCAATTTATTTTAAAAAAGGGAAAGAGTCCTTTTTTCACTGGTTACCTGATATAGTTTGGTTTTCTTCACTTGAAATCTGATATTACATGTAAACCAGCTACCAAATACCATTGTCATGGCCAGCTCAAAGACCCAGTGATCTATTAGGCCAGATCTTGACTGCTGATCTTGAACTTAAGCTTTAGTGACTTCAACAGAACTACTTGGAAAGGTAACCCAGCAGGATGAAATTTTAAAACCTCTGCCTTTTGTATCACTACTTCAATTAGTTGTATTGAGAAAACAACACAGCTAGCTCTTTGTCAGATAAAGGTCTGCATTTAGTTTTAAATACAAGCTCACCAAGTTAAATTTGAAACTGGGAGTGAGGGTTGTTTATTATCCAGATTTGTTATCAGATTTTCAGAAGTAAAACAACTTCATTGATTGTTGGGGTGATAGTTGCCATTATGCTTAAGGTTGCAACTGACTGCACAAAACACACAAAAGCTGGAAATCCCTGACCTTTCCATCTCTTCTCATCTGTATTTTTCCTTATGTAAAAGCAAACCTGTTTAATGCTGGAATCATGAGTGCCATTTCTTATTCTGGAAAAAAAAAGCCCCAACAGCTTGTGCCTTTTTAACCTGCCAAAAGAAAACACCAAACTTTACTTCTAGTCCAAATTCTGCAGCTGGATCCAACTTCAAGTAAAAGAGAAAAACGTAGAGGCAGAACTAACTTTAATGACAAAGCAGCCTGTGTGCATGTGAAACTATTTTACTGGTTTCACATGTTGGGAAGAAATATAATGATCATTCTGTGCTACACAAATCTTTCATGCTATGAGCTTCACCAAGACTATAAAATACATTTCTACTGAAAAATACAGCCTTTTGTAACATGATAACATTTGGGAACCATCAGCAGCATGAATGAAGCATTAGATACAGCCTGTGACATCAAGAACTAGGAAAGCCAACCAGTTCAAATCAAGACAAAGAAAATGCCAAGAGACAATTTAAATTAACAGTTAAAAAGACCAAACTGGCAAACATCTTAAAGTGATATTATTAGGGAAAGGAAAACTGGCCCACTTCATGGGAGTTAAGTGGTTGTTCTTGGAAATCAACTAGGATACATGGCATGGAAACATAAAATGATAAGAATTATTTGGCATTTGGATCCTATTTATAAATAACCTCCCATTTCTACTTTAATAAATCAGGCTGTTTTAGGAAGTGCTGACTTTGTACCTTTTGGCTTTATCAGCAGTACTTCAATAATGTTTAGGAAATAAACTTCACAGGAAAACCTCGGGTGTTCAATTAGTTTTAAATGTTTTAGGGTAGGAACTGAGATAATTAAATTAAAAGGATAATGGTGGCTTAATGCTTTGCGGCTCACATGAGATTTATACATTCCAATATAACCTCAAGCTGTACATATGGCATTAGAGAGGGGAAAAAATGAAGGAAAAAGAAAAAAGAAAAGGTTCCTTATTAGAGGAACAAGAGTGTAGCATGGAATCTCCCTACAGTGGGCATTTTCTGGCTTCTCGGGTTTTGTCGGTTTTTCTTCTGTACCAGTGCTTAGTTTGGATGAGGTGACCAGGAAATACAGCACATTTAAATGCCATCTTTCCTGCTACCCAACCCTCTGAAAACATGAGTAATGTTAACTGAACTGAACAGCATTGGAACACACTAAGACTTACTTTGCAAGATTCATTTCCTCCTTATGTTAATTATGCTCAGAGGGAATACAGTGCAAACCACAAGCCTGGAAAAGCTTGCAAAAATATGTGTCCCTCTCTAAAACTGCCACTGCTAGAACCAAGGGGTTCAACTTTCACTGTGCAAACTCTGGGATCTGGGGACAAGTGAGGGTTGGGGGACATGGAGATGGCAGGGGAGCAAGGGAGAGAGTGGGCTCATGCTGGGTGATTTGGAGCTTTGCAGCTTCAATTTAGCAGACAAGGATGGCTGTTTTCCCATCTCAATCTCTGCCTACAATTTAGTCATGCATTCTATTTTGTGAAGAAGGGCCCTTACTCTGAGTGCTCCCACTATACCCCAAAAGGGTGCCTTTCAGATTTCTGGGGAAATCTGGACGGAGCTAGCTAAACTGCAAACAGTGAAATATTTTTAATTTCATATAAACATGCTTATTTAAAGAAGACAGATTTCAGAAAGGAAAACCAAAGGGAAGCTTATATCCATGAAGATCTCATGGCAGGAGAGCAAACTTTACAAATCCCTGGTGCGCTCCATGGTGAGCTGGCTTCCTTTTCCCACTGAGGAGTGAGCATGGTACTAGACCAGGTGGGTGTCTCCTGGAGACCTTTGACTGCCTGTGCCAAAAGCTTTGAGAACATACAGATAAGCTGGCATGATTGTCTGTGGCTGCTCAGCTCTTCCTCTTTCTGAGGGCAAGACTGCCTCCAACCAGATTGCTGCAAGTAACTCTGAGATGCTAGAGGTAGAACATCCTTAGTATCTGCAATGCTTAAACTGTTGACCCTTGGATGGAAAAGAAGAAAGGGGAAAAGGGACAAAAAGAGACCCACTGGAATGAAGAAACTCCTCATAAAGCCAGCTGACAGTCCCAGAAAGAGCCAATCAAATCCCTGCTAGCAGAAAATTCATAATCAAAACACAAAAACCTCTGACTTGCACTCCCTCTCTCCTAGAGCTTTATGACAGCCAGGGGGAACCCTGCTGATCCATTTGAGTCAAGAGAAATTGGATCTCATGCCAAATTGCTGGCACAGGTGTAGACTAAGAGCGCAGAAGAGAAGATGATCTCATCTTTGCATGTAATGTCACAGCCTTCCCTTTGATAACTCACTATCCCTGAAGCCAGAGAATTAAAAGAAGATTGTGCACATAGGTATTTTTTGCTCTCCTTCGTGGCAAATCTGACTCCTGTGCGCTCATTAGATTCTGTTGGAGAAACCCTGCCTTGTGTTCCTCCAAGGTCAAGAAGATAGCACCATGCAAACTCCAAGGACATGGCAGGGATTCATTCATGGCAAGGGAAAATGTTCCATGAGTGTGGCAAGAGGGCAACTCAGGAAATTTCTTTGCTACAACAGTCCTGGGCAACTCAGCTCCTTTCCCAAGTTTCAGTTTCTTTGTTTGTGAAACTCTTCTACCACTGCTTGCTCTTTCCCTTGAGGCTGTTTGGTCTCCAAAGCAGTGTTTGCCACTTACTGTGCATTTGCACAATGCCTGGCAAAGCAATACTACTCAGAGCTGCTCTACCAACAGTGAATGCATTAACTCCCTGATTCACTTTGCCTCTTCTATTTGACTATTCAGTGGCACAGATGCAATGGACTCATTTAATTCCAAGTGGATGTGTATTCATGTTGACTCACTCAGAAATGTCTTCATCTGGTCATAATGGCAGCTTATTTTGCAGGTGAATGAATACACTTCAGAGCTGCATAATTTCCTTTTTTCACTGGACCAGTGCTATTCAAAGAGGGTTATACTTTAAATCTGAGAACAGCTATGTGAACCCTTTTAGCAGCCTTTTCACTTATCCATGGAGAGTACTTAAAGGAAAATATTTTTTTCTGACTGCTTCAAGTGAAGGTGTCATCAAGTCTTCCAGGAATGGCAGGAAAAGGCTTTTTGAAAGACATGGACCAGCTGAAGAGAGCCCAAAGGAAAGAATCAAGAATAATCAGATGTCTAGAAACATGTGATTTACAGGGAGAGGTGACATAAATTTGGATTGCTTATTCTAAAAGGGACTTGGAGAGGATATGATAACAGTCTTACAATACATAAAAGTCTGGTTCACAATGAAAGGGATAACTGTTTTCTCCTGGTGGATATAATGAGAAGCAATAAACTTAGGAAACTTGCTGCATGGCAGACCTAGGTAAGATACTGGGAAGAGCCCTTTCTGTGAGCATAAAGCACTGGAATAGATAGAGTAGGGAGATTTTACAGTCCCCATTACAGGAGGTCAAGATGGCACAAGTATAATACTTCCTTCCTTTCTTTGGGCTAAGGGATACAATAAATGACCTCCCTTCCAATCCCATGATTCTTTGTGCTCCCAAATCCATCTTCATGTATAATGCAGAAACTCTGAATTAGAGATAATACAAAAAACAGTATAAAGGAAATCTTGCACTGAATGAAATCATCACTACTTGAAGTACAGGAAGTACTTTTGAAAGGCTTCCTTTTATGCTTATTATTAATTTCATTTCAGGTATTCATTTTACTGGTTGTTACACACCAGTGGTGAATACAGGATCCATAAAGAGGAAATGTAATGGAGATCCTGGGATATTGTTATTTTATATTAGATGAGCTGAGCTCTAAACCTGCAGCAATCTTGGCAAAACCAGGTGATTTTACACAAACAGAGCCCAAATGGACCCTGTGGACCTCTGCCATTTGAGCAGCTGCCCACACCTGCCTGGAAGTCCAGGAGCACCAGCTAATCTTTCCCCCTAGCAACGGCCTTGAAAACCAATCTTGGGCTTTCAGAAACTGGCATTGATTTTTCCTTAAGATCACAGGCTATTCACACTGACTTCTGCAGCCCCATGCTGGATGCAAAATGCTTTTTTTTCTGTATTATTTTACCTTTTTTTCCTCTTAAATAAATTGTCGAGAACATTGTCAATACTTAACCTACAAGAGCAGGAATAATAGTGTAGTCAAGTTCAGTTCCCACAGGATAACACTGAACTGATAAAATGCAAAACTATGTATTATCTGATGCATAAGTAATGCTGGTAAAGCTATTTTTTTTTTTCATGTTCAGCAGAGTAAAAAAAATCAATAAAATTTTGTAAAGGTTTGATAATTTCAAAACTTTCTAATTTCAGAACAACATTTTTTGACAAAAATGCCTGCTGGATATTTGACAGAGTACAAATAGCAGGTGCCCACAGGAGTCACATGCCACACTGACTTCATAATCTTTCCCTGTGCCTCTGTGCCCGGTGGTATGGCTGCCTTGCTGAGACTATCCCTTCCTGCTCCACACCTCCTGCTGAGGTCACCAGGCTGTAGGTTGTAGAACAAAAGTGCATCCTCTATCATAAGACAAAATCAAAGAGCTGGGAGCTTGAGCAACAGGCACATGGAAATGTAAAGTTCTGCAGACTCACCCAGTGGCTCCATCCAGCAGCCTGGGCTCTTCTGAGGAACTCCCAGGAAACCCACCTGCAGAGCCTCAGCCAGCAGTGAGTGACAGCTCCTCTGCTGTGAGGGAGCAAAGAGCCACATCCAAGGAGCTCAATAGCCATCAGCTGGGGGCTGCTCAGCTCTCACATGACTCCCAGCTGTAAATCACAAGCAGGAATAGAAACTCAGTGCAGCTGAATGTACTGGTTTTTCCCTAGTTGCCTGACCAAAATATAAATTCAATAAATGAGCAGGCAGAATTTTGAAGAGAAGGGCCAAATTAAGCCCTAGCATAAGAAGTTGTAATTCTCCTCTCTGTAGGGGCAGGGGTGTCACCTTCTATGCTAAGATTTGGCCCACAGGTAGATGACCCAAGCAAAATAATTACATTCTCATGCAAGGAAATAAAATACATGTAGCATTTACCTGTCTTCAACCCCAATTTTTTAAAATTTGTCTTTATCACCTGAGAAGAGATCCATAAATATATAAGAAAGATATCAAGAAGCCAACATTAGAAAAGACTTCAGGACTCCAGGGGAGGAAGTCTGTATGCCTCCTAAACTATTACATGCAATTTTCTACATTTATCAAAAAGCTTCTGTCATGAGAGCCAAATTCTTGAGACAAACATGGAGAAAATTAAGCTTCTAGCAGCAGTGCATGGTGTGCCATTAATTAACAGGACTTAGTGAGGCTTGAGGAACAACTGCAGCTTGCAAAGTAAAGCTAATGATGGTACAAGGCTCATAAAAGGGATACTCAGCAGAGCCATGTATATGCTGTCCCCAGACTTCAGAATTCTCATTGTTCTGCTTTTGAAAGGTGTCATATGGCGGCACAGCAGGCTAATGATATAGCACGTTCTGAGGAATTAGTTTAAGGGGCTTTTTTTTCCCCAATCCAGTGAAAAATAATAGAAATAGTGAATTTTTGGAACTTAATGGGATCATACTGTTCTTTCTTCACATTGTCAACTTCACTTAATTTCCTCCTTCCTATTAATGTGTCTAATGCATATGTCAGGCGGAAGCCTGACACTCTCGTGGCAAACAGACTGTTGTACGAAGGCGGCAAAGTGTTAAAACAATTGAGCAAGTGAGTACTAAAGTTTGCTGCTCTGGCCATATGGTACAGTGTTTAATTTCCCGTAGTGAAAGAACGTGGCTGTCATAGAAAAGATGATGAATAAATTTACTTGGGGCAACTTATTATAATGAAGAATGACTTCTCAGAGGAAGCAAACAGAGGAATTTAGATTCTGATGAGAAGCATATGGGAAGCATTAAGATATAAGCAAGGGTAGCAAGGATGTGTGCTTTAAAAATGAAAGACATTTAATTGATGTTTGTTGCTGGTGTCGACATATGGAAGTGAGAAATGGGTTTTGATTTGGGAAGACAGGAAGAAGGTTAATAGCAGTAAAGGTGGTTGTGGAGTGATTGATACTTTGAATAACTAAGGCAGAAAGGGAGATAGCACTTCATGCAAGTCAGGCAACATACTCAGGAGAACAATGTAATCCAGAAAATAAAGGACATTAAATGACTGGGCAGAACACTTGCCTGCAAGGAGAACTGACAGGCCCAACCAGCAGTGATCAAATAATAGCCCAAGGCAGACTGAGACGGGCAAGAGCATCTAGGCTGGATGTGAAAGGGCACAGTGGAAGAGACCAGCTGTATCTCAGGATCAGTCTGGTACAGAACCCCTGAACAACAAATGATGGTAGGAGATTGGTGGGAAGGAAACAGCAAGAGTGATGTATGAGGAGTACACATCAGCCTTACTGCTGTCTGTATGTGTGAATTTTCCCAACATCTATGCAAGACAAATCAAGGTGAGTGAATGAGATTGCACAGTTCCTTCCTTGCAGCAGCTCCTGCTTTATGTGAGCTCAATGAAGTTGGACAGGCCTTGATGCAAGAGGCCTCACAGAGAGGAGCCCTGTGCAAGCTGCTGCATGTGCAAGAGCTTTACCTGCTTGCTCTGGCATGTGTCCCCCACTAACACACCTCAACTGCCTGGGGTATTGCATAACTCCAGAGGAGCTGAAGGCATAGTTTTTCTCCTCCAATAGATTTCTATTAAAACCAGCTTCCCAGAGGTGAAAGGTGAGCTCATGAGCCGCCATATGATTTAGCATTTAATACCAGCTTATTCTGCCTGTTTCTGTTACTTTCTCTCAGTTGTAACACCAGCACACAGAATTCATTCTTACTTGTGAAGTGCTGATATTGCATCTAGATAGTAAACGATACATAATATGAATGCATAGCCAACCAACTTCACACTCTAGGTACATTTTTTACATTCATTTTTCAAGCAGAGCAGTGGGCTAACCTGATCCTTATGCTATGCAAGATTGAACAACTTATTTTACAATTAAAAACAATTGACATGAAGTTACAAGAAAATGCAACAAGAAATTTTACTTTTCAAGGCATTGATCAGTTTTTTACAAATTTGGCTTCAGCAATTAATTTAATATGATAGAGTATAGAAAGATATGGGTTTAAGTGTAGAAATTGGACAGCTTTAACATTGTAAGAGAACTTGTGACAGCTTCTTAAAGGAAACGAGGCAGTTGGCCCTCTGTGCAGAAGATATTTCTGGTAGGAGATTTCTTAGGGTCAGCCCTCAACAGCTGCTATTGAAATTAATCTCATTCTGTGTCTTCTGTGTTTTGATGATCTTGGCATGAAGAGCCAGTGTATGCAGAAGTGATTAACAGATGCACAAAGTCAGAAGGCATTGTCAGTAAAAAAAAAAAAAAAAAGACAATCACTATCTTAACTGGGAAGAACTCAAAAATCAGAAATGAAATAAAGTTGTGCAATGTGAAGTCACGCACTTAAGGACCAGTAACTGAACTCTTACTGCAAGCTTTGGTTCATTAGCTGGAAATTACTAAGAAGGAGAAAAGCCTGGGTATATTGTATATGATCACTACTGTATATGATCACCACCAACAATGTAATATGGCTCCTACTATGTGATATGGCAAAAAAAAAAGTTCTGGGTGAAAGATTTCCAGAGAAAATAAGGAAGCAATAATGACAGCAGGCAAGTACTGAGACTTCACCTGAAATATTGGCCAAACCTATTCAAGGCAGAGTTTCAGACTGTAGCAGGTCTGGAGAAGATTACGGAGCAGATTGCTGTGTACTGACACATGGTTACAGGCCTACCCCCATAGGGAATAACTGTTTACATTGAAGAATAAGGTCAGCACGAGAAAAGACAGGTCTTAATCAATAAGGAATACACTTCAAATGCAAATCAGCTCTCCAGAATAAGAGGATTCCTGTCTAATGTGGATTCCCTTCAAGTGGGGTCTGACCTGATTATCAATTCGTGTATAGGGTGATTAGCAAATGGTTAATGGCTTTTATTTCATAATTAAACACTTTGGACATGAACAAATGGTGGGCATGTCGAAATGAAAAAGATGTTGCCTGTGGCACTGTATTCACAGGGGCACTGAGACTTGCTTCATCCTAACCTGGCACTCCTGAGACCACAAACTAAATATCTGGTGCTTGCTTCCACCCTCCTGGAGCTCTGGCCAGTGCAGGCAACACTGTGGTGAGTCTCTGTTTGCCTGGCATCACAAGAGGAAGAAGATAAAAACTAATGAATCTGGACTGGACCAGACTGACATCAGCAGCAGGGAGGCAGGGACAGTTCCAGAATAAAGGAATGAGAAAGATGATGAAGGATTACCTGAATTTACTAAGTTCTGGCCCCATAGGGCTGAGCAAAAGAAAATCTCACTCTGCCTTCTGAACTAGAGCAGCAGTTGTCCATTGGGTCAACCAGGCCTGGAGGACACTAGAAATCAGAGGAGTACACAGGTGGGTGTGCTACAGTCAGCCCCTTCCCCTAACTTGTTAAGGCAGAGCCAGGAGAGGGGGTAAGGTGAATACAAGGTTTAGTTAAGATGGACTGAATTCACAAGTTGCAAATCAGTGTTTCAACAGCACTGGTGTCATACAGTTGGGCTTTAAAGGCTTGCTGTCCTGACAAAATCCTTAGTCCTTCAAAAAAGATTTCTGTGGATGCAAGGGCATTTCAAAACTGCCTCCTCTCAACCATCAAGTTATCTCAGCCTGGAATTTAATTAAATATTTAATGAACACAGCAGACAAAGATGAAATATTATGTTTAATTTTCTACTCATACTTCTTCTTATTAGACCGTTAAAAGACCAATTTGGTTTAAAAAGACAATATTCCTTTAATTTTCTCATAAAGGCCACAGAACTTAATTAATGAGAAAAAAAAATCTAATTTAAAAGAGCTGGAGACAGGTAGTTACAGAGGAAATTAAAAAAAAATTGCACAAAACATGTTGTCTCATGAGTGTCCTGAGGTAGCAGGAAACTCACTCTGAACCATGTCTGCCTGTTGGCCAGATGGGGATAAGTCAGACAACTCCAGTAAGATGTCTGTATCATCAATGGGTATTTATTTTCCATTATTCACAAAGAAATTGCTGGGAGAAAGGAGAATGTTTTTCTTGCAGCAGGCATCATAGATCTTGAATATCCAAGAAGAACGAGGGAGATGATGTAACAAGAGGTGAAATCAAGGAGCTAAATCATCCATTGTTAAGAATTGGCACAACTCTGGCAAGTAAAGCCAAACTAAGCTCAGTGGAGCAATGAACTATTATGATAGTCCAGGATCTGGCTGAAAATCTTACGAAGGGGTGAAGGAAAGGGAGAGTGATGTGCTGCACAGTCAGAGGGCAACCAACATCTCTTGTAAAAGACAATCAGGGAATAAAGTGAGAGGAGGTTAGGGAGAAATAAAACAGCCCTGCTCCTTGAGCACTCACTCATGTCAATGCAGCTATGTCCATCCATGCTAGCCAAGGACTCAGTCTAGGGAAAGGGCATTCACCTGGGGCAGCCAAGGTTTTGACAGATAGTCTTCAGCTCCCAGAAATGTAGCTAGAAAAGTGGGCATGTTTTTAACATGACTCATCCCTGAATAAAGCATAGCTGAAGTTCACAGACAGTTTGCAAAATCAAACTGGTTATGCAAACCCAAAAAGTAGTTCACAAATTCACAAGCACAAAGGAACTGCAGTTTGTTCCTTTCTACTGAGGGAACCTAAGAAGATCTAGGTTAGTGTTCCTGTGTGTCAAGCAGAAGGTTCTCACTCCACCTAATCTGAGAAGGGCCCAGCAAATCATGTGATGCTACTACCAGAACAACGCCTCTACCTGGAGATGGGACACAAAATAATAAAGAGATCAAGGAATCTATTGTACAAGGAGAAGCTGAGAGAGCTGGAATCATTTGGCCTGAAGAAGGGAAAGCTCATAGGGGTCTTCCAAGTCTTTATAAATATCTGATGGTGGAAGTAAAGAAGACAGAAACAGGGATTTCTCAGTGGTACCCAGTGGCGGCACAAAAAACAATGGGCACAAATTAAATATAGGAAATTCAATTTAAACAAAAAAAAAACTTTTTCACTAGGAGTGCAATGGGGCAGTCCTGAGCAGTCTGTTTGGGAAGAGGGGGTGAACTACGTGATCTCCAGAGATGCCTGCCAACCTCAGCCACTCTGCAGTGCTGTGAAATACCACTCATTGAAATCCTGCTTAGCTACTGCTAGGTTTGGAGTAGTCTTCAAAGTCTTAGAGTAGCACCGAGTTCCAGTGAAATTAATTAGCAAGCACTCCTTTGAATAGATCACAGGTCATTTTTCCACCTCTTAAGTGTCCTTTTTTGCCCTGTCACCACAGGCCTCCTGATAATTATGTAACAAGTACACTTGAGGATGAAGTGATTATAGACTGGGAGCTGCAATCATACTCTGAACAAATCATATTTTCACCTATGTACGTGCTGTAGACCTGTGACCTGGTTGCAGCACTGTCACATGCACTGAGTAAGAACAAAGCCTCAGTCAGTAGCTCTTCAGCCAGCCAGCCAGGCTGTTTTTTACAAAACAACAAACACACCTGCTTTAATGTCTACTCCAGGGAGGTAATTATATGAATAAAAGGAGGCCATGTGTACAGGTGCATAGTTGTGTACTTATTGTTCAAGCAGGAAAGCCAGAAAAGCACATTCTGTATACACATGAGTCGCTGCCTTGTAGGTTAATAGCACTTGGAGTCTGCAGTCTGGAGTGTTTAGATAAATATGCACAATTACTTTGTAAAACTGAAAGGGATTCCCTTTATCCACGTTGAAATTTGCCTTCAAGAATGTTGAGGCTAGAAATACCTGGTTTAATACCTGTGAGGGTGAATAGTAATATGCCATAAATTCTACTCTTTATCTTAATAGAATTATTCTCTCAGACTTGAAAAAGCCAAGAGTCACTTGAAAAAAATCTATATATATTTTCTAGCACAAAGAGCCAGATTTTATCCTTTGAGTTTTGCAGTTTTCTGGGTGATGAATGGTCAAGAATTCCTTGCACTTTACAGAAGGCATCAAGCATAGGTTTACGTTTTATTCAACTTCTACAACTAGTGAAACTCAGTCATTTCTCATTCTTTCTCCATACTTACTCCTTTCTGTACTGTTAGAGCTCCTCTGTGCTTTTTCTCCACCAGTCAGATCCAATACAAGATTCAAAAGAAGGAGGCTCAGACCATGTCCTGTCCAGAGAACAGCAAATGCCTAATTCAGTGCCAACACAGCACAGGCATCTCTGGAGTCTGGAGGCATTCAAAGTCACGGGGAACAGGGCTGAATGAAAAAGACTGTTGGAACATTAACCCTTCAACATGAAGGATATATGGAAAGTGACAGCTGTACTTTTAAAAGAGGGGTGCCTCCCAACAGTACAGAAAGGGTAAAGAGAAGAATGATTCCCAGCATCTTGTCCCGACTTGCATAAGGAGACAGTGGAATTATATGGCTAACAGCAGAAGACTGTGGGCCAGCTTGGAAGAGTGCATTTGGGGGAAGCCTTAAGAAAAAGGAATGTAACCTCACAGATCTGCAAAATCATGGGAAACATTAATATTGCAGTATCAATTATAAGTCACAGGAAATTATTATGGCATTGGTTAAGTACATGTGAGGTCACAGTTGAGATGCTGTATGCCTTTCTGGGCACCTTATAAAAGAAGGATATTATGGAAAAGTACCAGAGGGCAACAGATATGACTCAGACACAGCAGTATTTAGAAAGGTTAGGTAAACAGAATCTGCATTCTTAAAAAAAAAAAAAAATAAAAAGGAGATTATAGGATTTATTGAAGTACTGCAGGCAACTTCTGAGAGAAGAATAGAAAGCTGCCGTAGCCTATTTGAGCTAGGGTGCATGAATGTCATCAACAAAGAACAGACAAACTAAAAGAACTGATGAGGCACTTCAGGGAATAAATTAGCTGGGAGAGAAATGTAGAGCTGCTACATAAAATGTTGAAACAATATGAGGGCAAAGGAATTATTTAGAGAGGGGAGAAAGTACGGTCTGACAGGATAAGATAACCTTGGGCAGTTCTTTTTAAATAAGGAATAAAATATTAATCCAGCTGGGTTTCTGTAAGTGTTATACTGGAGGTAAAGCACGATTGCCTGCATAATGCATGACTGTAGGAGTCAATGACATGAGTAGTATTAAATGCTACACGATAATCAGTTGACCAAAAGATGTATTTCTCTCTGGATCATGAAAATGGAATTACAGCATCAGCACAAAAAATGTGAGAGGGCTGGGAAATGCCAAAGATTTCCTGTTTTCTCAGTTTTCTATAAATGAGGTGGTCTCACAGGACTAGAAGGGATAACAGTTCTCCAAAATCCATGAATATTGCGGCCTGCAAGAGGAAATCCCCTGGATATCAGAGCATGTCAGGAGGTCTGAAACATTGTTTTTTTGGGACTGCCTGCTCTCATGCTGTGCTTCCAGGAACAGCCCTGTGGTAGCACAATTTTTTTCAGGAGTCACGTTTCTCTCATCTTCCTGTGGATGGAGGCACTATGGAATGAGTCCTCACAGGATGTGTTGGAAGGAAAATTCTTCCCTGCTTTCTCTTATTCTTTTGTTTCCTTACCTAACCGCATCTCACTAGTACCATATGTGAAAGGCTGTGTGGGGTTACAGCCATGGATAATGTCCACACTGAGGTACCTCCAGCAAGATACTCTCCACACCCCATACATGAAGGCCCAGCTCTGAGGTGGAGTTGAGGAAGGTTCAGTGCTACTGCGGGGTGGGGATGGTACCTGAGCCAGGCACCTTTAGGTCTGCTCAGTCATTTGTTCTCAATGGCATCTCTAGAGGAATGGCAGGAAAAGAGGTGGCCCCTGCCATGCAATACGGTGAGCTCTCTGTTGGCTCTTGGAGAAATCAGTGCTGGCTGAGGGAAGCACAGGGCCAGCAGGGACTGCTGCACTTTGAGCTTGGCCACCAGCTGAGCAGGGACCAGTATCATGCCTCACCGTGTCTGGCAGGCAGAGGAGCTTTCTCCCGTTGTCCTCAAGTCACCACAGGTCTCTCGTGCCTCTCAGCAAATCTTGAGAAGAAGAATTGTCTGGCCTCTCTGAGACCCCTTCATCTGATAGCAGTTGTTAGAGAGGTTCCCTTGTTTAAGGTGCAAGAAGAAACTCTGAGCTACAGACAGGCTTTTGTAATGCAAGACCTACGCAGTGAAGGACTCTAGTAAATTCATGAGATAACAATGATTTTATGGCACTGGAAGCAAAGGGAGCAGAAATATGCTCTCGAACAGCAGAGCTGGAGTGGGTGATAATCAATCTGGGAACTGCTGAATGTCTCCTATTGCTCCCTTATGTCTCCTACAGGTGGACACGTGCAAATACTTTGTGTTTTCCCAACCTCTAATAATGATGGTACGAAATCCCCCGTACCTAGGAAAGGCCAAAGATGGTGGAAACATTACAGAAAGGGCCAAGTAAGGAGGAATAGTTATTTACACCATTGTGGATGAAGAGCCTCAGGGGAGCAATCTCAGTGGCTCAGTTTCTCACACTGAAACAAGCAGGAGCCAACAAGCGGCAGGAGCTGCTGAGCTGCTTGGGCAGCATTCATTATTTATGCAGAACTCGGAAATTGTTACCTCTTTAGGAAAAACATAACTGAATAAAATGGCTGGAAGGCAAACAGATTTTGGTTTAAACAACACTGATTTAAAATACGAATAACAGTCTTGGTAGATTAATCAATCTAAATGTTGGGGTTGTTTGGGGAATTTTTTTCTCCTCTGCAGCTGTATATTGCTAAGTAACATTTCTATTTCAAGACTGTTAATGCTGTAGCAGCTGCAACAGACTCTGGGAATTTTTAAAAATCATATTAAAATTAAAGGCTGAGACATAAAAACAAATCCTTCACACCTATCCTAGCTGATGGTATTATAACAGTAACAGGCATTTTTAATATATTGTGTTCTTGGCACATGCTACTTTTAGTCAATGCAAGTCATAACACTGCATGTGTCTTGATGTATTTTTCTCTCTGCCACCTAAAGATAATTATCAAATATTAAGAAATAGAGCTTTACGGCCTCCCTTCAAGAATGTGCTTTATCTCTTCCCTCCCCTGTTTTGTTTTGTTTTGTTTTTTATAAAGACATGGAATAACTTGCTCATCCAGTTGTTAGCTACAGCTGGTTTTGTCTATTTTTTTTTTAAGTCTGGGTTTCTAAAAACTGTGCACCTAATTGCATAGAAACAAGAGATGTGATTGCAAGCACAAATTAAGTATTTGCATCTAGAAGATGAAATAGCCAAATGTGTTGAGTAACTTGATTGTAGGAGCTAAGAGTGTGACTCTGAGTTTATACTTGTCTCATGTACAATTTCAGGGAGCAGAAAATGAAATCCAGATGCTGAGTGACCTTCACATGTCACAGAATTAAAGATTCATCATAGAAAGGCTTGGGCTAAAGGCACCTCAAAGATCATCTAGTGCCAACTCCTCAGCCATGGGCAGGAATGCCGCCCACTAACTCAGGTTGCTCAAGGTCCCATCCAACCTGGCTTTAAACACTGCCAGGGATGGGACAGCCACAGCTTCTTTGGGCAACTTGTTCCAGTGCCTTACTACACTCTGAGTAAAGAATTTCTTCATAACACCTAATCTAAATCTCTCCTTTTTTAGTTTAAAACTCTTCCCCATTGTCCTATCACTATGTGCCCATACAAAAATTCATATGTACCCACAAAGCATGAGTAGGGCTAGGAATGGAGCACATGTCACAGCCCAGTGTCTTTTGTATCAGGGAAATAAACCACCATTTTATAGAAGTCCTATTCAACTGCAGAGCTGTAGGAGTGGCTGCTGCCAGCAGCTGGTTGAGATGAAGAGCTATGGATCCAAACTTTCCCATCATATGAATGCTGTTCAGAGTATAGATGTGAAAGAACGAGGAAACCCTTTCTCCACTGCAAAAGCAGTGCCTCCAGACCACCTATTTTCTAGGGTATTAAAAGCTTTGACCGGCTCCAAATCATTTGTAAAGCCCTAAGCTCTTCCCTCCTTAATGTCCATTCAGGGTTGAATTTGTAAACCTGCCTTCTACTTCAGTGCATGCAAACCAAGCACAGATCTCTCTCCTTACTAATAAAACTCAGACACTTTAAAATGCAGGCTTATTGCCTGCACAACAGACATCCCAAAAGTACAATAGACCACAGGAGGAGTCCAAGAGAAGTCAGAATTACTCCATCAACCTAGAAAAATTTGTCCTGTCAGGATAAAAGGTGCTGTGACCACAGGAAGGACTCTACAGACTACAAAAAAGCAGAAAAATAGCAACTAGTCTTTTACCCCTCTGTTCAGGAATCTTCCCTTTGAGCTGAGAAAAAAATGTAATTTCTCTCTCTAAATCTCACAAAGAGCACAATCACTGGAGCAATGCACATGGATCAGGTCCCTGCAGGGGTTTCACAGGGCTCCTCCATCATCTATGGCAGGTGCTGTTTAGTCTGTGTGAGCTAGATCCTGCTGGTCTAGTCCTTGCTGTAGGGAGACCATCAGGCCTTAACCAGGGCAAATGGCTGTGGGATTCATGGCAAACAGCAGAGTGACCCCAATGCAAGGCCTGCCTTTATCTTACTGTCTGGTACCAGAACATATACCTGGCATGACCAGGATGGATGCCTTTCCCCCTCAGTTTGTTGGGGGGAACAGAGAGAAAGAGGTTACAGGAAGGCTCATTGATGACTACAAGAAGGCAGAAGCTAAGAGTGAGTGACTTTTGTGGAAGACAAGAAGAAGATGGCTCATGTCCTCACACAGAAGTGAAGGGGAAGCAGGATTTAGGTGAATAAGAGATGCTGGTATCTCCCTCCCCATCAGGTAGAATCTCATGTATACATCTGAGGCTTGGGGGAGAGATGCAGACAACCATCTCAAGGCCTTGTGCTTTTCTGTCAGGATTTGGGCAGGTGTTCATACTCTTGTGCAAAGCAGACAAGCTGTTCTTTGGCCTAATTCTGGAAAGGGCTGAGTCACTTCCAGGGTTTGGTACCCCTCATCATGAGGGGACTGTCATAGACAATTTCAAAGGTCTTTTTCATTTTTTATTGTCTTTGGGTTTCTTTTTTTTCTTCCTTTGACAGAACAAATTTCAGTTATTTCCCAATGAATCGTTTCCAGTTTTTTGTCTTCTAAGGCTAACGACAAAGGAGAGAGTGTGCTGACAAAAACCAGCCCTATCAAAGCATGATAAAGTTCTTGCTGTCTGCCTTTATCACAGATCTAAGCAGTGTCAAGAACCCAAGATTTAAACAAGCAGCAAACCTAAAAATAGATGGAACAAATGCACTTGTTGTTTTGACTTTTAAGAATTATTACAGATGAAATCTGCTTTGTATTTAATATATGCAGCGGAAAGGGAGGGGGGCTTCAAGGAGACTTGGATGCATTCAACTGTTGCCTTGCAAGTGTAACACAGCTAAGACATGAACCCTGGGCGTGTGAAGGCACGTTTATCTGCAACTTGTCTCTGACCCAGAAAGGTCCCTGTTCCTGTGGCTGGATCCAAGTGCAGGCTTAATTCCTACATCTGCTCAGTTTCACAGATTTCAGTGCCTGGGCAGACATTACTGCAGGATTCAAACCTTTGTGCATGTCAAGTCCAGACAAAAGTATCCTCTGAGCACTCTCTTCTGTCTTTGAATAAGGGCTCATTCCCATGTCTGGGCATACTCAGTGGGACAAGGAATCAGCCTGGTCTCCAAGCCACACCACACAAGTGGTGAAATCTCCCAGAGAGAGCGAAAGAACCATCAGACTGACTGGACTACTGATCCTCTGGTGGAGAGCTCAGGCTTGGAGTCCACAACCCACACTCTATCATCCTGTCTGCTCTGCACTAAAAGCAAGATTGCTTTCAGGAGTACCTGTGCCAAAGGCATTCAGCAGGTCATTCAAAACTGGTTTCAGCTTTCTGGTTCATACTTTTTATACCATCCAGTCCTTCCATTTCCTATCACTTTCTGTACTCTATACCTGTGGATATTATTCCTGTACTTGAGCATCTATCTTATGCATTTATTCTCATCCAATCCCCTTCAGACACTGACTTGGAAGGACCAATCTACAGCAAAAATGAGGCCTGAGGCACTCACCAATTACTGGAGCACATGTGCTATCTATAAGCTTGTAGAAGCAGGTTTGGGGGGAAGCAGGCAGACTCTCGGCCCTCAACAGACACTGGAGAAATGACCTAAAGAAACACAAGGTGCTTCCTGACTCTGACATTGCCATCATAACTGGTGGAGGCCAAAAGTAGAGATGGTTTGAGATACAACTGGATATTTTCATGGCAGATATACTTGTGGTGGTTTTTAAACACAATGATTTATGTGCTTACAAGGTCCTTAATCCAGTAACTTTTGAAAAGTTGTATAGCAAGGAAGGAATACTCTCAACTTTCCTGTTTTCCAAAATATCTGCTACTGGACAGTGTCAGGAACACAGCAAGAGGGATCTTTGATCTAACTCAGTAAGGCCATTTCAGTTCCAAAGGACTGAAAACTCCTGCAGTTTCCTTATTCACTCTTTACCCCAGCACGTATCCTTAAGTGCTCCCTGGTCTCTGCTGCCCAGATAATGACCTCATTTTTTGCTTATTACTGAAGGGCTTCTTTTTCTTTGATTAATCATTCCCTGTATTAATATCAAACAGCCTTTGGCTTTCTCAAATGGATTACTGTTTCTGTCAAATTATTCCCTCCCATTCCTCTCAGATAAAGAAAATGGATAAATTATGACCACCAGTCCAATGGGAATGAAATAGACTCATTTTAAATACAGCTTTGGAAAAAAAAAGGAAAAAAAAGAAGAAACCCTGCGAGTCAGTTAGTTTGATATGAACTTGAAATGACTTGTGAAATAGATCAAGAGGCTGAGACCTATATTTTGAGTTTTTACAAAGTTGGCTGTGAAAATTATGAACATTTTTGTTGCTGTTCACTTAGAGCAGCTTCAAAAATGGAGCCAAATTTTCTTGAAAAATGAGGAAGAATGTGCTAGAGACTTTTCACCTTTTTTTATTTTCAAGGTGGAGGGAAGATATCTCTTTTTTTGAAAGCAATTAAAATTGTATTTTACAAAGAACTTGCCAGTGCAGGATAGCTAAAACATGAGCTCTTTGTAATTATGAAGTTCTTTTTACTCTAAAGGTCTCAAACCAGTTTAACCATACAGAATCACTTGTTACATGCAAAACAGCCAGATGTTGTTATCATGCATCACTAGCAGATGAGCTCTGGACAAATCAGTCTTTCAGTCATCTGGACTGCTTGAATGGGGCAGGCAGCAGTGGCATTGGCCCTACCCAGGTAAGAGCTGCTCAGAAACAGTCCAAGGCACTGACAGAATGAGGCAGGAGTCCAAATTCCTGCTCTATCACTCAAACACTTCACTTTCTCCAGTAAAGCTGCTGACATTTCTTTTGCTACCATGGCATCTCACATGAGCTTAGGCAATGGAGTTGCTGAAGACGTGGGTTTTTTTTCCTCTGACAAGTTGTCTAGGAAGTTTAATAAATAGAATTTGAAAGGTTTTTAATATTCTCCCCTACAGCTGTGTGAATGGCACTGAGCAAGCTGTTATCTGCTGGATTTGCAAGAATATGAGCTAATTCTGAGCTTCTAAAATAACATCTGATTTCTCTCCCCGATCAAGAGACAACTGTCTGCAGCAAACTTCAGCTGAATTCCTTGTCAGTTTTTAGCAAAAAACTCCCAAAAAACAGTCCCAACAAACTTGGAGGTGGGAGAGAATGGGGCTTTGGCTTTCAAAGAACAATGCCTCAACAAACCAAGTTTCCTATGGAGTCAGAATTTATGCTGGGGACTGCCCAGCTAGAGAGCAGCCCAGTAGAAAAGGAACCTGGGGCTCCTGGTGGACACCAGGTTGACCATTAGCCACCAGTGCCCTTGCAGCAAAGAAGGTTAACAGCAGCCAGAGCAGCATTAAGCAAAGTACTGCCAGCAGATCATGCAAGGTCACCCATCCCCTCTCATGAGCATCGGGGAGGCCACACCTTTTGTGTGGTGTTGTGTGTCCAGTTCTGGGCTCCCCAGTGCAGGAGAGACATGGACATAGTGGAAGAGTCCAGCTAATGGCCACAAAGTTGACTAAAGAACTGGAGAATCAATCCTGTGAGGAAAGGCTGAGTAAGGAAATGCTGACTCACACAAGGATGAGATAAAATATCTACAAAATCAATTTCAGTAGTTCAGAAATTTTTTTTCATTATTGTCCTTCTTCAATTTTCGTGCTTTAGATCTATGACTGTCCTGTGCAGAGCAATGTTTAAGAGACATGTCTCTGGTTTGGGCATGGAGCAGAAAGTCAGCAGTCCCAAGAGATCCCAACCCTATTTCTAATGGTGAATGTCCATGAAACCCAGTTCTGGACTCTGCTTTCAGGGAGATATTGCTTACCCACCGCCCTGTATGAGCATTATCTGGTGAGCCTGTCAAGGCTTGAACCTGATCTCTGGAAAATTGATGGGACATTTGCCACTGGCTTTGACAGAACTACAAACAGATCCAAGTTTATTCCTATTCTGTGTCTTTCTAGCTAATAGCTGCACTGTTTTCTGAGCCCTAACCACTCAAAAGATACAGGAATGTTTGTATGTGCCCAGAGTCATTTCCACAGCATAAAAAGCTTTGCCCACTAGATCTTTTGAGTAACACAGGGTTAGATGTGACCTCCTCTAATTTAAATAACTCAGGAAAACTCTTTGATATGGTTCAGGGTCTGTAGACCTTTCACAGAGAAATCTCATACTAATTTTTTTTACAGAGGTTCCAAAACAGAAAATAATTATAGGGAAGAAGTTATGGTGCCTCAGATTTGGTCTCAACAATCAAGTTACTGTGCTTGAAAAGCGAAAGTTCACCAAAGCAGCAACAACAGAGATTGTATCAAGTTTTCACAAGAGTTTATTTTGATTTCTGGGATTGCTTTGCTTACAACTTTGTACAGAATTAACAACTCACTGACTGAGTTTTAAGCTCTATCCCCAGACAAACACAGCCATAGGCAGCTCCCAGGGCTTCTGTATTGTCTAGGAGTCAGTGGAAGTTGTTGGCACAGAGCAGGCAGCAGAATTTTGGCCTCTGGCCAATGCACAACTGTGAAAGGCTCAAACCACTGTACAAAGAAAAAGGACTCAGCCCCATCCAAGAGCACCTTCAAAAGTGCATTATCATGCAAATATACCAACATGGCTTGTATGAGAAGCAAACAAACAACACAGATAAACCCAGCTGTGAAATATAGCTGCAGCCTTGACTGAATGTCTCTCTTTCCCCCTCCAAAAGTGTAAGCTCAGAAGCAGTAACATTAAAGGCCAACACAATGAGTAAAGAAGCAAGCAGAGGTAGCACTTCATTTTACAGTATGACTAAAAATCCCATTAGGAATAGAGATTTTGAGCAAAGCCTGTCCAACGTGTTGAAAGGCCTGGAGATCAAGTGGTCACACATGCTGAATTCTTGCGTGCACTTCCAAGTGATATGCACCACCAGAAGCTCCCCCAGAGCTGAATGAATCACCTGCATCCTAAGCATTTCACCCAGACAGAAGGACATGTGGTAGCCAAGGCACTGTTTAGCAGAACTGCCCTCACCCACACCACACTCGTACACACACAAGCAGGAGCTCAACAGGAGAGGTTTGCTTGTGTGCATCTCAGGGTGGAGAACAGAGAATAGGATACAGCAGTGAGATATTCTGAAATCTCATCTGTCATTTTTTTCCTCTTCCTCCTCTAAAAGACTGCCAAGGAATGAAGCACGATCAGTTCTGTGGAAACTGGGTATCTAATTCTCTTATCCTATAACAAATTACCTGAACAGCTTTTTGCAAACAATCACAAAAATGTAGAGCCACACCCTTTGATTTGCTGCATAGATTGCAGTATGTTCTACAAGTAGACACCACAGCAGTTACCATCATCTAGTAGAACTGAGGCAGAGATAGGCTCAGACTTCTCTAAGTAGGGGAACAGTTTCTCTGAATTAAATGTGAGCTCCAAGCTCTTATTTTAATGCAAATATAATGAGTCTAATTTTCAAATATGTAAGGGTTTTTCCTAAGGTTTCAGTGAAAAAGCTTATAGTGTTCAAGAGTCTGGAAGTTGAGCTCTTCAGGTGCTTCCTACTCTGTGACTTCCAGAGGATTTAGCCGCCTAACTGTCTTAGAGGAACCCAGATTGGGATCTTAATTTCAGGTATCAGTTTGACCATGTATTTTACAGTCAATATAGGGAGAACACTTGGCTAGCAGCTTATTGTTTTTCCAAATACTTTTCAAAATTAAAGATCAATGAAACTACAAATTTGTTTGGAATTAGCACTTCTTTCTGCTGTCTACAAGACACATGACTATAACTTGCAACTCACATGAAGGTCTGGCAGAGTAAATGTGGGTGTGCACCCCCTGTACCTGTGTATGCTGACTGCAAAACCGTACAGGCCAGTGCATGGTGAGACCCTGAGGTTGTTTGCTGTCCCCTGACTTACAGGCACACTTTCATCTGTCTGAAAGAGTAAAGCACCGACCTGCACAGCATGCAAGTGCCAGAAACCCTGCAGTGTCACCCTATCAGATCTACATTAGGCCACAGGAGGGGCAGAGGCTCTGGAAACCCTGTGTAATCCTGTGCATGGGGCACTAAAAAGATTCTCCAGAGACCTCAGTTCTTTTCTCAGAAATGTTATTCATGTGCAACGTGACCTTTGAAGCACCCCTGTGCTCCCCTGCACTTCTACTTCCTCTGCCAGGGCCTGCTTTTTCTCACTGCAAATTCTTTAGAGCAGAAAGTTTCCCATTTTGTCATCCTTCAGTCTCACGCAGGGGTGACAAAATACAAAACATAATAACAACTGAGAAAAACAAAAGCTTATGAATTGTTTTGTAGTTCATGGATGTTATAATTTTGCCCATGACAACAAGATGGAGCATTATATTCTTGCAATTGTCTCTTTAAGGTATGCCAGGAAAATGCAAGTCGGGGTTTTGGCTGAATTGCTGTATACATTATTAAAAAAAAAACTTCAAACCCTCAAACAAATCTCACATTGCAGACCAACACCCCTTGCAAAGCTGATCTGTCTTCCGTATTTTAACCTCCCACTGGGCCAAAAAAGCGCAACTGCTTGCCAAAGAAAACTTTGAGTTTTTGAAGAACTGGCGCATGGAAAACAAACCCGAGAGTTTTGGTGGCTAGCTTTCCACCAGGAGCCGCGGAGCAGCACCACCGGCTAGCGGCGTGCT
>JAYDZK010000274.1:24524390-24561909 GCA_034509185.1 Euphonia xanthogaster
TGTCCCTGCGGTGCGGGGGTGCTCCGGCCGCGGGCCCTCGGCCGGGCCAGCGGGAACGAGCCGAGCCCGGCGCTCCCGGCTCCTCCAGGTGTCCCCACTGCACTGCCGCTCCCGCCCGGCCTCCTCCAGCGCGCCGTGCTGAAGGGCGGGCGTCTGCTTCCCTCTCGGCTACATTTGTTTTTCTAATTTCTTTTTACTTCAAGGTTTACCAGCTGCTTTATTACCAGACTGAGCTTTCCTTGCAGTCTCTCCCTCTCTCCTCCTCCTTCCCCCTTTTTTTTTGTTCCTCGAGACAATCAATGTCTCTGGTCCCAGCTGCCACTGCTGATTTTTCATTACAGTTTAATTTAAAACTGGGATTGGAATGGAAATGTCTTTTTGCCATTTGGGGTTTGCGAGGCCCGTGGTTTTATTGCCAAAGGCAAAAATGTTAGCTACTACTGTTTTTCCAGAGTACAAGTGTAAGGGGTTTGCCAAAGGGGGGCAAAAGGGTTGTGAGGCTTGTGGGGAATGGCAAGGGGGAGGAATAAATCTACTTCACAGAGACAAAATAACCCAATTCTTTGTTTTGCATTTATGCTGGTACACGTGTGCCGGTGTGTTAGAAGGAGGTGAGGTTGTAACATGTCTCTGGGCATGGATCTGTGCAGTGCATTGATGAAGCAGATGTAAAAACAGACTAAAGCTCTGCTTGCTTCCTCGGGCTGGGGGGAAACCAAAACAGACTTTAACTACTTTTCATTTGCAGCTCCCTGGCTCTCTTGCTTTATATAGCAAGCTGAGTGTTATATAGCACCCTGCTCAGTAATAGCACTTCAAGGGAAAACAAAACTGTAGCAACGACGTGTGAGATGAAAAGGAGACCTGCTCGTCACTTTCTTCAGTTCTCCTTTCCTTGTCTACGCCAGAGAGCAGCGCACTACAGACATTGCTACAAACTCTCCCAGGAGGTCAACAGCAAGTTCTCCTAAATCAGTGTTCCCCCACATGTCCCCAGCTGGCAGAGCCTCTGCTGCTCCTTCTGGTTTGCTTTACTCCATCTCCTCCATTCATCAGTAAGGAAATGATCAGAGAGAGAAGAAAGAAGTAGCAGTGTTTTCAAGTTCAAAATTAACTTAAGCTGCATGGAAAATTTAATTCTTTCTCTTTAGAGATAAATGGAGGAGGATGTTGTGGACTGTTACAATCTCCAATTCAAACATTCAGCATCAAGACAGGAAGCTACTGTTTCCAGCATGCCAGATTTCAGATGGGAGTGCCTAATCTCTGATCTGCTACGCCAAAAACAATTATTGCCTCTCCTCCTAGAGAGAGCATTATCTTTCCCCAGCTACATAATTTCAGATGTCAGAATATCTGCATTATCTGGGTGGATCGTACTGACTCTTCACACGTCCTAAATTGCAACCTCCTCCCTTGCTGGCCTTGGTCTCTGCATTTGGAGCTTGTCTGGTGTCACTGTGGTATTTCACTGTCAGTCCACCAGCACAGGGGGCACACACCACTCTGCAGAGAGCTGTGTAGATCCTCTCTTCTCCAGCCTGTGTCATCTCTGTCTCCTCCACCAAACAGGTTCTCAGTTACACAGAAGCACTGACAATACATTCAGTGGGACAGCACAACTTGTGGCCACATGCAGTTCAGGCTGCTGTCCCCCCTGCTCTCCAGACCACTAATGAAACTGTAGAGTCCTATGAAATTCTGATTCTTCTCCCACAGCCAGGCAAAGACAGCCATTTCCATACCTTCCTGCACTGCTCAGGGCTTGTCTAGATCTACTTTACCCTTCCACTTAACTGTAACACATACACCTTTCTAAAAAGGAAGTTTTATGCTGGAAAAAAGACTTTGCATCTGTCAACTTGCTGAGCTGATGCACCATGTTTGCCATGATGTTAGATGGTCTGAGGCACACTGGGGCAGAGCTGAGTGCAGTTAGTAGGGGAGGATGAAAACAATGAACTTGACAATAGAAGGAATCAATTAGGACTCTCAAAAAAGGAACAAGCCTGATCAGAAAAAGCAGGAAAATATCTTAAGATCAGACACAAAAGAAGATCCACAAAGATGAACCAAGATGCCAGAGATGTTTAAAGATCTACTTTTAAAGATTTTCCAGTCAAGCTCAGAAAGAGATTTCCAGAATCACTGCAACTGAAGAGGTAACAGGATTTGGCAGAAACACAATATGGTTGAATAAGGCTGAATAGAGAAATGCTGAAGACTGTCATCTTCTTCCACTTACAGTATGTAGGTTTTTCTGTCCACTGGCTGTGATCATCCAGGAAACATTCTTTTTGTACAGTGATCTTCCTATATCCTTGTCAGCCTGCAAATTTAATTTTCAACATCTGTTTTCTTTGCAGCCTCTGCTGTTTCCAAGTTAGACCTATGTGCCAAGGGATAGTGACAGAAGGCTAACAATGGGGGTTATTTAGTCTTGGTGATGCCCTGTTCACTTACAGACAGCCTTGGACAAAGACCTGGCTAATGTACACAGATAAGCTCAAACAGATAAATCCTGAAACAAACAAACAAACAAACAAACAAACAAAAAACCCAATAGAAACCCAATTTCCCATAGTTATTCTTCCCCCTCTGTAGAAACAGAGTGTGTTGAGGTCACTGAATAATTAAAATAGATCAGTTAGAAGAAACTTGGATTAATTGCAATGGTTGCCCAAGTGTTTTATTAGAGAAAAGAAACAAACTCTCTTGCCTGCATGTTCTGAAAGGAATAGACATGCCCAGACATGTTCCATGTTCCTGAGGAGTAGCCATGTTTATGAGGAAGGGAAAGCATCTCAGGCACACTAGAAGAAATCATCTATTTCTACAAAGGGTGTTTGATGGATTACCAAAGCCTGCTCCGAACTGGGGAACCCAAAAAAGTGCCAGGAGAAGCATTCCCAAGGCTCAGCTGGAGACACTAGCTCAGGGTTCAAGCTCACATTGCTCTGTGGTGGCTCATTGTCCCACCAGTGCTGGCAGTACCAGGAACTCCTGCCCAGGCACTCCAGTTGGTGGCTCCATCTGGTTTCTCATGCAGTATTTGCATTTTGTGGTATTTGCATTTTGCAGTGTTGTAGGATGCATCCTGTGAGACTGCACCCATCGTGTCTGGCTTTGGGCCTGCTCCCTGTCTGGGTTTGCTCCTCAGTGTCTTGTCTCATCATTTTCCCAGAGAGCTACAGCACTGATTGCTCTATGCTGCTTCAGTGACCTGGTCCTCTGCCTGTCACAGAGAAACCTGCTCCACCTACAGCCAACCTCCCTCCTCCAGTCCCAGGGCAGTTCAAAAGGCATGAAGAAGCTGCTAATTCTGGCCAAATATGGCAGTCTCTTAATTGTGAGATTCAGCTTTCCTTGGCCTCAGCTTCTGAGCTATCTTTCACTTGCCCATTGAAGTCACCACATGGCTTTGCCAGGAGGCATAATGAAGATGTTCTTTGGTGCCTCCCTTACAGGACAGCAAGATATGGGAATCCTATGCCCATATCTTCCTCCGTTATTATCCACTGACACAATTTCATGCTGGCCTCCCTGGATGTTCTTGTGATTTTTTATTGAGGACTGTCTAGCAGGATTGTCCAATTTGCCTGTCATCATGGCCTCTTCTTACCCACAGAACTTCTCTTTTTCTCTTTCCATTTATCTCCACCCTGACAGAACTGTAGGCTGCTCTTAATTGTTCAGCTCTTTATTACCTGTTTCTGGGAAAGTAATACAGGAACAGATAAATCTCCAAGGTCAGCTCAGACTGTAATATAGGGTGACTCAACAAAATAATATCTCCCAGATAAACACCTGCAGTTTTCCCTCACACTTTGCTGCATTCTTCATCTCTGATAATTTTTCTTCAGCAGAAATGCTTCACACTTTTTGAGAACTTTCCACCTGAAGATCCCACAGAAGGCTACAGACAGCAATAAATGAAGCCACCCAGAATCTCAGAGTCAAGAGAAACTGAGAATGTGATAATGCAGCGAGTCATCTATTGATTATGTTTAAACTTCTAACCTCTATAGAGGCTAAAGGTCTCCCCAAAAATGTTAAAGCAAGCTCTGCAAGTGGTCTCAAAGGAACAACAACTCTCTCTCCTGCTCTTGGGGGTGATTGCTAGCTTGTACACTGATGAGCTTCCCTGCAGGAATGTGAGGGATGTTTGAAGAGCCCTTCTAATTGTATATGAGGTTGTGATAAAAACATGGAAATGATCAAAAGACAATCTTCTGAATGCCAGCATGGCAATGGCAGAGGTACCAAGAGAAAAAAATGTTGATTCAGGATGTAATATTTTTGTTACCAATTTGCCTTGGGAGACATTCTTTTTCAGGACTTCTAGCTCAAAATTCCCCAAATGCTACCTCTGCCAGACTAAGCCCTCAAAATCACACAGTTAAAATCCCCCAGCACATCTGCACTCCAGGCAATCATTGGGAGAAACATGTTGCTTTTTAGTTTTCAGACCTAACCTATTGATCCTCCTCTTATGCAATGGTAAACAGAATTCCAGTAGTTTGACCTTTCTCACTGAATTCATGTCAGCACATGAAAACAATATTTCTTATCCCTGCTGCTTCAAGCACACTTAAAATGCACGTGGAAAAAACCAAACCAAAGCCAGCCTCCTCAGGTTTATTACACTCTAAGACAATATATTTCCATCCCAGCAAGGATTAAACACAGTGAGTGCTACAGCAACACTGGAACATCTGTTGAAGGTATCACCAAGTTCATCAAATTATGTGAGTTGTGTGTGCACTATACAAGAAGCAAGGCATGTGATCTAACTGCAATGTACAAATAGAAAAATATCTAGGATGACTTAAACACTACATCTCCACAAGGTGTGGAGTAAGGTAAAAGGTAAATATTTTCTGAACTGTTTCAGATCTCGTCTTGCTGAAAAGCTGATTAAAGCTTTAAGTGTCTTCCTGTTCAGGAATACTAGAGGCTGTCATCCGGTCTTTCAGAGTGAGAATCTTATCCAGGTTTGTTAGCCTGTATTTATAGACTCAACTATGGAAAAAAAAATCAGCTTTAATGTTAGCTGTCCAGTTTAACAAGAAAATCGATTTTTGTTCTTATTTGCTGCTATAGAATTTTTTTCAGAAATCTCATGGAAAATCTTATAAAGCCCAGGTTAGCTGCCACATATGGGACCCATTAACTCCTCATTTCTGCTGGTACTTAGCAAATTTTTTTCTGGTGACTACACTTGAACTTTTTGTGGTTTTGTTTTGCTTTGCACTGCAGAGCACTCTGTTAACTTGATTTGGTTTTGGAAAGCACTAATGGTAAAATACAGTCCTGGTATATCTGAGAGAATCAGTTAGTTATGTTAAATTGCGTGGAGCCACATTCAGATTCTTTATGTGAGAGAAGAGTCTGATCTTCTTTCCTTTTCTTGGGATTTCGGTGCTGGCCATTGTTGCACAGAAAATTTGCTGTGTGTCATGCAAAGGCACATTTAAGGATTGTGCATTTGGACATGAGCTCTATCCCATCCTCCAATGATGGCGAAAAGTGAATCTCCCATTTCTTATGTAGTCTCTGAATTAGATGTGTGTGAGCACATGTGTGCACATGTACCTGTGTATACAGAGAGCTTCACTGGCCACTTAGGGAGGTGGGATCCTGTTGCACACCTATTCTGGTGCCTTTGGCATGCATCTGTTGGAAAGGGCTGCTCATCCTCACCAGATGAGTATCTCACTCTCATCCTGATGGAGAATGGGAAGGTAGTACCGCTTTCTCCATCCAAAACCCCAAAGTTCTGGTGATCTAAACAGTTCCTCTGTGTTGTGGGGGAGAGCAAGGAAAAAAGCCCTCTTTAATGGACAATAATATTTCCAGGTTTCAGCCATTTATTTTCAAAAGCCAAAAGGCAAGCCCTGTCAAGGTCATGTGTAGAAATAAGTTTACTAAGTCATAAAGCAATAATGTGGATCATCAACAGACAGCTGCCTGTGGAACCTGTGGAGCACTCTTCATCCCCAGCACGCTTCTCATTCCCCTGGCATCCCCTGACATGTCCTGAAATGATGTTGCTCCAGCACATCCCAGCTTTGTGACAGCAGGGCTGCTTCAAAGGGACTGAGCTACATTGGCAGGGAAAAGTGGTGAAAGTGGTACAGCATTTGGCAACACCAAATTTATCCAAGTTGGTGTGATTAGCACTTCTTTTTCTTAACTTCCCTTTTCCCCAAAAGTGTAAATTATCAGACGCTGGAGGGATGTTTTGGTCTTTGTTTTTTGTTTGGATGATAAGTGGTGGGTTTGGTGGACTGAATGTGCTTAAGAAAGATAGACACCTTGTATTCATGTTTATAGCTCTGAAATGCTCAGTTCAGACCATTAGGAAAAGGGTTTGTGTATTTAACCTTTCTCTGGGGAACGGACTACAGGAAAGCCAAAACCTGCCAGATATTGAAGGTCCTTCCTTATAAACTCAGGGCTATTTTTAGTTTCTAATGTAAAAAGTCGGTGAAATGAAGAGTGAAGTGATCCGTTTCCAGCAAAAAAAGTCTGAATCTTCATTAATAATTCTTTATAGATGGCTGTGTGCCTTTATCTGACAGACTGACAAGCCATGCTAAACAACAGTTACTGCACAAATGGAAAAGATATAATCTCACTACCCAGTCTCATGGTGCCTCCATTGTCATATTACATTATGACTGGAGTCTCCACCTTCCCAGAGAGACATGGCAGCAGAGTTATTTTGTTAGGACTTGCACAAATGTGCTCATGATGGATGAAGTTTAGTGCTTTGACATGGAAATGTATTTGGAAACTAGAGCTGACACATGATATGAAGAAGAGGAGGGAAGGGAAAAAACAAGAACTCAAATGTATAATCTTACCCTCAATCTGCCTGTCAGTGATAATTAGAAAAAGCCTATATCAAAAGCTGAGCTGCAAACTGCCCAGAGGATGGGATTTCATAGCTCCCAATTAAATGTCCTAGCTGGCTTTTACCAAGCCAGGTTAGTGGATATTAGTGACATGAGTTCCATTCCTGGCTTTGATTTCCTTGTAGAATAGGTGACTTCTCCTTGCAATGGTTATGAGGCAGTGGAAAGAAAGACTTCCCTTTTGCCACAACTTCACACACAAGGACCAAATAAGTTCAGACATTTTACTGTCCTCTGTGGCGCTGAAACCAAGCCAAAACATCTCCAACATTTGGACTTGTACAGAACAGTCCCATCTAAGGTATTGAACCCATCTCAGCTGCTGGTGCAAATGCTGTGACTTCATATGCACCACCAAGCCTGTGACAGTGACACTGCAAGGGAAAGAACAGCTTATAAAGGTGCTAGCCTGGGCTGATTTTACAATGACAAACACACTCTAAGCTACTGAACTGTTTGCTTTCCTCCCTCTTCCTGATGTTTTCACTATTTCCTAAACCCTGTTTAACAGGCATGCTTTGTTAATAACCCTCCAATTCTCTCCAGAGCAAAGGTTGCCCAACAGCTTTCTGATCTTCCTGCTGCCTGTCAGGAGAGGAAATCACAGCTTTCAGGAGAACCTGACAGAGGGAACTGGATAGCACACTGGGGTCAGGGGTAAGAATGCACGAAGAAGTGAGAAAGCACAGGCCCTCCAGCTGCTGCACAGGAAAAGCTTTGCCTTTGCTTTGCTTTCCCTTCCCTTGTTTACTGTGTCGGGATGTTCCAGGAAGAAACTCAGCAGGCTTTACATCTGAAACAGCCAGCCAAGCACAAATCACTGCCCACAAAGCAGCATGAGGGAGAAGAATGACAACTAAAATTCTTGGCTTAGTTTTTGATGACTTAGATCTTTCTTCTTAAGCAAAGGATTCTGAAAGTGTAGTGGACAATGCTACCAGCATTTCGCACAGCTGTTACATTCTGGCTCACCTTGACTGCTGTCTGTGAGAAGTCCCAGTCAAACCAGAATTACCAAAGTGTCATCAGAATGTATCTACCAACTCCTGCAGCAAAGACTTTTGCAAAGGGCTTCCCTAAGACCGGGCATGAGAATGGCTGAAGCAAGGACTGGAGAGGAAAGTGCTGTAAGAGGTGTTCTTATGTGAAAAGTGTTCTGAAAAGTGGGACCCTTGTTGTTTATCCTGGTCTATTTAGGTCACATCTACAAAGCTGGGACAGGCAAAACCTCTGCGTATCCTCCCCCACCTTTCCTGGGTGTCTCCAGTCTCCATGTTTTTCCAGCCCTGAGCCTGAGCAAATGTCTCCTGACTCTACCAGTTCTGCAGCAGCTGTGAGCAACTGCCCAGCCATGGGCAACTGCCTTCTTCACAGGGTAATGCACTGGTCAAGAAAACCAGATAAGATTGAGCTTGAAGGAGTGAGGAATGGTTGTGTTTCAAATTATCTGAGTTCAGATTTACTAAAATTGATGAAACAAATCACTGGAGAGAATGTATAATTTTCCCTCATGAAGAATTTGATAAAGGTGACAAGGTAAGGACATAGCTGTAAGAGATGTTTGTTATAAAAGGCTATAACATTTCTGATGGAAAAAGAAGAATATTCTTCCACAAAAAGACCTGAATCCCACAGGAAAAAAGAAAAAAAAGGAAAGCAAGCCAAACAATTTTCCAAACAATTGGTAACAAACAGACCCTCCAAACAATTTTCTTGAAACATGATTTTCTGTCATGATGATTATATAAAACAACCATCACCATCTGTACAATAAAGCTCTGCCTTAGAATTCTCTTTTTCATGTGATTCTGGAACAGATAAAGCGCTGTCAGAAACTGCAGCAGGAATGAGAGAAATGGTTTCATCACCATCATCCAGTGGGCCAGTAGCAGAAAAGAATATGGTACCAGCCAGTCCCAAATCTTCACTGGGCCTTGGCAGAGTGATTGATCAGAGATAGCAAAAATGTAATTGGCAGCTGTTAGTCAGCTGGCATAAATCTTGATATTACTTAGTTGCAGGGTAAGAGAGGAAAATCTTTTGTGGAACAAAGAGAAATTGATGTGGATAAGAATAGAAAAAAAGAAAAAATGAAAAAAAAGAGTCAGCCTTGGCATGTACTTAGGTCAGACAGAATAATTTCAGAGACTCCAAAAGCACTGAGTGATTTTGATCTTCCTGTTAATTGTTTCATATTTGTTTTTCAGATAGTGCAAAAAAGCCAAGTCAGTACTCAGGGGAGTAGCAGGCAGCTGTTCAAAGACCGGTCTCTGGAATATCAGTGTTGAACATGAGTGTCCAGGAAAAAGAAAAATAAGCAGAAACAGGGAGAATTCTACAGAGAAGCAAGCTACAAAGCAATCAGCCATGCCACAATGAAAGACACGCTGAGCATGTTTTCCCAAGAGCAGTCACAACCTTTGCCCTAACTGCTGCACTTCCCTGTGCAAAGGTGGCTCCTCTCCATAGAAGGCACTTGCATTTTCTACACCCCAAGCTGAGGTTGGGCATGTACATGAGCAGGTATTCTCAGATCCAGACCAAAAAAATCAACCCCAAAAATATTGTTGGAAAATTCAATAGAAATATCCAGAACTGATCAGGGTGGTAAGACAAGCCAAAAAAGCAATTGAGAGACAGAAATAAGCAATTAAATATGTGTGACTCCCTTCACAAGGAAATGAATGCCACGAGGAAAAAAATAAGTTTCAGTAAAGGGCAAAGGAACTGCTACCCTTCCCATTTCAAAATACTCTTTATAATTGCCATTGTTTTGGAGAAACACTTCTCTAGACAATTGTTGGCTTTGATTTGAAAATGTCATTAGACTTAACTGAAGATGCAAAGAAAATACAAAGGATTAAGCAGATGGGGTAGGTAATAAAATGCCAAACCTCCCCCTGCTAATTAAACAAGCCTACCAGATGGTAATGGTGCAGAATCAGGGTCCTGAAGGGGGAGCTCAGCTGCAGGCCCTTCTACACCCTCTCCTTAAGCCCCTGATTACAGATACAGGAGGGAGGTACCAGGGGAAAGGTTACTCTGTACACTTCAGTTTTCATTTCTTCTTTTTGTCTCTCAGAGTTGAGACCATAGGGCTGAACATTTTTGATAAGTCGCAGTTTTTGTGAGCCCAAAGATGAGAGAGATCTCAGAATTAAGACGAAGGCAGAACAGTTTATAACAGACACTGCTTTTTTTCTGGGGGAAAAAAAAAACCAAAAAACAACTCAAAATTATCCCTTTGTATTATGGACACGGCTTTGTGTTTTCCATGGAGATAGACATTCAAAAAAATAGATGTGATGAAAAATTCTGTGCTGCAATGAGTAACACATTGTGGAGCCTTTTCTGGACTTAGCCCAGAGTCCTAATTTCAGACTAGCTCCTGACTCACACTGCAAGAGCTACTGGTGGACAGTTAATCCTTTATTTCAGATAAAACAAACATGAAACACTGCCAAGATTCTTACATGTATTAAATTTAAAAGTCAGACTTTTTGTCTTTGCATGATTTGTAGTATGCAACGGATTTTGGTGGATTTAGTTTACTTTTAAAGTTAGTAAGAAATATATATACTTTCTAAGCCCGATGTTATTCATCAAGCAGTTTTTTATAAAGCCCATTTCAGCCTATAATCTGTGGCAAGTTCAGTAATCTGCTGACAATTCACCACTTCCACAGTATCACTGATCACTACAGTCCCACAGCATTGTCTTTAAATCTTTGACAATGTGACTGCCATAGTCCTAAGCATTTTCATGTGCCCACTGTATGCTGTAGAAATGAGACTTAACCAAACCATCCTAAGACCAGGTCTTCCCTGTCTATAGGTCAGTGGTAGGAACATTGAGAGGAGCTGCAAATATCACAGTGAAAAGGCTCTTTTCCTCCTGTGACAGTCTCTCACATTATTACTCTTCTAATTTTGCACTAAGATCCAGAAACAGGGGCTCTTACATGCATATAAATGCATGTAGTCTCTGATCCAAAGCACTGACAACTTAAGAAAACTGTACCTCTGTTCTGTAAAAGCAAGCTAAGGCCCACAGAAGTGTCATGACTTGCTGACACGGGAACTGAACTCATATTTCTAGGCTTTCTACATCCCCAACCACCAGGTCTCTATTAACTACACAGCACTATCTCTATTTAGTGGCATTTAAGGGTCACTCAATAGCTTTTTTTAAATGCAAAACCAATTTCTTCTCATCTACTGCCACTATATATGACAATTTTTTTCCTTCCAGAAAGCCTCAGCGATAGAAACTAAGTTAGGAAGGCACACTAAGAGGGACTTGACTGTCCAAATCAAGGCAAGACAGCTAATTAGTGAAACAAGATATAGGAGGAAAGCCTCAAGAAAGAGAGTAATTATAAAGCCAGCATTTTGCAGAATGCAGTCATGTAAGAGTCAAGGCCTAGATTAGCTATTTCTGTAGAACAATTTCAAGTCTACCCCCAAAAATAACATTTTCCACTAAAAAATCTGACTTCAGCAGCATGGAGCGCAGCCTCTGCTCAGGCCAGGAAACCATGCAGAGAGAGACCCCTCAGAAAAGAAAAGACAGCAGCATTCCCAAAAGAGAAGATGGAAACCAAACTGCCCAGGCTCTTCCTGATAACCTTGCAAGGAAGAGACTGTACTTTTGAAAGCTGAGATCTTTGCATGGGACTCTGAGGGTCGGAGCAAATCAGCCCTCAAGTAAGTTGCCAGTTAGGGAGAAGGATGCTTGCTGTTACAAAGAGAAGTGAACACAAACTCCTTTGCTAAACTAGGCTCACACTAAGTAGTTTCTCACAAACCCCACAGTTTTTGCAGGGTAAATGAAATGCCTTCTGAATGACCCTTAGGACATGCTGAGGACCATATTCTTCACCATGCTCTGCTTGGAGGGGCCAAGCTATCTCTCATACCAAGGACATGCCAATTTAGATCCCTGCTTCCTCCTAGGCATAAAGGAGCTCTCACAGTGTCACATATTCTCCAGGGCAGATGAAGGACTGAGGGAACTGTTGATGGGTGGGAAACAACCTTGCCACACAAACATGCTCTGTTGGTTCAGAGCAGAACATCCTTCTGTGTCTGAGAGATATGATACCCTCAATAAAAAGGCATGTGCCAGGACCCAAGGACAGCACCAAATCTCTTCCCAAACTTCACTCTCACTATCCACTCCTTTTCTTTTCCTCCTTTTGAATGTTTCAGTGAGCCTCACAGGTTAACTCCAGCTGCATCCACTCACCAGACAGTAATCCCTCAGCTGTCTGCTTCCAGCCTTGCAGACCTGACAGGAAAATGGAGTTTTGGACTTGGTTCAGATTCTGCAGTGATAAGGGCCATGGAAATACCTTCAGTTAAAATAAACAACATTGCACCAGCCTTTTCCATTTTAGGAAATTGAAGTCACGACATCCAAAGCTTTAGCCTCCTTTTTCCCTCCCTGTCCCCCTATAAGAAAGAGATGGGGTCACAGCCCAGCTAGGTTAATGCCTAGGATGAGGAACCTCCCTGAATGTCTGGAGCATCCTGTAGTGTTTTAAAGGTCTTTTGAAAATCAGAAGATGCCGTATTTATAAGCATTCTGGAAAGAAACTCTGTGAGTGCAGTGCAGCTGAAGTGCAAATTGCAGAGATCAGATGCACATTCAGACTGTCCTCTAGAGCACTCAGAGCTGGGGTGCTTGCCTTGGAAACCCAGTCAACAGCCAGCAGCTGCCCTTGGGACTGCTCCTCCATAAGAAAACACATCCATTTTCTGCAGCAACCACTGGCAGACCTTACTGTCTATATGTGCCACACAAACCATCTGACAACTCATGTTCTTCACCCAGGTGGTGACTGAAACCTAAGGACAGGTGAAAGAAAAGAAAAACATCTCTAACTTCAACACCCTCTATTCCTATTCTCTACCTCATCTTGGAAAATAAGGAAGAAGTGCAGCAGTAGGGGTTTTTTTGTGATACTCTCATCATTGGGAAAGAGAAAATAATTTGTCATTCCTTGGTCTGATGGAAACTGTGTTTAGGGAACAAGCCCCTGCTGACAGTGTTTTTTATTCCAAACAAGCTGTCAAGAAGCTTAGTTGAGGCCATTCAGCAGCCACATAGATCAAATGAGATCAGCACAGCTCAAAGCCCAGAAGTTCCTGCAGTAACTCACAGGACGCCCTTCTGCCTGCTCCTACAAGTAAGAACTTAAGATATACTTAGTTAAGTTTAATCACAAATATGTGTATAAATCCATGAACAGAATAATGAAAACTGATAAATATGTAGTTGCATCTGTATGACCCAGTATTGACTCAGCAAAATGAGCACCTCCAAGGCTAATATTAATAAATGAATCCCTGAAAAGAGCAAGACCTGCCACAGTGCAGAATTGCATTACTTTGGCACTAGTAATATGATCAGGGCAGGCAGCCCCTATTAGAGAGGTTTGAAATATTTTTTTAATCTCCTTTCAGCTTTGTCTAAGACTTAACTATTTCTTCTCTGCTGGAAAGGGAGTCTACCTGCTGCTGTTCTGTTCCTGTGTGTAGGTAAATCAGAATGGTAGGAACTGTCAGCAGTGTGGGACACCTGCATTCTTCTCTCTGGACAAGGCACTGACCAAATAATTTGGTCTTTTCTTGGAACGTGGACTTGCTCTTTCTTATTCCCAAAAGGGATCATATCAAAATCAGCAAAATCATATCAAGATCAGCAAAAGCAGCAGAATGAGGGTCCAAATGACTGTCTTATATGCCAAACCTGCAAGTGCTGAAGTGAACAAATAGCCAAAAAAAAAAAAAAAATCAGTGTGGAAAAGTTCCAAGGGTAGAAACCACTTCTGGTTTCAAAACTGACACCAGTTTTATCCTTGGGAGCAAAAAAATATGTGGAGAATCTGGATGGCTCAGGGGCTTAGCAAAATCTGAAGAATAGTAAGAAAAAGCAAGTTAGATGCTGACATGGATCTTTAAAACTTGTGTTGTCTTAAATGCTCATTGCAAACTGTACTCTGTAAACCTCGCAAAGCTTCGTGGCACTGCATTTCTGTTTTCTGTACTTCTCCTATCAGCATATGTGGTTCAAGCTATGTTTCTTTATATTCTTTCTTCACTTTCATGGAGATGTCTGATTTTGGGCAAATCATCCCACTGCTCTGCCTGTGTATCCTTTTCATCATGTCCTACAAATTGCTGTTACAGTTTATATGAGGTAGATGTAAGAAGCTTGAAGCACAAGGGTTCACCTTTCCAAAGCAGTATGAACCTTCTCTGCAAAGATTTTCAAAGTATTCAGACGTGTGTGTTTTACAACTCCCCTCTGGGACTTATTGACATTTGGTTTTGGGCCACTGATTCTAATCAGCCTTGTCATGTCTCAATGAGTACAAAAATAACAAAATGAAAGCCAGTAATATGAATATATGAATATATTGCTCTTTTAAAAGTGAATATTGAGTGACTTGAAACTTAAACATAATCCAAAAATCTCTGCTTCAAACACTTCTCAAATCATGCCTTTTAGATATTGGTGAAAGTCACCACATTCAGATGCAACTGCTGAGCTGCAAATGTTTTACTTGACACAGTGTCAGGAGAGGGACATTTGCAAATCACTGCTGCAAACTAGAATTTCTGATAGCTCCAAAGTAGGCCAGTGTTAGAATGCCTATTTTACTCTCTTATTTAAGTGTGACAAATCTTTGTGGGAGCTGTTGGTCCTTTACACCTTGCTTGATGCTGTCCTCAGCACTTACCTTCCTCACAATTCCTTTGCAAAAAAAAAGTCCATCATTGGAATTCTATCTGCTTTATCCTGGAGGTTAATAACTATTTTCTCTGCAAGGAAGGAACTTTCTTGTCTTTTTTTTTTCTTTTGGCTGTAATCCTAAATGGGATGAAGAAAGGAGTTTTCATACACTAGATATTTGAAGGGCTTTGAAGATTTCACTTCACAGAACAAGTAATTTTACTTTCTGACAGATGGGGTTTATGTTGTCTGAGGAAGAAAAGGCAGAAAGGCAGCAGCAAAGGGTACCATGCTTGGAGAGATATCTAGTTGTGTTGATGATGCATGTATAGCAAAGGGGGAAAATGCTGTCTATGAGGGTCTGGCAGATCAACATTATGGGAAACTTGCCAAGAAGGAAAAATAAGGGATAAATGTCTGGCTGCAAATTGGAGCTAAGGAAATTTATTTTCCTAGCATTGCTACATTGGTGTTTACCCATTAAAGGGGTATACATCAAAAGATTATACTAGAACCTATGACTTTTAAAAAAGAAGAATTGAAATTTCAGCTCCTTGGGTTTTAGTTTTTGTACACTCAAAACTCCCAGTTCAAGAAAAAAGGGAAAAAAAATAAGAAGGATTGATTGCAAGGTTGGGTTGATGGTGGGTAGAAGGTTGGCAAGTAATTGGTGGAAAAAGCAAGGACAAATAGTGGTTGTGCATGTGCAGTACAGTCTATTTGTCTGTCAGTATGGGAGACAGACACCCTCTACCACAGAACAAGGATGGCTAATGACAGCCTAAAGTGCTGCAGGGCAGTCTCTGCCTACACAGGAGAGACAGCCAAGTGTGGATCTGGATTGGAAAGTAAACCCACCAAAGGTCAGGATTTTGGCCTGTTCTATCCAAAAGGAATGTGTAAGCTAGGAAATCTCTTTCTTTGCTTAGGACTCCAGAGAGATCCTAAATTCAGCAGAGCTTTGAGATGTCACAGCATCACCAATAATAAAAACTCATTCTGAAGCTAAGGAAAACCTGCTTGCTGAATTTGTTTGCTACCTCAGTAGCTTTTTAATTAAATAAAAAGTATTAATTCTTCCCTGTCCAGTCAAGCTGTGCAAGAGATGACATGCAAGCAAGCATTAGTAGAGAAGCAGCAATGAATTTCCAGAGCATCACTGGCACACCTGCTATCCCTGAGCTTATTGCTAATGCTCCTGCTGTTATTCCCCAAAATATCTTTTTGAAGAGGCAGCCTTTTGTAGGAACGTGGTGGTCTGTCCCACCCTGGGTGCAGTTATTAGTGAGTTAGGCAGTAGCACATGGGAAAAAAAGACTTCAGAAATCTAAAACCCATCAAAGTATTATTGTTTCAAGGCAAAAATAGCCACGTTAGGCTGTACCTAGACTCCTTTCCTTTTCATAGCTCAGCTGTAATCAGAGAAGCAGACCCTCTATCCAAGTCCCTGATATTAGGAGAACGATCATCTAAGGTGACAATAAGGTAATCCTGACCAAGTGAGGTGTCAGAAGGTAAAAGGTTACATCCATTAACATGTTCTTGTCTGCACTGTCATCCTTAACCAAAGGGAAACATGGTCAGACCTCCTTTCCATCAGCACCTCAATCAATGTTGTGAATTATCTCTTCTGAAGTTTGAAAGCTTTTGTCTACAGTGAACTGACCCTTGACTAACAGCTGAAAGCTGGGTTAGAAAAATACCTGGCCTTCAAATTCCAACTGGAAAGTGAATGTGAGCTTTTTTACCTTGCATTTCACAGTCAAAGCACACAGCATTCAAAGATCGAGCCAGAGAGATGGTAGGCATGTGAAGGATGAAGAGAGATGAGCTTCTCCCTTTATAAAAATGAAGTAATTAGCTTAGTAAGTGCAGAAGGAGGAGAGATGGGAAAGGGAGATCCTTTTGTTAGGCATTTATAATACAATCCTCTCTACTGGCCAGATGTGCTTGCAAGATGTTACCAGATTGCACACACTGATGAATGTAAGGACTAGGGCTACACTAAATTACATTTAAAGGTGCCCATCTGGGGAATCCTCATTTTGAAAAGCAAGGGATGCTCCACTTGTGTGCAGTGCATTTGATTTTTAGGGACTGCCAGTCACAGGAGACACTAACAGTTTCCCTGTAGCAAAGAATTTTTGTTCCTCTGGTTTTAAATAATGTGTGGAACCTTTGGTTACAATGGGCAATTTTCCAGCCCTCCAGGGCTGTTACAATTGGAACTTTGATGGGGAAGGGACAATGGCCAAGGAGCTGGCAAACATTGAAACAAGTCAAAAGCCCTCTAGATATAGAAGTTCCCATGAAGCAGCCTCTTGCATGCTGGATAATCTTCAGTTAAATACATCTTCTATAAGAAGAACTCTTCAGTGTATTCAGGTGAATGTTAGGAATAACAATTGCCTATGTCCTTACTGTCCAGAAGCATAAACAAACAGCCAATTTACATTTCCGCATTACCTTTAGCAAAAACCTTTTCTAAGATAAAGTCTCTCAGCCCCTGATTGTAGCTTGAATTTCAGTATTAAAAGACAGAACTAGACTGTGAAAAGGGGAAGAGTTATGAGTAACTATTGTATAATCTTCTTCCCTTTGAACCTTGCCTCACACACTGTTCACCAGTCACATAGCCTTGCCTCTGAGCCTCTTTGTCAGAATATAATGGGCAGAAGTTGGAAACGCAGCTCAGTTCATTGTAAGCACTGTGTAAACCTCCAGGGTAATTGAAATAATACATATTGCAGGAGTTGTTTGAATAAAAGAATATCCAAAGAGAAGAGAAGAGAAAAGAGCAGAGCCAGCATAAGCTGTTCTGAAAGCAAGGTTGAGTGTGTTGTTGCAAAGCCTTGAGGCCTGAAAAAAGAAGCCCACCCTACAGGGAAGTTTAGAAGCCTCTCAGGAAATTTTCTTATAGGGAGCCACATCACCAAGAGGAAGAGAGCAGAAGAGTCTCTGAGACAAACCCAGGGCCCTGCTGGAAGGTGCAGGTAACTTCCCAGAGGCACCAGATAATAATTTCAATTGGTTCCAGTTTTGCTGCAAGAAGCAAAATTAATTGTTCACAAAGAGGACACGAAAAGAAGCTTTACTGATTCATAGAATGTGTGGAGCACAAAAATTGTATTTAAAAATGATGAAGAGAGATGGGAGGAAAGGATCCTCACTGCATTTTTTCCACGGCTTCCACAGCTCCCTTGCTCTGCCTTTCTGTACATGTCTCCACAGAGAGAAAGGTGTTATCTGTTTCACTTATCAGGCCCCTCAAGCCACTTATCCCATGTGCCTTCACACTCTCCTTCTTACCATTCCTTGCCACACAGAACACTGTAATATTACTATTTTCATTCCCACTCTTATCTTACATCTTAAACCTCTGCTGTTTTCAACACCTCCTCTTCCTCTGCATCATTTTGCTCATGGAAGTTCCCACTTGCATTTGAAGGATGATGTCAAATCAAGTTAAAGCAATTTCAACAAAAGGGCCATTTGCCAAAGGAGAGGTTTTTCAGGTGGCTCCAAACTGTGAGTTTGTACGGAATACTTTGACAACTTAGTTTCATCTGTACAAAAAAATGGAAAAAAAGAAGAGGAACGTTTGTTTGAAACAAACCAGCATTTCAAAAACAATGGTCCCTCATTAATTTTTTTTGTCTGAAATTGTTTGCTATCTATTCTAAGTTCATGATGCATACCTGAAATTACTCTACTTAGAAAGTGTCAGAATGTCTTGTCAATTTGTGTTCCTAATATCGTATTTTAAGCATGTGTTCCAGCTGTTCTGCAATGAGACTTATCATCTCCCTGTACTTCAAGGCTCCCTCACTTCCTCCTGTTCAATTGCACTGAATATTATCACCATCCTGACCATGGTCCAAGTGATGTCTCTGACTGGGATCTTCCCTTCAATATCCAAGCCAGCCTAAACACAGGCTTTAGACATGACTTTCAGTGTAGTATCTCTAAATGTTTCCTCTTTATGCAGACTCGTGATTTCTCATTTTCATCACTGAAAGATCCTTTGCCTCCATCGGTACAAATGGCATCTTGTCCCATCGATAGCCACTCAGAATAGTGACAGGATCTGGGGACAGCATGCACTATGAGGGTCTCTGATGCTCTTCCAAATAACTACAGACACAGAGCTGTGAAGAAATCACTGTGAAATGAGTACCAGACTGATTAAAAATCACTGACAAAGAATACATACTGTTAGTGGAGGTCTCTCCAGCTGGAGGAATACTTTAAGCAGGACCCAGTGCTGATCTGCCCAGGCACATCTTTTATTTCATTAGTGACCTCAGTGAGATAATTGAGCATACAATCAGAAAATTTGTGTGAAATTGATATGACTTGTCCTTGTTTTAATTTTCCAGGTGTTTCAAAAAAATCTTTGAAACACTTGAATACAGAGCTGAAATACTTTAATATCTTTTTTGTTCATTTGAGAATGCCTTATTCCTGATAACCTTAAGAAAAACTATTTTATTAACTATGTTTATGGTTGAAAAACAGAATTTGGGGATAATCAAAGAGCCCTCCACATCTCTTTCTTCCTCAGCTTAGTTCTCCATCATATTCCTTCCTTCTCCCAGATATATCTGCACTGACTTATATTTCATTTCCCAGGAATATGAAAATTTACACACTTCCCAAGTGCTTCTCCAGATCTTGTCATGGAAACTTGTGGCAATAACTGAAGGGCAGGATATCATACATGCAAAGCATTGTTTCTGAAAAATCTGGCACACAAAGCTATAAAGTTAAAATCTGCCTGGCTCCCTGTACTTTCTATTAAGATCCCTGTCTTTTAGCAGTAGTGAAAGACATAGGTTTTCCACAGAGCCTTTCAAAAACAGTTACTGCTTTGCAGTTCTGTTAAGTTTACATAATAAAGAAGCTTTAAACATTTTAATTTCCTTTTTAAAGTACAAAGGTTGTTTTTTTTTTTTTTGTTGCCCTTCCTTTCTGATTGTACAAGTCAACTTAACTTAATCCAAAATATATTGCATGTCTCCAGGTCACTAGCCAGCAAATGACACAAGCTCCATAAAAAATCTCATGAATTCTTTCCAGAGAAAGTCATTCATTCAGAAATACTTGGAAAGTTAGAATAGAGATTTAAATTTTAAAGTACATCTAGTGTGCAGGGGAGCTGCTGGTTGGCAGCCCCCAAGGCTGTAGTTGCCCATGCACACACTGGCACACTGAGAAGCAGCAGCACAGGGATCCTGACTCAGCCCTGCCCCTGTGCCCATCTTCCTGCAGAAGGGATTCTGTGTTAGGGACTCATAACAGGGCTCTAGTGCCCATCTACTGAGGCTCCTAGTAGGCTACTTTATGCTGCTGCTTGGTGGGCTACTCTGGCCCAAAGCAGGCACTTGAGGGCTTGTCTAAATTGCAAGGAAGTAGTCAGTATCTATTCCTGAGGAAGAGCTCCCTGGGAGCAAGCTAACTGTGAGCTGGGTTTGGGAGCCAGGTGTTCAGCAAGAGACTAAGCCTATCCTAAGCTTTCAAGTTGTCCCTCAGAGCAATAATTACTTGGTTGCAAAAAAAGGTAAAAAGTTGTAAATCCATTCTCAATTCCCATTTAAATTATCAGTTCCCTGAGCCTCTCAGCTCCCCTCAGACATCCTTTTCTCTAACATTTCTGCCCTCAGCAACTTGAATTTGCCTTCCAGGCACTCTTCATTGTTATAGTGATGGCTGGTGGGCACCCTTTGCTATTAAGTCACCAGCTTTCATTGCCTCCACTCACCTCCAAGCCCAGGCTTTGGAGAGCTTACTAGGAAATCTCTCTTACCCAACATAAGCTTTCCCTCTGTCTTGATTCCACCCTCCCACCCTCCCACCACTGAACGTCAAAGCTGTTAATAATGCATTGTCAGGTGCCCTCTGAGTTTCTGGGAAGCTGAGCACATTTTTAGTGCCTTATCTAGATACTTTATGTGTTAAATTACAATCTCTTTGCAAAACATTGCTTCACCAAATACTTCAGATTGCAGTGGAGTCTCTGGTGGTGTTTTCAATAGTGAACTCCCTGAAGATTACTATTTATGTCACGTGCTGCTCAAAGCTATATTCTGCTGCATGCTGCCTGTTTCCCATAGGAAGTGACAAGCTATGCTGTTAACAGTGAGCATGTAATCACACACTGTACATTACAGCTTCAGCTGCAATGATTTCTTAAAGATTTTTAAATGATCTAACTGGTGAATATTTGGGCATATGGTCTGCCTTGTAATCCTGTTTGTTCTCAGTACATCACTGCTAAATTACATTGGCAGAACTAAGGATACCATTGTAATTATAGCTTCCATAAGGCTGTAACTGTCCAACAAAGAGTATTCATTCAGGTCACAACAGTATTTTAATGCCATTATGGCTACAGGGGGCTGTCTGGTAGTGCTGTTCCAACTTGCTCTTTGTTAATTGGTAGTCACAGATGTGGGCATTGAAAAGGAGTGGCTGGAAGTTGGGTGAAAGACAAGCTGACATAATTAGTGGGAGCTGGTGAGGAGATGGACACAGACTTGCAGGCAAAAGAAGCTCCCTGCTTGCCAGCTAAAAAAAGCTTCTGTCTCTGGCTGTAGGGGTTGCTTTCTGAGTCTCACTTCCATCTGCTTGGAAGATGGCTCTCTAAAGGTGGCAGACCAAATCCCATGCTCAGACAAACCACATCTCCTCTGTTGCACAAAGAGGAAGCTAAGAATAGAGGGGAAAAGCAATTTCTAAATTCAATCTCAACCAAGAACAAACACTTCAGAAGAGTCCTTGGTGTTGAGACACCCCTGAGGACAGCTTATTAAAGCAATTTCCTTGATTACCAGAGGAGTGCACTCAGTGGCATGAGATGACATCTGCTCCCTGGAAGACCTCACAGTGGGGATCCACCTCCATTCTCCCTTAGTTGGGTGCCACATCTGGTCACTGCTATGCACACAAACCAAGGCCAACTGCTTCATGTGGATGAAGCTAAGACATGGGGGCAGATTATGGTCTACACTCATGATAAAAATATTGCAGTGGGAAGAGAAAGAGAGCTATTCCTCGTGGACATTCACACCCCTTGCCTTGCCTAGGGAGGCCAAGTGTGCCACAGCACAGAGTGCTTTGCAGAGCACAGAGCAACCCTAGGAGTGCTGTTCTCTGACACTTCAGACATTCTTTCTTCTCACCTGGAAATCTGGCCTACCAGACATGGGGCAATAGCATCTGTCTATATCCAGCTCTCTTAATCCGTGAAGAGACTCTTTCCCAAAGCTGACAAGGTGGTTAATTCAATGTAATTCATATGCATGGTCAGTTAGAAAACAACCTTCTTTCTGGTGCTGACATTTTTGCTACAGATTATTCCTAATAAGATACAGGCATTTGTATCTGCTTCTTACAGAATTGCCTTCTACTGTTTTGCAGATCATATTTCCAAACTGGAAATATCTTTTTGAATTCTCTTCCTGTTGAGCAAAGTGCCCATAGACCCTCTGTGCCTGGTGCCACCTGCAAATTTAACTAGCAGACACAAAAATTGTGTCATTTACTGAAGAGATACAAGACTCCTTCCCTCCAGCACCTATTCACACACCACAGCCACACCACAATAGGTGCTGTGCAAGCACAGCACTAAAAGATGATTCTAGTCCAGCAGAGCTTCCTGGCCTTGTTTAACACTCTTAAATGTCAAGCTAGGCTTCACCCCATCTGCAGCACTCTGACACAGGGCCCTGAAACCACAAAGTACTCCTTTGACATAGTACTGGATCCAGATGAGATGGAGTTCATTTTCCCATAGCAGCCCCCACAGTGCTGTGCTTTGCATGGGTAGCTAGAAACAGTGTTTTGGCTGCTGCTGCTGTATCCACAAGTACTCCTTTGCTGTGAACCCTCAAAGCACTCGTGAGTCTCCAGAGATCTGGCAAACCATGGCAGAGTTCTAGTTGGTGGTAACTGCCAAAAAAATGTGCTGCCAACGTTAATTAGAACTTTAGTATCTCAGATATGTAAGTGGCCTTCCTCCTTTCCAAGTCTACAAAATTTGGTCACTGCAAATGCCAATCTACACAGAAATGCCTTTAGCTACATACAGTCCAAGGACATAATTTCTCTAGTCACCGAAAGTGAACATTTCTCTAGATTTAAGTACAACAAGGCCTTGAGCTTTATCTATGCCTCTGGCATCAAGGCACATAAATCATCTCCTTATAGAAAATAACAGACATGATTTATGCATTTGGTAAAATTTTATCAATTTACAGCAATCAAATTAATTAGCTAAATTAATTCCTGATAATTTATTTACATTGCCTAGGAATATTTCTTCTATGGATAGTTCAATTAACTGCAATGTTATGTTTCAGAGAAACTCCAAAGTATAGTCATTCAGTTGTAGATCATGCTTGGACTGCAGTCTCAAATCACATCAGCTTTGATCAACACTGAAATGCTGGAAACTGTTATCTCACAGGTGATTCCCCATATTTCAGTTGGCTCAGAAGGTGGGTACTCCCATTGAAAAGTCACTCTTACAGCACACAAGGACTGACTCATCCAGGGACAAGTAAAAGTACAAACACAGTCAAGTCTGGCAAATCAAAGTTAACCCTTTATATTCTACTGGACCCTCAAACCTTGGCTCCCCACTAGTATTTTTGTGAAGAAATTACTCTACTTTTTGTTGACTAACAACTTAAGTAAACACAAGTTAGTGTCCTACTTTTTCTTCTACAAGAAGTCCTATGGAATTTCACTTTCCCCTGAGGAAGAAAGATGTTATGTCAGTGTGTTGGTCTTGACTTTATAAGTCTTCTCCTGTCATCTTCTTCCCCTCCCTCCTTCTCCCTCATATTCTTATTTCCTCAAGTGCTTTGTGGAGGCTTTTATAAATAACTGGACATACTAATTCTAACAAGCACTTTGGCCAGTCAGATTCATTTCTGTATAACCCCTTGCAGTGCTATTCAATAATGTGAATAATTACCATAGCAACTGCAGCATGTGGTACATATGGTGCCTCTGAGAAACAAAGCATTTTCTTTTTCTTTCTTTCTTTCTTTCTTTCTTTCTTTCTTTCTTTCTTTCTTTCTTTCTTTCTTTCTTTCTTTCTTTCTTTCTTTTCTTACCCTTATAAAAGGAGCTACATACATTAGTTTTTAACACAAAATGATGTCTTACAGTGTTTATTAGAGGGGAAAAAAAGGTTTACAAATGAAGAGCCATTTCTTCCTCTGCTTAGAAGCTCAGATAATCAATTTTTCATATATTGCCATCCTATAATCTCTTATTTCCTCACATTATGAATGTTCACCTTTTTGCAAAATACAGACAATAGATCCTTAGACAACAAAGTACCCTGATTACATTTGCCTGTGCTTGTACTGGCTGGACACTCCAACAGACAGACAACACAAAGTGAAGGGTGTTGACTTTTGGAAGGGCTGGATTAAATTTGAAGGGTAGCAGCCCTTCAGTCCTGCTTTCCACATCCCTTGGAGGCTTCCTCCCCTATGACAGCAACAGCTGAGCTATAGAAATGAAGCTGAACCCGAAGTGCTGCAGTGTATTTCTGATGTCCTGAACATGCTGTTAATATCTCATTATTAACACTGAGCTGTAAAACTGAGCATTTCAGGAGTTGTTTCACATGCAGTTCCACAGACAGCAGCACCACTCAGGAGTGGGGCAAAAGACCATTTGGAACCAGTAACTGCATCAGTCTTACGAGTCAAGGTCTTAAAATGTTTCACCAAGATGAAGGTGTGGTAGCTTTTGAGCCTGACTGGTTGTCTTTAAAGGTATTAGTTTGTTGGCCATACAGCTAGAATCATACATACATGGCATGGACAGTGGGGGTGGAAGAAGTGCATTCTAGGAGATCAGATTCTGAAGCCCACAGCTTCAAAAGTCAAATTAGAATGCAGACACCACCTTCCACAAAAAAGGCCTGAAGTAACACCACTTTTAATCCTCCAGTAGGAAATGAAGACAAAGAAGGCAAGCAGGCTGAAAAGGGACAGTACTTTCACTGACTTGGCCTGCAAGTTATGTATCTCTAGCACGGCTTTTCTCAGTCTTCAAGGGTTGTGACCATGTCGAATTTAGCGGGGCTGAGCAAGTATCATCTTTGCTAGCAACAACAAACTAACTCATACCCTTCTTACCATCATCCTGCAGCAGGACATTGTTCCCAAAACCATCCCTTAACTGAACTGTCCTGGCACAGCAGGCTTGTAAGGCTAACTGCCTAAAGCTAGCAGTTGCCACAGGACTTCTAAGGGACAAGGAAAAAGCTCAGAGCCTCGGAGCTTCCTTGGAGCTGCCTTTGTTTCTAGTTAAACTTTTCCCTCAGTCTCTTTGTTATCATCCTTCCCAAAGGACACATATCAGAGAAAGGTTTCCTGAATTTTCAGACACCTTCTAGGCTCAGACTTAGGAGATTGAAAAGATGTGACATGCGTGCCTCCCTGTCTCTGCCCCACCTTTCCCTGCTGACACATCCCTGCCTGAGCACAGCCTGGTTCTGCAGGGGGATTAAAGGTGTGGGGAGGGTAGGAATGCTGAAAACAAAACCCTTTTTCTGGGTGCCCTTCCTGCCTGAGAGAATGACTTATGAAGGATCCACCTTTCTTAGCTGACATTCTCCTGGGATAGTCCCAGATGATCAGATTCTTATTTAAGATTCTTTTTGACAACAGTAGCTATAGGTATTTGTAATTCTGGCATGAAAGATTAGTTATACCTAGCTGTACACATTTGTGCATATATGCTGCACATAGAAATGACCACTTGAAGTATGTAAATGTGGACCTCTTTTTGTCTGTTTTGAAGCTTGGTTTTAGGGATCACCAGCAGCGCACATTCTCTCTGCAGTCTTCAGCTACCAAACTGAACTGAAGAAAGCGCTGCCCTAGAGATGTTTATCACCAAATGCAATTTGGAACTGAAATAAACACTTATTTTCAAAACTGAAGTGTTTGTAACCATGTTGTCCTTGTTGGAATAAGGCTGCAAACATGATAAACACAAGCTCACAGTTTAACTAACAATGCCTTCAATAAATACAAAACAAGCCGTTAGTATTTGTGTGACTATATTAGTTCACAAAATATAATATAATCTTGGACTAAAATACCATGACTTATCTGAATATAATGTCTTCTCACAATCAACCTCTCCACATTTAGATGAATCTATTTTGAGCTGCCCTGCCACCATCCAGCAGCAATTTTTCAGACAAAGAGCCACTAGAGCGCGCCTCCTCCCCAGCAATGGGAGTAGCAGAGTAAACCTTTTTGTGTGAGAGACTATTTTGCTGAGAAGTGGAGAATTCAGTGACATTGGGAATTATTCTGCACCATTCACTTCCTTGTAATTTAACTCTTGGTAACAAAAGCATAATGTATAGTCTGGTTTACCGGGCTGATTTACAACACTTTAAGTGAAAAGAAGATTTCCTTCTTTTCATGCTGACATCAGCAGATACAAAGTGTGTGTCTCATAATATGACATTTCTTTAGACAGAGCAATACAGAAAAAAGCCCTAAGAGGTGGTGGCAGCTAGGGAGCAGAGAAACAGCCCAAGAACCACAACACAGTACCTTGCACTCTCATTTGCCACAAGAAAAACCACCAGCAACACCTCACAAAAGGAGGCTGGTGGGAAAATGGGGCTCCTACCCTTTGCTGCAGCTGTGTGGTTTATCACCTTCTCAGAGAGGCTGGCATCTCTGATCAGGCAGGGGGAGCTTGCCTTGTCTCGTGCAAAACACTGTCCTTAGAAACCACCTTCTTTGTGAAAGCTGAAGTTTCATTCTGTCTGCACATGGGAGGGAGGAGATAAATCATATCCCAAGAAGGCTGTTCAGCTGTTCATTTTATGGAACTGTATTAGAGCACCATGCTCCTACCAGGTAAACTCATGACTTCCCTTTGCTCCATCTCTTACGTGCTACACATGTAAGACAATTAGATAAGAAAACCTCTGTGTGCTGTTACCTAGACTTAATAACACCAACTGGTACTTCTCACTTCTCACCCTAACCTGAGAGGCTGGACAGAGCCTACCATTAGCATGCACCTTCATACACCACAGCTTTTACTCTGGACTCCTTAAGCCAAACCTCAGTAGGTATCTCATAAGTTTGGTTATGCTGGTTTAAAAACAAACTAACAACAACAACCAGAACACCAGAAATAAAACCACAGAAAAAAACTCTATTTCACAGACAGGATAACAGCATACCATACTTTCAGCCTTGATCTGAAGCACTCCATTTCTGTCCAAAGGTGGAAAGAGAGGCACATATGAGGTGCTAAGGAAACATGAAAGCACTCATGAATGAGATTCCTCTCCTGACTTCTATGCATCTTGTGGTTCAGAGTTGGTCAGAAAAAAATACAACAGGGACACAAATACTGGTGTTTTTCAGAGTATTTCATAGCTAAGCAGGGGGTGTCACCCTGTGATCTCTTTTGACAGGCACACACCTACAAAAAATCAGCATGCTGACACACAGAGAAGTGGCTGGGGCACAAGAGCCTGTTCTGGTCCCTTTGGGTTGACTGTGGGACTTAGCAACAAAGACTCCTTTATTTTCAGTTGAGAGAGCTGGGGAGAGCAAAGGATAGAAACAATTCATGCTCAAGGAGACAGCAGAGACAGAAAAAATGTCACTGCATCTGACCTAAGACAGCCTTACAGTTCTGGAGGAAGACAGCAGCAAGAGAGACTTACCTGTTTCTGAGATGTGGCATATGAGAACAGTTATGAGAGAGGCTCTGTTTTTCTCTGTGATAGCCATGGAGACTCCATCTGCCAGGTGCCCACTCCTTTGCAATGAAGGAGGGATGGATGGAGGCCATGACAATCGTGGGACAACTCTACAAAATTGCCTCACATTGCAAAGTGAGGCACGGCAATATGTATAGAAGGACAGATGCCAGCCTCTACATTAAGCCTGGGAGACTCCCTTGGCCTGCTCAGGTACTAGCACATGTCAATTTTTTACCTCAGAATTGCCCCTTCTGCCCACAGACACAAGGAAAAGCTTCTTTAGGTGCCTTACAGCCACCACTTTATTCTCAAGCAGGTTTCTTAATCAAGAGGATGACCTACTGTGTGGGCTTCTCTTCAACAGAGTGAGACTTGAAGGAAATATAAACATTCTGGTCAGCCAAGAGGCCAAGTAGTGGACTTACATCTTTGAAAGCAATACATCACACACCTACAAGAATCCACAGGTGCAAACGTCAACAGATCCTCAAACCTCTAGAGGGCAGTTCTTGCTGAATTTTATGCCTCATGTAGTCCAGAACAGGTGTAAAAGTACCACAAAGCAAATATCAGCGAAAAGCAATGCACTACCCACAGCTCTGCTACTGCATCACTTCATTCCTCTTCAAGATTTACTGCAATAAGCACATTGCACAGGATAGATCATCTCAGCTGGATAACAGGGAATCCTTCAGAGAGACTGATGGGAGATAGCATGGAAAGGAGCCACCTGCTTCCCATTCTTAGGCTTGGTATTAGAAGAGCCCTCTTAGAACGAACTTCTGTGTTTCTGTCCCTTATTATACAAAATGAACAGGCTGGACAAAACAAAAAGAAGCAAGTAGTGAAGATAATGCTGACCACAGGAGGCCATGTTTCCTGCTACACAAACCTGGGCTGTGTACATGCAGAGGCTTATGAGAAAAGTTCAAGGCTCTCAAGATAGTCTGTAGTGGAGAGAGCTTGCAACAACAATATTACAGGCTGAAATAACCCCTACAAGCAGATGTGTTAAGAGGACGTGTGGGGAACTCCTCCAGTCCATTGGCTTACTTCAGGCAGTGAAGTGAATGTCTAGACATATCTAAAAAATGATAAATGAGCTTCCCCATTTTTGTTTTATCAGCTACATTGATGATTCAGCAGCAGTGGACCAGACAATGAGAAAAGGAGCAGTTGGTTAGGCTGGGACAGCACAGGGACTTGCCCTGCACTGAGTCCCTGGACCTGACACTGTATTGTCACTACTTCAGCCTCTAGGCAAATGTGTAGGAACATATGTTACAGCAAATGCCTGATTTCAAGTAAGTTGTTTACCTTAACATGAATTACCAGGGCCATTACAAGACAGCTGGGATGTCTGGTTCATGTTTTGGTCAGCTCATTGGGCCCTTCCCAGAGCGCCTTCCCAGCAGGCGGAACAGCCACATCCCACGGAGCCCTGCGGCTGGAAGTTCAGCCGCATGCAGAGCTTCTTTGCTGGAGAGAAGTGCAAATCTGGGGTAAGCAGGTGCAAATTTCCCTGAAACCAACACTGCACTCTTGATAGTCAGCATTTCTGGCTACCCCAGTTGTAGTCTATTGAAGTTCTTACTCCCACTGTTTTTGTGAGATTGGCTGTCAGTCTATGTCAACCATGGGAAAGATTCCAGCTCAAATACCTGCCTGATAGCTAGAGAGAAAACTGGGACTGTGACAGCTCAGCTTAAAAGTTTGCAAACATTGGTTAGCTGCTAAGATGGTTACCATGAGCAAATAAATATAGCTCATTGCAATAAACTCTCCAGTTTATCCAGGTGACTTTCAAAACTTTAATAAATTCTCAGGTACATTTGTTTTCACACTGATATAAGAAACAAAACCAAATCTTCTACAACTCTCCTGGGGTCTACTTATGAGATGTCATGAAAGTTACACACTCCCTGAGCACTGAACATAAAGTATGCCCTCTTTAAATAGACCAGAAAATACATTCTGAAATTCTTCTGAGTTACAATCATGAGAAAAACCCCACAAAATAAAACCCTTTTATCACTCCCAGTGTACACAAAGTCTAATGAATTCCATGCTGAAAAATGCAGTTAAAGGTAGAGGTGGCTTGAGAATATGTTTCCTCTCCCTTAAAATATCACCATTAAAATATAAGTATGCACAGCTCTAATGCTTTAGATTAAAAAAGAAAAACAGAAACACCAGGGTACACAGGAAGTCCCAGAAGTACCCTACACTGTTCTTACAAGCACATATTTGGCAGCTACACCTATGCTTTTAACATGTGTTAGCACTATGAAACTCTCACATCCCAGCTAAAATCCAAATGATAACTGGTTATCCACTGTGATTGTATTTCCCAGGATTGATCAGGTGATTTACAGAACTAACAGAGACTGCCCCCAAAAAAGTTCTGTACTGCAACAATTGCATGTTATTAGATACGTGATTATTCGTGCAGCTCAAGTTATGCAATTCAACTTTGTAATGTACTTCACAGTGTGAAGGCAGAGTTAATTCTAATATTTCCAACTAACACAATCTGAAACCTTAGTATTTATTCATAAACTCACTGGAAAACAATTTCAAATAACGAATCAATGTAAGAATTTCACAACTATTTGCGAATAGAAGAAAAGGAGAATTGTTAAAGGAATTCTTTATTAAGGATTATTCCTTTCTGACTCCATAGCAGGCTTCTAAAAGCTCAGCAAGGGAAGCTGTAGAAGTCTTTGTTAATGTTACTGGGTGTCCACGTTAATTTTGAATAAAAAGACCTGTTCAGGTTCTGGATAGGGCAGTTATTGTACGGATCTCCTCACAACCACAGCACTATAAACTGAGCCTGGGATCAGAGAGTCATGCTGGATTCCTTTGGTTCTCTTTAGCATCCAAGAAAGCAAGAAAAGCTCTACAGCTCCAGTGATAACCTCAGTAAAGCACAGGGAGCTGCACTGCCTTTAGTTTATGGAGTAGATTTGCACAGGTACTAGAGTGACAATGAACTCGCAAGAATATTTTTCTTGTCACACAGTGAAAGGAATTGGAGGCAATCCTCTTCCCTGGATATTCCAATGTTGCAGTGGGACGCTCAAGCAATGCAAGACATTTTTGCCAGAAAAGTCAGCAAATGCAAACAATTACCAGATCATTAGAGCAAGACTTCAGTTTTACCCAATCACATTTCAGAGTCAGATGAATATAAATTTTCAAATGACACCAAAAACTTTTAATGCATTTTGCGGGTTTAGGACTTCTAAATTATACATTTCTATTAACATTACTTTAAAGGGCAGTCTTATCAATTCAGAAGAGTTCACATGGAAATAATTTAAACTCTAGAATAAATATTTCAAGCTCTCCCTTTTCATTACATTCTAAGAATATCCTCATGTAAGTGACAACTGTAATGTCCCTGTAAGATGAAATTTTTACCATTCAAATCCATAACTGTGTTCGCAGTGCTTTAAAGACAGTGTACAATTGATTTATGGTGTACAATTGATTTATGCACTCTGTTTTTTCTCCACCTGAAAAAATGGGCTGAATGGAGGTGTTCCTTGTTATAGATTTTAAATTTGTTTTTTTCACCGGTGTTACACATTGACCCTTGATAGAAAACTTGTGTAGCTGTATGGTGTAAATTGTGAAATAAATAAGTAAATAGAGAGGAGTAAACCCTGACCTGAACGTAAAAGATAGAGGCATAAGGAAGAGAGCAGGGTGCTCTGGCTTAGCAGTGATAGATATTATATACCCCTCCCTGCAGATGGCTTTGGAAAACCTGCAGTATTGCTCCAGGCACAATGAATGGTCCCACCTTGACTTTTGATCTTTGAATATCTCGAATATTAAAAAATACTTTAGATTAGCTTTGTGCCAGCCAGGGAAATACAAGGAGAATCAGAGAGGAGACTTCAGGCTTCCCATAATCCCATGAGAGGGAGTGGTTGTGAACTTCCTTTTCCTCTCATCAGCCTCTCTTCAGCAGTCTGACTGAACATAATTTCCTGCTTGATGTTGGTATTTCATGTTTCAGATGTATTTTTGCCATCTTTTCTTCCCCAAAACCTAAGTGAGAGAATGACAGAAAGTTTCCCAACCAAGTTTTTAAGGAATCTGAATAACTTCACATCTGTTTGTTGTTCATGCCAGGGCTGATAAACAATCACTAGAAACCGGGAAGGGAATTCTTTCTTTACAGAGGTAGGCATGGTCCTCCAGGATCTCTGCACTTGCCCCAGCTCTCCTGCACCTTTACTCACAGAGAAGGGCCCTGGACCTTGACAATTCAAACCACACCATGCACTCACACAGCAAAAGGTGCTGCCAGCAACTGCAAAGAGCTGAGGCACCAGAGATGCTGATTGCAGACACCCTCATTGGCACCAAAGGGTGAGGGAGAGGCAGGAATGCTTATGAGAAATCCGAGCTAGCCAAACAACTCAGCTGAAGTGTGCTTTCAGGGGAAATGTGATCCTACGGCACAGTCAGAATTAGACCTCAGCCCTTCCTAAACCTCAATTTACCTTTTGTTGACGACTTTCTTCATTGTTTTTTTGTTTTTTTTTTTTTTGGTGGCAGGAGCAGATATGATTTAGATAAAATGTATAATACATACTTTGACACAAAACCATGGTAAAACAATTTGGTCTTGGTGTTTTGTTTGCAGAGAGCATGACTTTATTGTCAGCAGCTTTACAATAACATTGGAGAAGCCCTGATGGGTCCAGCTAGCATCAAAGTACATACAAGGACAAAGTGTGACTAGTGCTTGACATCATGAAAACCAAGATATTTCTTGCAGACCTTTCCTATCTTGTGCCAGATTTGAGGCAAAGTAAAAAAATTCTGAGCTTCAGCTCTCTCTTTCTGTTCCTAATTTCTGAGGAATTTTATCAGCTGATTTTTCCCCTAATGAAAAAACAAAACAATTTGAAAACTAGAGTCTCTTCTGTATTTCTTCAGGCTATATGCTGCATTATAACTATTCCAGACTATTTATAGAACTAGGCAGTACCTTAGTTCCATACTGCAGGGACATATCTGTACCTGCTTAGCAGGTACTTGTGCTATTATCCCTCAAGCCTGCTACTCTGAGTTCAGGTGTCAGCAGTTCTTCCCCACCTTCCCAGAGCTGCATTCTGAGGCATCCTAGGTATTCTTTCTGGCTCCAAGACACAGGACAACCATGTAAGCATCACCTACTAGCCAGGTAGCAGAAAAGAGAATTATGCCCTCACAATTTCCACAGTCTCCTGTGGCTTTATCTGTGCTGAATGGAGACTCAAAACTAAAATAAATTCCACAACCACATCCTAGTGTCGCCATAGCCAGATCCTGACTGAGGTCCATCTGTGGGTAAACAATACAGCCAGGACTCTGTCAGCATGTCAACAGCAAGATATTATTTTCAAGGGACAGAATAATGTAGAATCATTCATCTTCCTGCAAAATTGGAATATCAAAAGCAACTTTTCCCTAAGTCTTTTGGACACTGGTTCAGAATACATTTAGACAGATATAGGAAGTTAAACACAAAATTTCCCTGAGCACTTCGAAAATGCTCAGGCATTTAAATGCCTTCATGAAGAAAGGCTTAGACCTCAAGGATAAGAACCATCTCTCGCTCTGAATATAAAAAATACCTGTCAGAGTAACACTACCTAAATGACAAACAGGGGATGGAGAAATTTGGGCCCTAGCTTGTATGAATAAACTATTTTCAGTAGTTATCTGGAACCTTTCAGGATCACTTTGAAGATGAAAAAGAAAAAAATGAAAAGTCACTTAGCCAGATGAGTTCTACCCAGTTCGACAGCTAAATCTGGACTGACTCCATTGATTTTGGTGAAGTAATCTTCTCTTTATACCACTTGAACAGAGAAATTTTGGCCTGGGGTCATGTCTAAAAATGTATACTTTTCTAAGTTAAAAGAACAAAAAATATTTGGGAGGGCAGTGAGTTTAAAAGTAAACACCAAAAAAAAAAAAAAAAAAAAAGAAGAGAAAAAGAGAAAAAAGAGAATATTTGGGGTAAGAGAAAGTGGGAAAAGGATGAAAGAACATGGAGACTTTTGAAAAGACTTCCAATTGGATTAAAATGATGATAAATGGAGGTGCAGCACAGGGGTCAGGCTCCTCTCGATAACAGGATCTGAGTGCTCTCAAACAGTTGGTGTCTGTCAGTTATATGGGAGCCCCCTCAGTCTCTTGTGACTAGAGTTTTTCATCGTGTGTTTCTGACAGGATAAAGCAGAGCAGCTAAACAGGATAATTCCCACATTCTGCTGGGTGAGTCATTTCCCTCATGCTTTTGAAAGCCTTGCAGGCAAAGGGGAGCTGTGCTGACAAAGCAGAGGAAGTGCACTTTTTCAGATTTCACAGGGCACCTGGTTCAAACATGTGTCGTTGTGACAGAGAACACCTGCAGCAGGGTTCAACAGCAGTCTGGCAAGCACAGCCAACCAGCTCAGCTGGGGTTATGCACAGCCTGTAGGCTAGAGGGCTTTATTCTTTATTTTTATGTTGTTTATTTAAACTTTCTGGGCAGTAGGATGAAATCTTCAGCCAGTGCATTTTCTCTCTCATTAGATGGTGAGAGGCAATGACTGAATTAATGAAGCTGGCCCATGCAGAAACAATCTCTACAGCAAAGAGCCCCATGTGTGAAAGAGTATATGTAGAGCTTATTGCTATTTGGCAAGGCTGAGCTCAACTGGAGCATCACAGCATAAACAGTGTTCCTGAATGCCAGTTTAGCATTATGGAGGTAAAAGAGCTGCCACTGAGAGCAATCTGAGTGGCTGGTGAGGTTGTGGAACCTGGTGATTAACAGACTAATTATCCCCCATTGGCTCACAACTTATTAATCAACTATTAAAATAGTCATTTTCAAGAACAGACTCAGATGTGTCAGAAGAAAAAAGGCTGGGGCAATTAGTCTGTAGCCACTTTGGGCCAAGTTGAATTCAGCTATTCCAGCAACGATACCTCTGAACTGTTGAGTGTTTTAGACCCTGCCCAGGACCCAGAGCTCTCCAAAACTTCTCAGTGAAAAACACCTTTGGCCTATGAATTCTCACAGCCTCCTCTTTCTTCCCTATTCTAGTCATCCTTCTCACCAGGATGTGCATCCCATTCCCCTGCCCCAGTGCCATAACATCAGGCATTCCAGGCAGAGAATTACAGCCGTGCTCTCAGTGTCAAACATCCACCTGGCCCCCGGGTTGATGAGCTGACTGAAGTTGCTGTTGAGCACTGAACAGATCAGAGGTCAAATGTGCCCAGTCCACACTGAACCCCGCTAGTGCCTTCATGCAAAGCTGTCTTTTAAGCTTAACCCTATGCCAAATGAGGGAGAAAACAGAAGGCAAAATAAGGTTTCACTTAAACCATGGCTCAGTTGCACTCACATCTCTTCCCCAGAGCTGTAGCATCAGGATGGGAGGTGTTCTGAGTGGGCTTCAGGGCAGACATGCTGAGTGAAAACACCTGCCAGTGACACACCATCAAAACACACCCATGGACTCCAGCTGCTGGCAGACACCAAATGGCAGGAGGCCTATCCCCCACTTGTTTTAACAATTTTACCTCAGCCCCTGACTTGTGCTTCCAGCTCTGTGCACAGTGGCCAGCCTAGCAGTCCAGGTGATCTCTTCATCACCATTTGTTCCTAACGCTCATTCCTTTTTCTAGCCTTTATCCCTGCCTCTTCCATTGCTTTGGCAGATTTGTGTAAAAAAGGCATTCTTGCTAAAATGCTGTCCTCTTCTGACTCCTGCTTTAAATCCCCCCTGCTGAAATGCCTGCAGAACACTTGGTAACAGCCAGACCATGCACAAGAGGATGCTTTTATCTTTCAAGCTAATGAAGAATGTTTCATTGTTTAAGCTGCCTCTCTGCCTGGCCAGGGGCTTCTGTCTCACGTATCCGTATGTGCAGCTAATCAGGTCTTCAGTGAAAGGACTGTCTTTATTACCTGTGTCCGGCACTTAGCACGACACTGTCCTGAGCACATGCTGAGGCTGCTGTACAGAGTAGTAGGATAATTCATGTATTTTCAGATCAGATGAGCTTAATGAAAAACCCAGTGTATTTCAAGAATTGGCCGATGATGTCTCTGAGCACTAAGATCCCCAAAAAGAAAAGTGATGCTTCAGAAAACCCCAAAATGCCTGTATCTGGAGGAAAAAAAAAATCCTTGAGAAGAAATAATAGAGCTAAAATTCTATTCCTAGAAAAATGTTGGAAAAAATAAAAAAAATACTCATATAACTTGAAGGAAACAAAAAAAATAGTAATAGCCAACATGGATTTGTCACAAAGACACCATGTCGAACCCATGTAACTTCTTTCTATAACAGGGGAATAGCTGCGGGGGAAAAAGAGAAAATGTCATGAATCTTGACTTCAGTAAGGTTTTTGACACTGACATTTTACTTTGAAAAAGCAAATGAGGAAATGTGGGCCAGACAAAAGTATTCCAAGGGTCAGGTAGTGCAGACTTGGTTGGAAAATCATTCACTGTCAAAGCAAAAAGATGGGCCTAGTGAGGTTCCACAGGGATGATTTAATGTTCTCACTGGGCCTAGATGACAGATTGGTAAAGACACACACCAAAGCTACAAATGAGGTAGACATCAACCAGCAACAATCTACTGTATTTTTACAGAACAAGGCTGGGCAGCAGTTCTGTAAAAAAGATCACAAACTGAACATGAGCTGAAAGCACCATAGCATTCCTTATGGGGAAAAAAGAAGAAAAGGAAAAAGGGCACATATCTTCCTGTACAAACAGCACAATATGTATATCTTATGAAATAATGCTTTCAACCTATTATTAAGGCCTCCACTGGATCAATAACTAGGCAAAAGACACCCAGACCTAGCTGGGAGGCAAAAGGAGATTGACAAGAAAAGACAGCATAAAGACTGCATAAACTATTGCTGTTTGGTGTGGTGATGATAAAAGGAGGGGAACTGGAATACTGTGCTGAGTCCTGAAATACAGAAAGAGCAGCTTCAGAAGAAGCAATGAGTTTGCTTTTCCACTAGTGGTGAACAAGATGAGTTGTAATAGACTTGACTTGTTGTAATGAGTTGTAAACATCAGGTTAATCATTAAAAATTCTAACAGCAGTGTACCATAAAACTAGATTTTCTAGGGAGGCTATCAAATCACCAAAGGTTTCTAAAAATGTTAGACAAAATGTCTACAAAGAACAACATGGGTTTAAGTGCAAACGTCTTAGGACAGGAAGCTGGACTACACCTTCATATTGAAAAAAAATAGTGCAATTTTGGATCAACTTCACCTCAAAGTTCAAAAGCACAAATGTTCTAATGCTTCTGCTTCCTAAACTGTGATGTAGTAAGGGAGGATTTTTTTTCTGCATGGTATACTTTTCATAGGTATTCTTCTGCTTTCAAAATGCAAAATGAAGGCCAGATTACTATACTAAAGAATTTACACCCCATTTGCACAGGAACAAATCATTGGATTCCTTGTATTTACACAGTGTTGCATTAGACAGTAAGACATGAAGCTCAGAGTTGTTTCTGTGTTAGAATAACAAAAGCACAATCCAGTTACCCTTTTGATATTGCATTTTAACCCTTTTTTCTCCTGAAAGAGGGGATGCATCCATCTGTGCAGCAAACTGAACTCCTTTTCCATACTCCTGCTAACACAGAATCTTATTACATTGCTCTGGTGCAGCAGCAGTTCTAAGGTGCTGTTGAAAGGAACAGGACAGGCTCTCAACCTGTGATGTATGAGTGGAGCTCTAAGTGTGGCTAACACATCAGTACACTTGTTTCATGCCTAGAGTCAAATCATTGCAAGATGTGATCTTAGATCTTAAAACTAGGACTAAGCTCAGTTAACACTTGACTAGGAGACTTTAAAAGAAAAACCAAGGGCTGGGGGAAGTGTTCAACAAAGCTTTTAACCAGCTCCTCAGCGTGGTGCTTGGGGTCACTCTCGAACAAAATGGGTCATGTTTCATACAGAAGAGTCTTGTGGTTACAAATCGAGAGGAGAGGAGAGGAGAGGAGAGGAGAGGAGAGGAGAGGAGAGGAGAGGAGAGGAGAG
>JAYDZK010000274.1:24562253-24589883 GCA_034509185.1 Euphonia xanthogaster
AGGAGAGGAGAAAGGGGAAGTTGAAAAAGGGAAAAAGGGAAGTTGAAAAACGGAAAAGGGGAAAGCAAAAAGGAAAAGGGAATGAAAGGCAAGGGAAAAAAGAAAAGCAGCTGCTACAAAATGAAAGATATTTCAAAAGGAAAAGACTGGCTATGAAACACACAGAAGTAAAAGCCCGTGTTTTTAATTTTAAAAATTAAAATGCAATGTTCCAGCATTTTAGTTTTGTTTCCTGCATAATTTCTGTTCTCTTAAAAAATAATAGATAACATATCAGCATTTTGTCCTAAGCAGTAATAAAAAATTCTCCTGACATGCTGAAGTTTTCCACAGGAAGAAAGTCCAAATATTGCTCATTTCTATTTAATTTTTTTTTCACCTTTTCTGCCAATTACATACTTTTGTCATTCCACAGACAAGAGGGTCTGTGGAAATGCCTTACTCTGGGAAAGCTGTCAAGAGGTTCCCAGCTGTCCACTTCGTCATTCTCCCAGGGATTCCTGCTCTGACAGCAGGTACTCCTGCTCTGCTTGGGAACTATCTCCTGGGAGTCACTTGGGTTTTCCTTAACAGTTTGAGCTACAATTTGCATCAGCTTTTAAGATGTTTCATGAATAGGCAAACCAGAGATGCAGGCAGGAATGCCTGAGAAAAGGCAAGGGTAAACCCGGTGCAGGCAATGAGATCACGTTGTGCTGGGGTGAGGATGACAATAACAACAGCATAATTAAGTCTCCTGCAAAAACTACCTAATTTCAGTAGCCAGACCAAGCTGACTGTGTGTTCATCAAGTGTAAGGCTTGTTGCACCTCCTCTTGATAAACCTGAGTGCTGACAAACCTTACAGCAAGAGTGCAATGCACATCATTACAATACAAACAAGAGCCAGAAAAGCATTTGCTGTGGGTATGTGGCCATCAGCACTGGAAGGCTTCCCAGAGACACAGTGTTTCCAGCAGCCCCTTCATGGATGAGAGGAGGCTGTCCATCACACAGGGATCAGTATTTTATTATTGCTGTACTGATTAGTTGGAATTCAGCCCAAGGAAGAGATGCCTTGGAGTGGTGTGCTCTAATTGATTTAACCAGTGCAGCACAAAGCTTGGTGAGTACTCTTTTTTTGTTCATGGGGAGACAAAATCTTGCAGGAAGGTCAAGATGAACCAATAATCTGTCATCTGGGGATAGACTTTTGAGCCAGCAGCACAAGAAAAGGAAGCACACCTTCCTCTGGTGACACACTTGTAATACTCCCATATTCACAAAATTGCTGTGGTGCTGTGTCAGCACAAGAGTGTGGAGAGAAAGTACAGCAGTCCAAAAGGGAAACTGAGAGAAGGACAAGGATTGAGGACAGGCTAGACACTCCAGCTAAGAGGAAAGGGGGTTGCTTCAAAAGTGATCTGGCCATGGATGAAGATGGGACCATCAGCCTCACCAAAAGCATCAACATTCCATCTGCTCATCCCAGCTTTTCAACTAAAGACTCATTTGGGAGTGGGGGAAAGACATCTTAGAAGGGAAACACATTGTTCTTAATAAGCAAGGCAGAAAAAAAAAAGCAAAATCCATTTTGGATTCTTTCATTTCCTCAGCAGAAGGGGATACCTGGCAGACTTCTCTTGAAAAAAGATGGAAAGGTAAACTAAGGAAAGCCATGCTGGGCTACCAACATTTCAAAGCCTAATACTGGGACTGAGAGAGGACTCATCTCCTTCAAAGGGGATCTCAAGTTTTCCAAGAATTAAGTTACATCACATCCCATTTTCACTTTGACTGAAGTTATATATCAAATCAGAATAATTCATCTAAGCCTTGCAGATAATTTCTTCATCAACATGCTTTATTTAAAAAGCTATTTCAAAAAAACCTGACCTTTCATAGGTCACTTCTCTTTTCCTAACCAGTCAGATCTCATTGTTCCTTGAGGTCCTAATCAATTATCAGCCCATTTATTTCACTTGATATGAAGACTGTGCCCAATTAATTCAGAGATGCATTAAAGTGAAAGCTTTTACAATTGAAATGAATGTTTTTTACTTTCTGTCATGTTCTGTTCTGGGAAATTAAGTTTAAATAAATGTTAAAGGAATTGTCAATAATGTGTTGCAGAAAGGTCAGGATGGTCAGACATTAATACAAGGGATGTTTTATTTCTTTATTATTAGAATGTATTTTCTTCTTTCAGGTAAAAGAGGAGATGTGTACAGCTACACACCTGTTGTACAGTTGAAGCTTCATTGAAGTGAATTGTGATTTGATACTTTCTCAGCCATGGCCCTTTCCTGTCTCTATTCTTCTGTCTTAATTAATGAAAACTTAAATAGGCTTTCAATTTTATCATACATCAGGTAGACTGAACTCTGTACTAGTTAAACAGCTCATTAGAAAGATTGGCCTAAGTAGAGATGAGATCTCTGATTCTACAGCAGAAGCCTTCATCCATGTGAAAATGCAGTAATATCTCAGAGAGGTAAGACAGGCAGGGAGACTGGGTTTTTAAAATGGTAAATAATGTGTCATCTGTATCCATATTCCTGCTCATAAATTTCTTTCCTTCAGTTTAGTTTAGTGGAATAAGTTTTGCCTCCTGCAAGGTTTTCTGGATATCTTCTCTATGTGGATGGAGTATGTGGAAACTCTTGTCCCCTCTATCTTTGTAAGAGCCTTAGATGAGGAGATACCACATAAATCCTAGCAGGCTTATCAGTAATGGTCTTCTGCAGGCACAAGAAACTTGTCTTCCCTGCAGCTCTGGCAGACAGGGAAAAATTCCCTCTGTTTTATAGAGGTGATCCTTAGAGAGGAGCTAAGGCTAGGATATGCAAAGGGACCCTGGAATCCCTGGTGACCCAGCAGCACACTGCTGAACAGCCAGGTGGCTGTCTAATGAAAAAGAACACACAGCACAATGTGGTCTTGTTAGTGTTTATAAAGGACCCTTTACATTTTAGGGAATCCCTATGAATAGAGAATACCTCCAATACTCATGTGTCTGCAAATCTCGGGCTGCACACACCCAGTTTTATGTCAGGGAAAAAATCAGCATCTCTTCAGGATAATTCTGAGGCCTCAGTGTCATGGAAACCCTCTCTGTGGGCTACCTTGGGACTTGAGAAAGCAGGGTTGTGCCAACATACCATTTCTGTTTTCTTGTTCTGCTGGAGAGGGTTATGAGAGAAACGAGCAGTGAGCAGCTTCCCCAAGAACTGCATGGTTCCTTATCTTACTGTACAGGAGCACCCAGTCCTTCCACCTCTCCCAGAGCAGGCATTGAGCTTTACCACACAATACAGGCTAATCCCACACCACTCATTGCACATTGACTAAATGTGTCTGGAGAGCTGGGTTTGGCAGTTGCTTTGGGATTAGGCAGAAATAATTTAGAAGTGCTTTACGAAGCAGAACTGTACTTACTTCTTCTGATGTTGTATTCCCTGCTAGAACAAGTAAGCCAAAGTACAGTTACAAGTGTGTGAAAGGAAGGAAAAAGCTGGTGGCAGGTGGAATACGTGCTTTCCACCTCAAATGCCAACAGTTAAAAAATGGATTGTTTCAAACCTGGGAGTTTGCACATGTAAAATGGCTTTGCTGATGCAGGAAAAAGCATCTTGTTCTTCCTCTGATGGCTCAGTTGGGAATTGCAGCAGAAAACATGCCATGTGGAGGAAGAGGGCTAAAACTAAGCTCCCCAGTGTTACCCATTTGTCTTTTACAATGTGGCTGCAATTATGATGTTTTCATTGTTTCAGCAATCTGTACAGAATGAGCCAGGATCTCCTCTGGTTTTAAAAAGTCCCCGGTCAACAATGATACTGCTTTAAAAAATCTGGGTAGGAGGCTAGGAAACACAGATTTGAACTTCATGGGAAAACTTCTGTTGCTCTCCTCAGTTTCCTGCACTTAGTAACACCACTTGCAACAAAAAATTCATCCTTCGATTGGGATACAGGTTTCTGTGTATAAAGTGGAAGCAGTTCAAAAGCAAGAAGGTTCTTCAGTTTACAACCAGTTTGCCATGCAGCTGCCATTTTTCAAGGAAAATGTAAAGATTGCTCAGGTCTTCCTTTTGTTTTTTAGTTTTAGCATTCTTCTTTTTTTTTTCTGTAGCTTTTTAGTGTTTGTGAAAAGAGAAACACACCAACCAAACAACTGTGGAAACACAACTCAAATGCAATTAATTCATTTTCTGCTAGACTTTGCAGAGAGCCTGAAGCACCAACTCTGAGATGCATGATCTGCTCTTGTCATTTCAAAGCAAACCAGTTCACATTAGAACTGTGGTACCCAGCAATTCCACCAGCTCCTCCACAGTCCTTGGCATGTAAGAATGGGTAAGGAGTATAGCACTCAGAAGATCTGGATTATGGTTAGGTCCTTAACCATGAGGCAGCACAGGAGATCCATGATTTGGTTTCATGAAGAAGAGCTAACTCTTAAAATTTTGAAAAATACTGCTCCAAGATACTAAGCATCCTCAATTCCTGCTGAGCTCCAAGTAATTAGGTAATGGAGCTTTTTTTCAATCTTTATCCCATACTTTTCTTAAAGCTTTAAGCCAAAATACATCATCACTCATTCTGAGCTGCTTCCAATCCTATGAAGCTGAACCAGCACTTACTACTAAACCTGTCTCTGGTTTCAAATTCATTGCTTGATATGACACCCCAGGAATGGGGCCAGCAGCTTTTTAGGGATTTATTTGCAAGTCCAGATTAGTACTGATTCATTTGCCACAACCATCTGTATTTCTTTAAAAGGGGTACTTACACCTTTAACTACCTTCATTTAATTTTATTTCTGAAGCATCAAACAAAATAACTGGAACTTTGTGGAAATATGGATTCAATCAGTGATCACTGGCTTTTTCTTTTTTTTTTTGCCTCAGTTATGAAAGGAGATGAGGTGTTTAAATTACTAGATTTCACATGTGGAAGGAATAAGTCTGAAGGAAATAGCATAGGATTCCTTCCAAGCTTGAATTACAAATTATCCCAAGACCCAGGAGAGGAACAGAGTAGAGCAGAAAACAAGATTTGAGGAGATTCTTTGTCAAGTTAGTGTCTCAATCAGCCTTGAAAGGCACCTTGAGGACCCAATTTCTTCCTTATGTTGCATTCTTTCACTGGTGTAGAAGCTTAAGGGCTCCAGTTGGTACCTTTTTCAATACCTGTTTATATGATGTGCTGAAGTATATATCTTGCAATAATGCATGTTAATGTCAATTTTGCAAGAAAAAGGAAGTAATAGATGCGCTGCTTGCCTCAAAGAATTTACATGTTTGTGTGAATCTTGTAGGTACATATTACTCACATATTACCAACCTACAGGCTCAAAGGGATTCTTTAAAAAAACCCTTGTAAGGTTTAATATGTGAGTATTATTAAGCTGTTCAGATATCAGCTAGGGGGAATTAAGCCCTTTCAATAAAGCAAGAATGGTTATCTCCATCCATTCTCTTACCATGCCAAGTTTCTTTTCCTAAACAGGCAGGTCTCTCTGGCAGGCCAGTAAAGTAAATGATATGAGTATTCAGATTAATAGTCCAGGAACTCTAATCAGCCATGTGCCAATGGGTGCTGTTCCTGCTCTGAATATCCACAAATGTAGAGAGAAATCTCTGCCTAGAGGTTATCTTTAATCTGGCATTAAAATAGGGGAAGACAGCTTCCCTCTCTGGTGCAATGCATTTCTCATGTCAGTGGTGCCAAAAGCATTCTGCAGAGAAACAGCAGTAAAAGGAAAACCAGCAGCCAAGCTCCTATATCATGTTTTAAAATTATTTTTTTAATTTCTTTTTTAATAATTGACCTGTCAAGATAATTACTGCAGATCACGAGACAGTGTTGCTGGCTCATTTAGGAAAAGCGAAACCATTTGGAGGAGAATATACATTTTCAAAGGGATCCCTGCCTGGAATGGAATGTAATTTCACTGTCACTGTAAGCATTAGGGAAGAGGGGCAGGAGGGGCACATGAGGGTGGGGTGGGCACTGTGGTCTTTGGTAATTTTAGCTTTTGTCAGGCTTTTGAGAGTTAAAAATCCATCGGCAGATGAACTTGCTTTGTAAAGGCTCCAACTGAAATTAATGAGATACATTTTGCTTGGAGATGACTGCAGTGCAACACACTTTTTCAGTGACAGGCTAAGAATAATGCTACATCTTGCATTATTCAGTGTACAGTTTGCATAGTCTGTAACTATAAAGCCTTGTCCACTTTGTTTGACTCTTATGCTTACATCCAATGGGGCTTGTTTACACTCTGCTTCCCCTTCAAACTTTTCTCCTCCAAATACTCTCCGGGGACTATGAGCTGGAGCATCTCTGCAGGCTGTTAGACTGCACCATGCTGCAAAATCAACCCATTAATATGACAGCACATCTGATCCCAGCACTACTGTCCACCACCCCCTAGCTCTCCGCTGGGAGCAGCTGCTTTTAAATGACAGACACCAGTGTCTCATGCTTTGATATTCAAAAGCTTAGTGGACCGTGCTCTGTGCACTGGGAAGAGAAATATAAGTTGAATCTGCCTGAGAAAAATTCTGCTGCACAGTTTAGCTTCCTCAGTTATTTTAATGCAGCACTGACCAGATAATAAAATCCTTAATATTGAATATGAGCTTTGGAAGTCACAAATGTCACCAGTTTGAAGTGGAAGCACACATCATCCATTCTAGTATAAAAGAAGCCTAAATCATGGCTCCTTTGAAATCAATATGAAAGCACTTCTTAGACTGAGCAGGCCAGAAAATGGTTGCAATTATCATAAAACATAAAATTTCAATTCCCGAAAGGAGCAGACGTGTTCTTTTTGGGTGTGGAGGTGTGGGGGATGGGACATGGGACATGACATACACAACCAGATGTCTCAGTTGCTCACCAGACACTTTCCATTTTTAAGCACACTTCTAGGTGTAACAACTGATAAGGGAACTGTGAGAAAGCAGCCTAAGTATCACTGCTTAAAAGATCTGCTTGAGTCTGCACATAGCCTGAAATGCCAGCTTTGAATTGCTCCTGTCCAATCCGGTTTGGATTCCAAACAGGATACTTTCAGTGGCAGTATTATTAACTGCTCCATTGCTCAAAAGCCTTTGAAAAGAAGAGGAAGTACCAGAGTAAATTGAAGTACTAGGAGAGGGTGTCCAGTAATGGAGCAGTGAGATAGAGTAGCACTTTCATTCTGCTCAGTTTATATTTTAAATACTTGGACAATACACTCCTGAGTCCTGGGTAGACCTACAGCTTAGACCTATTGTTCTGTATTTTTTAGTTCACCCTGAATTTAATAAGAGACAAATCAACCTGTTTTATTTATGATAGGTAAGGTGCATGACAGACTTACTCTCACAGGATGCCAAAAACACCACTATCTGAGAGGCTACAGATGACCACTCCTGAATAATCTAAGGCTACATGGCTAAACAAGAACAAGTAGTAGAGGAATAGGATGTTTCAAAAATGCAACAGGCCACAGTTAAAAATAAAGGAGAAATATTTTCAAATCATTCTTAACTTTGACTTAATAACCCCAAGGACAAGAAAGCCCTTGTGGCTGTTGCCATAAGACCAATCAGATGGAGAAAAGACAGTTTCAGCTATTTGGAGTCCTACTATTTGCACTTCTTTTATTTTAACATATCTACCCAAACCCCAGCTATCATCCTGTGTAATGCTGTTTTCTGGTGCCTGGCAGGTTCTGGTGTTTTAATGCTGCTAGTTCATTGGGACATCTTCATGTCTGAAACAGAACCTAAATTTCAGTGCAGAAGGGAAAGGGAATTTATATGCTCTGAGTTACAATTACAAATTCAGCTTCAGAGCACTTTGAAAGCTGCCACGAGGCATTCCCAGCAGGAACTAGTGTCCAGCTGGGACCAAGCAACAGTGTCTGCCTGACTTCAGAAGCCAAAAAAAATATAGAAGCAACACTTAACACTGGAAGAAAATGCCTTTTATCCCCCTCCCTATTTTGCCTCTGCTGCTTAAATCACCAAATAGCATTATTCAAAAAGGGCTCCTTAAGAAGCTTCCATTCTGGTTTTTAGGAAGTACTAAATGAGACATCAAGGCCAATTATGACCAGAAGTCAGCTTTGGTGAAAAATGCTGATGTTGAAACCAAGCACTTCACATCTGAAAGTGTTCACTGCTCAGGCAGAAGGGAAAAGAGGGGCAAGAAATATACATGTGTATGTTTCTGTATGACATCAGCTCTGTGTTCAGTTTACCATTCACAATTCACAATGCTTGTGCTGGAATAAAACAGAACAGAGTATGAACAAAAGCCCAGTACTGCCTTGTATTCCTCCTGATTTTGGCTTGTTTTCTTTACCCAAAAGCTCAAAGACTTTCCTGGCCAGTGTTTCTGGAAAGAGGTTGGCTGGTATGCAAGTTTCTAGCTGCTCCTTGACTTAGAGTAGACCTACAGGAATTCATGCTGTCCCAGCAAGGGTCTGTGGCTACCTAGGTCAGCAAGAGCCCTGCTGCATCAGGATTGAAATCAAGAGCAGAGCTTCTTAGCTCCCATATGCTTCACCAAGGCAAGTCCCAGCTGCTACAAGTATCTGAGTTACTCGACACCACCAAACCAGAGCTAGTCTCTGTCTAGGGCTCCGTGTTCCTCTCTGGATTAGACTGTTCCCTGACCCACTAAAAAATATATGAGATTACATGCCAAGGTCATTACCAGTATGAACTCCACTATCTACCTGTGCTTTGGCACCTCAGCATCTCTCTTGGAACGTAACTGAGCACAGCCACAGCCTCAGCATACAGAGCTGCACTGTGAGTCCTCTCATGTGAGCCAGCATATGAGGGAACAGATGATTAAAGAGACCTGAAATGCTTTGCACATGGAGATTAATGGAAGATGTTCATTGCCTTTAATGGCAGACATTAGCCCTCCATGAGGTCAGAGGAAAGAACCAGAGAGAGAACCAAACAGATGTGTCCTTGCTTGAAGTCCCCCTGAAGTCTGGAACAAAGTCAAGAATGGAACTTCTTGGAATGGAACATGATAAGGTTTTCATGGTAAAACCTTCCTCTAGATATACTAAAGAGAACACATTCCTACCCCCAGCAAGCTCAGGACAGCCGCCTCCAAGTACCTAAGTGCAATAGCTTGCAAGAAAAACAAAAAACTCCCTGACTCAATGCCTGGCTTTCCAAACCTGCCACTACTTTAAAAACCAACCATCACCCAGGAAAACAAAGACATGCTGTCAACTCTGTTATTCACAACTGCAGATAAACACTGATGACACAATATTTTTCCCAAGTGATATTGTGACCTGGGGCAACATAAGTGCTTCAGTCTCCCCTTTCCACCTGGATGCATCTTTCTTGGCACATCTGCTAATACACTGCATTGCTCGGTAAAAAATTAGAATTCGAAGAGCAGGGATGGATCAGTCTTCTGACTCTAAGAAACATATGAGTCAGACAGTTCCTATTTAGTATGCAGGAGAGAAGCATGCATGCTTTTTATGGTTATACATAGATGCTGTCTTTGTTGAGGAGAGGAAAGGGGATGTCCCCATTTTAATCTGTGATTTATTTCTCCTAGCACTGCCTGACTCTATTTACAGTAAGTTTCTTCTTTCAGAAGCAGGTAGGTTCATCTACAGTTTCACAATGGTCACAGGAGGATTTTCCTTCCCTCCTGGAAAGTATCCAGTCCTTCTCTCTAAGGACAGGGTAATCCCCCCCTGCCTCAAGAAGAGCAGAGGGCTGGAAACCTGCCATGGAAGACTGCTGCACCAGTTTAATTTTACTGGTAACAATAAAGAGGATCAGTGCCCAATTCTAGAGACAGTGACATGCATACTAAAGCTGCTGATTTTTCAGCCCCTGCTCCTTGAACAAAAGGATAGAGAGCTGTAGTGCTAGAACTGCCTGTAGCCAGAGGGTTGCCAAGGAGCCAAATGCAGCAGGAACTCACCTCATTGCTTGGAAAGACTCAGAATTACAGCTTCTGCTTCAGACAGGAAAGAGAGTGTATGAGCCCTGAAATTCTACTGTAGACATGCAGTCTGTGGGAGAATATAGCACCTCATTTTATGCCTTCCTGTCCTACTCCAAGCTTTCTTATTTGACCTGCACAGGTGTGTGAAGGATAAGTCCCAAACACAAAGGTCCTCTTGGGATGGCAGCTGAGGAAGCCGTGTTTACCTTTCCCACCTGTGCTTCCCCACCATTCTCTCTGTGCAGCAGTACTGCCTTCTCCATCTCATGCAGATTAACTGAGCTGTTGAATAAGTTTGCCTTGTATGGCCACAGTCATCAGGTGAGCTGACACAGCTTAATTGTCAGGCTTTCACTAACCCCCTTCATTTTGAGTGAAATGTGACAGGCAGCACTCATAAAAGCAGCTTCACCTGTAGATTACATAGGAAAATATCTTCCACAAAGAGCTAACAACAAGTTGCCAGTCAACTTGTGTGACAACATGAGTGCAGATTGAAAAGGGTGTACCACAGATGTGAAAGCCCAGTTTCAGACAGTCTCAAAGCTCATTAAAGCACTGAGTCCAGTGGCTAAGAACTTCTAAGGATGTAAAACAAATCAAAGGGAAAGACTGGGCACATGTCACACTTATACCTTTGGGAGTGGAGGCTTAAAATACGTATTTACCTCTTGTCTTATGCAGAAGACACCCATGCCAGTAACACAGCATTTCCTCTGTGGTTTTCCTGCCCCCAAAACTCTTCCAAATATTTTATAATGCTGCTGAAGGACTGGCGCATTGTTTTCTTCCCCAGAATCCTTGTTTACAGCCTGCAGATATAAGCAGGCCTGCTGAGAACAAGAAAAAAATTTACAGTGTGTTTTATGAAACAATATCATGTATGTAGCACTGCAGAGGTATGTGCTCCAGAAATCTGGACAATGTGAATACCACATCCTTAAACATACTCACAGGATTGAGACAGTGATGTAGGTATGTAAAGTTGTGTTCCCAGAGTAGTAATATTTGATATTATTGCCATACTAAGGAGCAGAGCACATTTTAATGTGATTTAGTTGCTCCTCTCAACATTACAGACCTTTAAAAAATACCTTTTCAGTCTTGAAAGACTTTGGTCTATTGCTTCATATAATATTATATCTTTACTACGCATTGGAATACCACTGTTTATTACAATAAGAAATTAGCTTTCTGTAGATCACACTTGTGAAATAAGTTCCAATGGCCAGCAAAGTTTTGGCTGAAAAGTGTTACTAGCTAATGTTGTCAAGGATGATGTCTCCAAAGAGAATAACTGTGGCAAAAGTCTATTGTGTAATCCTGTTGCGAGGACCTCAGGCATTAAACTCAGCTGAAACTTCATAAGGGAAAAAAAAAAAAAGAGTAAAAATAAGGGAGAGGCTTCATGAAATTCCTGTGTTTTGTACGGAAAGTTCAAACTAGCGCTACTTAATTCTTTGTAGCTGAAACTGTCCATAGACTTCTAAAGATATATATGCCACCAAAACCAGCAAAAGGGAGTCTGGTCTATAATTAAACCTAGTGTACCAGAACACTGAAGAAATTAAAAAATATTAGCTTATCCTGGTGAGATGCTGAGTTGCTAGAAAGGCTCCTTGTTTCCCATATTCCTTTACTCATAACTTTCCAGAATATCTAGATTTCTTCCTAAAATCAAAGAACTTGTAAGACTTATGAATGTGTTTAGGTTGGAGTAACTCTCCTTACATGATCTTAAATGAGAAAGTCAAACTACTCTATCCCTGCGCTCCAGTCAGCCAACACTAGCACTGTGTTCAAGTGAGCTAGGCTTGAAACGGGAAGAAAGGATTTGAACCTCACACACACTTTTGTTCTGTTACATGAGGACCTTGGCAGGTTTAACAAGACAGCTGGGTTCTAAATCAGTTCTTACTACTCTAGAAAAAAAACCTCCCCCCCCCCCTCCCTGCAGAAATGCAAAAAAAAACCCCAAAAAACCAAGCATCTAAGTATGTTTGAGACATCCTTGAGACATCCTCAGTGGAAAACATCTGGTTATTTCTTAAAAAAAAAAAAAAGAAAGAAAAAGGAAAGGAACATTAGTGATGAATGAGAAAGAGGGCAGAAAAACAATTATATTTTTGTAACACCACTCTATAAATTAATGGTATGCTTCAATGTGAACTCTGTTCATTTCTGGTCACACATCCTGGGCAGAAACTTCAGTGACAGGGAAAAGCAAAGTCAAAAGTGTTCTTTCTGTTCTGTGTTTGCCAACACACTTTCATCTGCTTTCACACATTTTGCTCCTCTATGTCATTTTGACTCTTCAGCCAGATCCTTTGTTATGTGAAAGGCCTTTTCTTGACTGGTACTGTCTGCTTCTGGGAATTCTCTTCTTACAATGAAACACTAACTAAGTTGTTGGTATCCCTAAGGACACTGAACTCCGAGCAATTGTAGGATTTTTCAATGACTTATATGGTCCTTCTCAAACAAACTCCCATAGGAATCTTTCATGTTAATTAGAGTCACCCATCCTCTTGGAACAACTGCTTCACAACCTGTGAAGCTGCTGCTCTAAACCCCTGTTCTTTTGTCATACCCAAAATAGTTCATGTATGTTTGGTGTCAATTCCCCTGTTATTACTGCTTCATTGACTGATTTCTCCAAAATCCCCTTCAGCAGCATGTGTGCAGTATCTATTTATTGAGGAAAAATCTGTTTGGACAAGCTGTTAGTCCACCTCTAATCAGACTGTGGGAGATTTCTATCTATACAGACTGTCAGATGTATTTCACTAAAATTTTACCTCATCTGTTTATTCAGAGTAATTTCTTTCTTTAAAGTTACAGGACTCTCCTCACACCTCTGTGACCTAAGCTATCCTTTGGGTATACTTCATAGCCAGGAATTACAGTATCTTACTGATTTTTGTCATTGCATCATATTTCAAGTCTGTTGAATAATGTCTATGCTATCAAGGTCCTCTTCTCATAGTAAGCAGGAGTGTCTAGGGCTGTCAATCTTACTGCCATTCATAAGTACTAACATCCACTAAAAATAAATTAGAACAAAAGTGATGTGACAATGAAAAGCTGTAATGTGAAGACTTTGAAGAAAAGGGCTTTTGTTAAATTTGACTCACATGGAATGTGTCACATAACACGAGCCAAACTGTTTGACAAGAACAAATTATCACAAGATTCCATATCAAAATAAGCCAAATCCATTAAAATAGACAAATAAATCCTAGCTATGAGATCAGCAGCCTGTATTACAGGAAACTCTGTTTACTAGGTTATGCTATTGAATTAAAAAATAGCAAATGTTCTTATCAATAATCAATCAAGGGCTCCTACTTTTTTCATAATGGAGGCATTTTTAAAATCTTCAACCAAAATCAACTTCAAAACTAGATAGTGGAATTCCATAGGGTTACTATAATATTGAATAAAACAGATAATTAAAAGATGAAAAAAACCTGACACCAACAAAATGTAGATTAACTGCAGAAACAGACGAGAGGCCACAGCAGCAGATCAAAGAGACAGCAGCTTGGCAAAGTATGACGGAGCATTACCATAATGAAATTTGTGAGTAAGCAGTGTCCTTTAAAATAATTCTTTTGATCCCTTAAGAAGGCATTAACTATGATCAAGAAAGGGTTTACTTAGCAAAAAATAAAAACTGAAATTAAAAGAGGAATAGGCTTATAGAGGATTTAACTTTAGCCCATTTCCAGCACCTCCATCATGATGTTTCACAGATTTGTAACAGGCTTATCCTGATTATCTAGTCTGGCCTTCTGAATTCCAGCCAAAAGAACTTCCTGCAGCAATTCCTGACTTTTACACTCCAAGAGCAATTTCCTCCTGTTTCCTTTCAGGATTAAGAATGAAAGTGAGAGACCAGTCAGACATTTAAATTTAACTAGATTTGAGATCAGTTTCCTGGACTAGAAGGAGATGCAGCTCATCGAAAGCTTGAGTTGAGATTAAATTCAAGGCTTCCCTGTAACAAACGTAAAATTGAACCCTCCCAAGCCAAGGACAGATAGAGGGAGTTGGGTTGCTCTTAGGCTGCTAAGGTGGGATAGTAAAGCCTGAGAGAAAAGACCTGAGAATCTGGGTTTGCTGTTCCCACTGTTGCTGACTGCATTGTAGCTTGGGCAACAAACACTGCTGCCCATACAGCCAATTCTGCTCTCCCATTTCTCTCCATCCCTCAGTGAAGAGATCTCAACACACACACACACACACACACACACATGCGCTTTTCTCTCAGGAAAAATGGGAGCCATCAGCAGTCAGAGCCATAGCTTTGCAGGGGACTGCAAACCAGCAAAAACATGGGACTACAGTTGCCATGGGCAACTAGCTGCCTGTGTCTCTTCCCTGACCAGGCTTCTTCTGGGCTGTGCTGGGCTTTCAGTGAGCAGACAGAACCACAGTACTTCTACAGGAAGAGTCTAAAAGATTAGAGGGAGCATGCCTTGTTCTCTTCAAGTTTTGATCCAAGCTAGACTATCAAGCCTACAAGAATCACAGGGCAGACTGCTGCCCGCCTTGGCATCCAGCTGCCTGCCAGGCCAGGCCGTGCAGCGGCACATCAAAAGGAGCTGTAACTGCCATTGCAGCTGACATAATGAAGGTATGGTGCTAATCATTGTCTGCAGCAGGAGTCTGCTCTTTGAGAAATTTCCCTGAAAGCTGTTAAAGGAGCGCTGGTTGTTTTCAAATGAGCAAGTGAAATCTAAGGCACTCAGATGTGCTAACAATTATCTTCAGAGCCACACTTGCTGCTGCCTTTCTCAACTCTGTCCATCACACAGCTGCCTCAGAGCAGGAGCTGCATGGCAGGTTGAGCACTCTGTGGGGTGGGCAGCCATTACATCTTATTGACTTTGAGTGACTAAGCCTTTTGTGCAGGAACTGAATATAATTAAGACACATTTTCATTGCTAAGCAGTTAGAATGAGCAGCTAGGCTTGGTCTTTTCACTTCACCCTACCTGACCAGTGAATTTGTGATAAATAGTAATGCTGAAGTTAAGAAAAATCTAAGATTATTTCTTGACAAAACAATAATAACCAGCCAAAAGTAGAAGGCAAAAGAATAATGTCTAGATATTATTTAGGCCACATAGACATCTGATGCAAAAGGCAGGTATCTCATTTCAGAAAATGCAGAGTTACTCAAAATGCGGGAACAACTATTTACACAAGTTCCTTTCCATACTTAATATGGCTGTTGACTTTGGAAGATTCCTTTTCCAGTCTTGACTTAAGCTACAGAAACTGCCAGAGCCATCTTAAATTATTTAAAAGAGGCTTCAACAAGCTGGATATCCCTTCTACCCTTGTGGGAATTCCTCCAAGGAACTGATCAGGCTGAAATATGCCAAAAAACAATGTTTGGCATAAGTGAGTAACTGTGGCTGCTGCTGCTACAGTAATTTAAGAAAGGCAGCAGCTGGGAAAAACTGTTTCTCATGGTAACCCTTTCCATGTGTGTCCTCCACCCAGATGTAAAGTCAAAGACCCTCCTCTCAAAGGAGCAGCTTTGAAGTTCTTAAGTGATATTTAACTCCAGCAGCATAAACACTTTATCGTTGGTATAAAGCAACCAGTAAAATAAGATACCACACCCCAAAGACTCCAGGACTTCGGAGAGAATAGTTAATGCAGAAGAAGGAGACAAAACCTTGCTTTGCTCAGGAATCCTAAGAATTGTGCTACATTTTAACAGCATTTTTTGAAGTCAGAGAATGCAAAGCCACTCAGAGAGATTTTTATCTCCTCAACTCAAACAACAGTGGTAATAGAGACTCCACCATCTGAGTGCACCTATGACCTGGTTTTTGGCTGCTTCTCTGAGATACTTTTGAATTCATATGCTTTTAATTTTTGAAAGAAAAAGTGTTTGGGAAAGGAAGTTAGCATGAAAAATATATCTGCAATCTGGGAGCTACAGTTAACAGAAAGGAATGGTCTGTTTCTTATTTTTGTATATAAACACACAAAGTGATGCTGAAGGACTCTAGATTTCCTAAGTTTTTCAGAGTATAATGAAAAAAGCAGCCCCCATAATCTTACATACAGATTGATGCTATTCACCCATGGAGGAGAAGCAATGGGGTCTCAGCATACTCTCCCCACTCCCAGAACCTTGTGGTACTGACACAAGGAGTTCCACAGGCTCTTCATCTAGCTGTTATGTTTACATAAATGAAAAACGTTCTGATCACACAGTTGAATGGTAGAGTTGCATCAATTTAACACTGTAAGAATTATTTTACAATAGAGCAGAGCCAAGTATCTAATACCTTGGTATTTCCTGAATGAAAACTGGAAGAGAAAAAGGAACATATTCATCTGAACAAAATGCCTTATTTTCAGTGATAGTCTCACTTCCATCCAAATTCTCTCCTATTACTCTGCAAACATCCATACTAGCTACTTTATAGCTGTAAAAAAACCATTCAAAATGCTCAACAAAGGGTTATAACTCTATGTGCAAATGGATATATCACGTTTACATGACCACTTGTGGAAGAACTGTTCAAGAAACAAGCTGAAAAAGCCTGAGAGCTCTGGAGGAACGTTAGAAAACTTGGGCCATCAAGCACACAGATAGAGTAAGACAGTCTGCTCTCAAAGTAGAGCAGCAAACAATTAATGAGAAATGTACTGGATGACAACCCTTATCAGCCACTTCTGAAATAATTGCAAGTATGTTTACAAAACTCAGAGTGTATTCAATGACAATTTGAAAAGTGAGTATGAAGCTCCATTCATTAAATAGGTTAATTATTTCAAATAGCTCAACTACTTCCTGTAAATCACAAACTGAAGAATGCAGCTCTGCCTGAGAAGGGCTTCTGTTTGGCATGGCTTGTCACCATTTCCTATGCCTTCTGGTTTATTTAGCCTGCAGTGGCTCCAATACCTGTGTCCATGCAGTTGCTCACTGCTTTATGAAGGATTTGTAATGGCATTAAAACACACTGTTTAAATCCACAGCGAAGCAACAAACACAAGCTTCTCCTCATTTTTGTCAATACTGTGAACATAGAGGGCTTGTGTGGATAAGATTTACTCCTGAGGGACCCCCCAAAAAAGATTGCTGTTTAGACCTGTTTAGACCTGAGGCTGCCACACACCACACAGCCGTTACCTGGCGTCTTCCTGCTGTGTCACCAACAGCCTCCTCAGGGGGCTTCAACACCCATTTCCTCAGCAAGGCAGGACACGTCTCCTTGGCAGGCACTGGCAGCCATTTCTTCAAAGGATATTGCCATCTGTCTCCTCAGAGGGTCACTGTCATCCATTTCTTCAGGAAGGCAGCACCTGTCCCTTCGCAGGCACCCAGCAGGGCACTGCCAGCCATTTTCTCACTGAGGCAGCGCTCATCCCCTCAGCAGGCGCTGAAAGCTGTTAGCAGGCCCTGGCACCCCTCTCCTCAGGATAGCACTGGCTGCCATCTCCTCAGCAAAATGCAGGCACTCATCTCCTCAGGTGGAGCCCACTCCCTGCCTCTGTGGTGCCAGGCATTTCCCAGCAGCCCCTCAGGGGATCGGGGTGCTGGCCCTGCCGCTGACCCTGAGGTACTTGGCTGCCCGCTGCCAGGTGAACGGTGTGCCTGTGGCAGCGGGCACGGCAGCCTGGGAGAAAGGCTGCTGGGATCAGGCAGCAGGGCAGTGCAGCTGGCACAGCAAAAGGTGGGCACTCACAGTGTTTCCTCAAGTTTCTGCTGCCCACAGAGGCTGCAGGATGGCGGCAGGGCCGCACATGAGGGCAAGTCACGGCGGCCAGTCCCCACATGAGGGGAGCAGAGTCCTGGTTTGGAAAGGCCCAAGGAGCAGAAGAGGCAGTAAGGTGTACAGATGGGCACAGACCAGGGCAGCCAGAACTTTCTGTGTGCAAGGTACATCTGTGAGGGCTGATCTCGTGGTCTCAGTCTGGGCTACAGTGACACTGCCGAGGTGTCGAAAGACTTCATGCACTGACTGGTTTGAGTCTACCCCCATCCCTGCTCTCTGCATGACAGCAATGACACACAGCAGGTGAAATCCTAGAAGCCGTGGTGCCTGAGCTGTGCCAGTGTGAGTGAGAGACTTTAAAGTGTTTCACACGAAGTGATGATGTCATGCTGAAGTCCTGCAGCAGTGTGAGAGGCCTGGAACTTGTCCTCGGCACCCTCATGCTGTGAGCAGCCAGGTGAAATGGGACAGGTGCTGCTGCTTCCTTGCACATTTGATGGCTGGGATGCATCTTTCTGAGGAATTGCCAGAGGAATGGCAAAGGATAAAGCTGAAGCTGTCCAAAAGCCTGCAAGGCAGGTAAGTCTGCTCTTGTCTTGCTTCCTCCTCAGACATTGCCTTGTACTAGCTCCCAAGTACTAGAGAAATAGCAAACATGGTGGATTGTCTTAAATGCAATAGTGGAGAAAAAATTTTGAAACAGTTCTTTGAATGCACAGACCTGAGAAAAATTTAGTTTAACAGGTGCTGAATCACAGAGAATATGCCATTGCTTCTGACAGTGAATGAGTCTTTGGAGAATCAGGCCCTGTGTCCCTTGTTACCTCACTAAGCTCTCAGATACAGACAGAGCAATACCAAACTTGAAAATTTACAGATTTTGCCAGTTCACACTCATGCCCAGCTATCTCCATGGACTGAATTTGTTAGAAAACCTTAAAACTAATGTCTTTCTAAATACCTATAGATTTGTGTAAAAGCATTGGAATTAAAACTATCTGTGTTTACTAGACAAACCTGTCTAGCTAAATAATCAATATACTCCTCTAATTACTAGCAAACTCTACTGACCATATTTGTAATTTGAATTATCAGAACAAGAAGAGCATTAAAGGAATGAAAATTATGGTAAGGGAGCAAACTGCAAGCATTTCTATTCATGTTACTTGGTTTTGTACTTTTTCTTGTACTTTTTCTTACATTAAGGTAGTTAGAACATAATTTATGTCCCTCTATTTTTTAAAATCTATTCTATTCCAAGCATCTTAAAACAGCTGGCTAAAAGGTAGGGCCCCAAAAGCATTCAGCAAGCTGCTCATTGCTGATGCTCTTCTTCTGCACTACTGTCTTTTTTAAATTCAGGCAACATGTTTCTCCTCTTCAGAGTCCATGGCATTTTCTCATTGTTTTGCACTAGCACAGGGTGTTGCAAACTGAAATGCAGTATTTTTAGGATAATTTAAATGGAAAATATAACTAAACACATGCATTAAAATCTCCTGTACATCTTCAGGTTTGAATTGCCTGACCCTGTATGTCTTTCACATTCCTTTATTTCCCAAATCCAATCCATGTCTCCATATAACTTGACAGTGTGCCCTGAAATATCCAGCAAGACTTACATAGAAGGTGGATATTTGTGGCATTTATTAGTTAACAGGAAACAATTTACTGCTAAATTGTTTCTGGTGATATGCATTAGATTGCTGCTGTGTGGTATTTGCTGTGGGTTCATATGCCATATCATCTGTGTGCTTTACAACCTATAAAAGATTAATCGTAAAGGCAGGCTCTATCTTCATCACAATCAAGGTAAAAAAACTGCTTTTATGGTTGCCTGTTTTTTATTACCCACAGATTTTATAGTAACTATTAGATCTAAAATATAAAATTTATGTATGTTCAAAAAGTTTAAATGCAGCCAGGAAAAACTTTGCAGTCAGGAGAACACCCACAGTAAATGCAAGAGGGAACATAATGAAGTAGGTATCAGTGTATTGGCAACATTACTCGACACAGAAGATGAACTGAGAGTGTATTTCTCATGACTGACTTCTTCACACTAGAAAAAGTGTTGGGTACTAGAAAATAAGTGTTGGGTTTGCATTCCAGGTTCTTGCTTAATTCATTATGCAGACATTACCACTATAGTAGACTATTTCTCAGCAAAAAACTCTACCTTGCTCAAAAAGCTTTTGGATGCATTTAACCCACTGCTTTGCCAACAGGATTTAATAATTAGGAGACTTCTTCAGAAAGGAACTGCAACCAGGGATGCTGTGAGGGAAAAAAAGGTAGTAGAGGGAGGCCTCCTACACGTTTATTATATGTAAAAATATTTAAATTGTTGTTTTATGATGTTTGCAATGTAAGCCACATCAATCCTCCTTTTTTTTTGGTTAAGAGAACATGGAAAAGAGGTGAGTCTCAGAAATACTGTGCAGAGGGCAGCTCAGACAAATACACAATTGATTTATCAAGGAGCTCTTTCTGTTGTGTTATTAGGTTAATGGCATCAGACAAAATGCACAGTCATGTGGCTTCGTGTTGTTACTTATGATGTAGTAGAATTGTCTGAAAGAATGTTTGCTTTCTTTAAGGGTTATCCCTACCCCAAAGCACAGCTTTTTCATATGTGAAAATGTCAGGTACTTTCATCTCAGGAAAATTACACAATTACTGGCTACCAAAATCATCACAGTGTAAAACCCACAAGACCAGCAGTGGAACAGTCAGAAGGGATGAGGTTTCTCCTCAGCTTGTTTAAAACTCATTGCAATTTGTTTTTCCCCTTAAAAACACTGAGTTTTAGTGCTAAAGAGTCAGTACAGATGCAATGTTAAAACATCTTGCAAGACTTTCTACAAAACTACAGTAGAAAAGAGTCCTGATATTCCTAATGTAAAAAGCAGGTTGAAATTAGCTAAAAATTCTTAAAAATCTATACAGTCTTTCAGGCTTTCATTGTACAGAAGGGCAAAGCAGATTTTAACCATTATGCATATGTCCCTTATAACTTGTATTAAATGTCCCTTCACTGGTTTTAAGATGTTGGCCATGCCTGTTTTAATATCACCATACCATTTTTTTCCCCTATACAAAACCAAGGAAAACAAGGTAAAACCAGAATCTTCCAAACAGCTACAAATTCTGGAAATTTTCAAGTGGTCTTCCTCAAAAAAAGAAAGAACAGTGTATAGAGAGAGGAAATATCTTTGAAGATGAATAGACAAGATCTCTTTAATAATCCTTCCAATGCACCTCCTTTCTTTGTCAACCAAGTATTTCTGTATTCAGTTGATTCCACCTTGCTGTGATGAATTGGATGTTCCTATCCCTTGGTTATCACTGAGATATTTGATTCTGGGCAAGCTGACAGAAATAGACCATGGCAGCAGCATCTTCAAATTATGAACGGAGCAGGATTTCTGTGTAAACATCAATTTTTCCAGATTGCTACTGCCTGAAAGCTTCAGAAGCTATGCTTACAACTTGTGCCTACCCTAATAAATCTTGTGAATGTTTATGAGCAAAAATGTAGCTTGCAACAGTGCTGATTATAACAGGTCTGCTAGGGCAGGCCAGAACCACAGCCTGACAACCTGAGTAATGCTGAAGTGTTGGCACCTGCTCACCTTAATGCTAATGCCTTCTTACATCCTTAGGCCACCTCAGTGTTCACTCTTAGTGCTTCAAAAGCCTTTCTGAGCATTGGAGAGAACTGTGCCACTGTTGGAAAATAGGTGCTAAGTAGCCTGCATTAAGACTGTCAAACTGGCAATCCAGCTCCATCTGGATTCTGAATGGTTTTCCATCATCATGTAACAGTATAAGGTTCATTTGCCATCTGGCTCCTGAATCAACTGCTGTCATACAAGCAGCACCCAGCTGGTCCAGGGTCAGAATTAATTTGTTATTTGGGAGATATCCACTTTTAGGTGCTCGGCTTCAGTAATTCTCCTTGCTGACTGGTTATCAAAGGGGGTTGGAAGCAGTTGTTCTGGAATACTGGGAAATTTCAGCAAACCCTGTACTGGTACTCACTGAGGTCAGTGTTTGAGCAGCAGAGAAGACCTGGAGCAGACATTGGTACAGTAGCTGGGGTGTCCGCATGCAGTGAGTTCATTGGCTTATTTGGAAGTCAGGCACATGTTTTTCTTACTGGTTTTGGTTGGTAGCTTTAGGAACAAGAAATACTCAAGTGGAAAAAAAAAAAAAAGCACCATCTTTAAATGCATTACATTTGGGACCTGACTGTTCAAGTTTTGAAAAGTAATCACGGCTTCGAAAAACTTCTGAGTATTTGCTTTATTCTTTTGGACATCATCAGTCCTTTCACAGTCTCAGTTGTTTATCCTTTTCCCTGAGCTTTTCTCTGAACATAGCTGGTTCAAAGGTGTAATGAAGGGAACTCATTCAATGAAAGATTCTCTTTGCCCCAAGGAAACTGTGAGGTGGAGGAGCACGTTGCCTAGAGCACTCCACAAACACACACAAGGGGTAAAAGAGCCATTGGTTATGGGGCTCTCCAGCTACTGGAACACTTCATTTCTCATCTTTATTTCTTTTAAAGCCCTTTGTAATAAAGCTACCGCCTGAAGTAGAAGAACTCAGCTGTAAAGCTTCACTGCAAGGCAGCAAATTGCACTGTAGCATAATATCAACCTGATCTAAGATTCATGGAATGAATTATACATATTACATTGCCTTAAAAATGAAACCTGGTGAAGTATTACTGTAATTTGAAATTTTAAGTAGATTTGTACAGTAAGATTTAAATTTAAACCTGTTTAAATATTAAGCTGACTGGGAAAAAATATTTTTGAGAAATGGTATTCAATAGTAAAAGAATCTCCATTCAGAAGAAAGACAGCCCCAAACTAATTTTGTCATAAGGAAAAAACATTAAGAAACCATTTTCACTGGGCAACTTCCATCTACGAAAGCACATAAAATCACAGTCACCTGAACATGTTAACTCCCATTAATGTAAATTCATGCTGAATTAGGAATTCAAGGGAATGCAAGGTAACATCCCTCCAGAATAACAGATTTGGGCAATATGAATTGTGCTAAATTTATTTTATTGATTTATTTTGATCAAGTAAAAGAAAACAATTACTGTTGGTAGGTGATATAGGACTTTTTCTACGTATTTCTAGCAGCAGAAACCATAGTGGTGACTAAATCCCAGGGTCTTGATTCCTGCTGTCTGTTTTCAGGTGAAGTGGTGTTTTAGCCCACATCCTCCAGCAACCTGTACCTCTTGTCACAGCAGAAGAGACACCTCTGTGAGAGTGAAGTGTCAGTTTCTATCCTTGGTCTGCTGCTCAGTTGACCAGACCAAGGACCACACTGATCTTTCATCTTGTTAACATTATCCTGCTGGAGTTTCATTTTACCCTTCCTCTGTAAGTGTTGCAGGATTTTATAGGTACCATTTTCCTGCTGAATAATGATTGACCATGATCCTGTTTACATAGGAGCATTGTTTGGTTCTGATAAGGATGGTGGTAGAATGTTTTACTTAGCAGAAAGGAGAGACTTGCCCAAACACTGTCTCACAAATGTACTTACATTAGTGAGGTCATCTTGAAACTGATCTGAAATCAGGCATTGGTTTTAATCTCAGCATTACTTGGTGTGTTTCATACACCATGTGTTCTCTAAACAAATGTGCACTAAAGCAGGCTGGTGAAGTTAACCAGACAGATGGCTGAAATCCCACATGTGGGATGGATTGGTAAATGAATAGGTAAGGACACGGATGGGTGTTTCAAAAGGCAGAGAAAAGGGTAGTTGATTACAAGGCTAGATAGAAAATGGAAGGTTTTATAAAAAGAAATATGGGATAATATAAACAGAGCCCTTAATCCAGTTGACTGTAAATCCCTTTTTCTTAATTGGTTTAGAAACTGTGGGCTGTAATGTGAGACAGAGAGCTCTCAGCTGCTTTTCTTCTTTGCTGTCTGGAATCACATTAAGTGGAAAACAATAGCAGAGCTGACATCTCCTTGTCTGTAGGGGCACTTGGAGCTAATCTGCTATTGAGACTAATACAATTATATGGGATTATAGGATTGCCACTGATATACAGATTAGGGAACTCCCAAAGGGATCTGCATCTTGGGGTATTACAAAGGAAGAAAATTTTTATACGAGGGCCCTGATTACCCAGAAGTCAAGGGGAAAAGTCACAAAGACACATTCGGATTTATTTTTCACAGATTTGCGTACAAACACGAGGTTCTCAGCCCAGGAGTAGGCAAATAATGCAAAAGAATTTAATATGTATTGTTTACTCCATACACAATGCTCAAGTGCTCTCCTAAGCAATATGAAGTCAAAGACAAAAATGCTTATTTCAATTGCTGTCTTGCAAAGAAACCACTTTAATGCAGCAACTTGAAATGAGGGCACAACCTAGATCCAGATTTCATATAGCAGCTAGCTGTCCTTGCTCTCTCCCTTCTTGCACATGCAAAGACGTAAAGACACCAGCCCATAAATATAATGATGTAAAGTCTCTGGGGTGAGTTCGGAATGCCCATAAATACCACAGTTGTGAGCCTGGTCCTTACATCCTCTCACAGCTTTACTATGTACTCTCAGAAGAACGAGCACAGAGCAGGGTTATCACAGCTCACCATGAATGCGTGTGCTGTAGACATTGAGCTGACCCTTCTGCTCCCAGCTTCTGGGTGCCTTGAGCTTTTAATGAGTTACAGTCTTAACAACACCATAAGGTGTGTAAATAAAAATGTCTTAAATTTAAAGCTTGTTAACCAACTCACCACAAGTCACATAAAAACCTGCATTAGTGTAGCTATCCCAAGTCTCTAGTTACCAAGCCATGTTTCACATATAACCCTTCAATTAATATATTTCATACAAATTATTTTTCCCTGGCCAGTTGGCAACAAAATGTAAGCATGCTGTTCCCATCACTCTTATTCCCAAACAGCTGCAATGCTGTTTAACAGCATTTGCTCATCTGACAATAGCAAGTAAAGAACTTCAACATAGCTTCCCATTTCCTGTTCTAAGCTTGGTCCAGGCATCTAATAAGAGATTCCTGAGTTCTAGCATAGGAAGAAAAATAGACACATGAAAATGAAGTATGATTATCTCATAGCAATGAATGGTGGCAAAACTAGGAATAAAATCTGATTGACAGTAAAGCTCAGTACTTGCTGGACCATATGGTTGTAACTCAGACCTAGTCATTAGCAACTGTGGTGAAGGAGAGGGCCAGTTTTCTCATTCACAACTTTAAAATATTTTTCCACACATCCAGGATGAAAATTATAAGAGAAAAATTGTAAGAGATCTAATTCTGCTTCTTTTCCTTTTCTAAATTTAGGCAAGTGCATTTTTTATAATACTAGAGAGTATCTCCCTAAAAAACACATTCTGTGTATCTTGACCTGGAGGACTTTTTGCCTTCAATAAGAGTCATGTGTGGGACTAAGCATCCTTGGGAACTCAACTTTCATTTTCTTTTAGCCAAAACATAAAACAAAGTAGCCTTCAGGTCCTAAACCTGCAATCAGGCACTACCCAAGTGCCAAGACACTTTTAAGATTAAAGGATTTGTGTGGTTGTTTGGCCTCCAGCTTCATCCACCTCTTTCTTCTTGAGCAGAAGATGAGACTTGATTTTTCTTGGTGGTGCCTGAGGGTAGGTTTCAGGAATTGTCTTTCAGTTATCTGGTGTCATCCTTTAACACACAAAAGCCAGTTCCTCTGTCTGAACCAAACTGCACTGTGTTATATATGGATCTGGAGTCTGAAGCACTGCCTGAGCCTGGAGCATTGCCTGAGGGACTGACCAGATTACTTCCCTAAAGAGGTCCTGCTACTTGCCAGGTCTAGCTGTCCTCTGAGAAACATCCAGCTACTGCAAACTACAGAAAGAATAGTCAGAAGCTGATTCTGAGAAGCAGTTCATTGATGGAAGAGCACCTAAGACAAATTTCTATAATGAAACTTAATTCCAATCATGGTCTCTGTGTGAATAAATCAAGGGCTCTTTACTTTCTACAGACCTTCTCCCATGTTGACAGCAGGTTTGCAACAAGATGAAAAGTTGGTCTTTTTGGAGAGATTCCATTATTTATTAGTTGCATTCCTCACTGTTGACTTGAATAAGAAGGAAAATAGCTTCCTCTTGCCAGATTGCTGTGCTTGGGCCCAATTACTGCTACCTCCTCTATTTTCTTTCCTTTTGTCGTTTCCCCCCGCTCCCCCTACCCCAGTCTTCCCCCTGACCTTTAAGAGGGCATTTTCCTCTAATCTGCATTTTTCTATCTTTGAAACTTCCAGTCACTAAAATTAAGAAGTTCCTGCTAAGGCTAGTATAGTATCATGAATATACTCAGTGCAGATGAAATTTCAGCTCAAATACAGAGCAGGCTGCCTGCACATTCAGAATAAAACTTTTGTGTCAAATCCTTGCCTATATTGTGTGACTCAGTACAAAACAATACCTCAATACCTCTCCCTATACACCTAGGCTTGAAAATACAATATATTCATGATTTTTTTCCCTTTTTTAGCAAGCAGGAAGCTGTAATTTATTTTTATTTATAGGAAAGCTCAGGTTCAGAAAGCACTCTCTCTAGGACATAGGTCATCCAAGCTTATTACACAGACTAAGAGTCTGTACCCCAAAATTAGATAAAACAGAGATTAGCTTCAATCACTTTTTATTTGTGTTTGGTGTACAGAATTTTAAAAACTGGACTGAGCAGGTAAAACAGAGGCTATGAGTCTGCCAAACCCCTTGGGCATTTGATCTAACTTAAAGTGAAGACCTTTGTGGGTGGAACTATCTGACAGCAAGACCAGACTCTGCTTGCAGATTTCTGTGTGTGTGAGAGATGGATACAGCTTCCCATCTGGCTGGGGGCAGAGAGAGAGATGCAGGTGCAGCAGGGAATGTAAAAGGCAATTAATGTGCAGCATGAACAAGAGTGCTACACAAAGCACTTAAAAGTGGCACAAGTGACAGTGTCTTGTTTTTATAGGTAAGGAGCATCTTGTTAAGGTCTGAAGCGGGTTAGAGACTAGAGCTTACGGAGGTATTTTTGTGAGGGGAAGAGCAGCTTGGAAGGAGGGAATGTGGGAAGAGCGAGCCAAAGCAGCTCTAGGAAATGAAGTAGGAGAAAACAGACTGCCATGCAGACAGCTGCTGCTGCAGACTCTCAAAGGAGGGCCATCCAGAAATGGGACCCTCTCTTACACATATATGAGATGTTCGGATAGCTGTCACAGACAGTTTACTTATACCCACAAAGTGTACTGGTGCAGGGCTTCAACAACTCCAAGCAAAGCTGGGAGAACTTTGCTCCTGAAGCCTGCAGTGTTTGACCAGCGTTAGACTTTGTGCCTCTCTCCCAGGGCTGTCAGAAGTAGCCATGCTGTAACCTGCAGGTCACCATCAACAAAACAGAACCCACAGCAAAAATTGTGCAAGGATCCATAGCTTTGATTTCACACATTCCCACAGGACCTGAAGCAGCAATAAGGGTTGCAGCCAGCAATGGCCTTGAAAATATGAGCAGGTGAGATAAGTTTATCATCCTTAGTTAGCAATGCTGTGCTTTAGAAATGGTGTGCAGGGAGCTTGAACACAGCAACCTTTACAGCACATTCATATATCACCTGCAACATGTATATTCGCATGTCCACAGATTTGACTAGAGAGAGACCTGTGGGATCCACCATAAAGCTGAACACAGTTACATGTACAGGAGAATGTGTGGGATTCATAAAATAAATGAGCTTGAAGTAGTAGAGGGCAGATTAGATTCCTACATACCTAAGCAAGAGATCACCAATACTATATAGCATAGTGTGGAGGGAAGATGACTCAAATCACCTTTCTTTCCAAGTGATCTACTGTACA
>JAYDZK010000274.1:24592794-24629469 GCA_034509185.1 Euphonia xanthogaster
TACAGATGTAAAATATCATTTTGAGGTTAGTATTTTTCCATTATTTAACTTCAATTATTATATTGCCATGTTCCCTTTATAACCTTATTCTGTATCATATGTACTTGAATGATCCTGGTATCTATTAAACCCACAAATCCATTAATTCTCTGGTATTGGACTTTAACTGGTTTTCCTTCAAATGCTTTCCTCTGATTAGTCACAAGTTCCTCAAGGATGACCATTTAAAATCTACTCCTTTATTCAAAAATGCTTTGCCTCTATGAAGTGCAGCTTTAAGGGCCCAGCCTGTATTTTTTGGCAGTACAGAGTTCAACCTTTTTCTCTATAAGCAATTAAGTAAGGTTCTTTCAGGTTACTAATTTCTTAGAAAGTATTATCATCTGACCATAAAGAGTTCCCCAAATACCTGACATTATCATCACATAAATATTTTTCTTCCTCATGCCACTAAAGTCTTCAAATTCATGAACAGCCTGTACCATTCTCAGTAAAGAAATCCACTATTCCCAGTTCCACAATTGCACTTGGATTCTTTTTTCCTTCCTAGGGTGCCTTGTCACATCTACAGAGTTGTCTGGCATCCCCCTTGCCAGGCCACTCACAACTGGCACACAAGCTCCCCACAGACACTTTCCCAGCTGCCCTCTCCTGTCTGTGGAGATGGAGCTCCATGTAGGGGCATTCCATGTATGACTGGAATTTAGCAACTACAACCTACTTTGCAACTCCTCTTGTAGCGCCTGAGGGAGAGCACATGCTTTTGTGTGGTGGCAGCCCTCTGATTGCATGCACTGGTGCAGATTTTCTTAATGCATTCCAAATTCACACTGCTGGACACTGCCAATAACTTCTATGCACAGACAAGGTCATGGGGATAGAACCAGCCACGCTCTGATAATAAAGATTCTGTTCTTTTCTCCAGAGGGATCTTCAGAATACACAAGGAAGGACCAGTGCCAGAGAGTGCCATGCTATCTGTTTAGTTCATGAAGCAATTAGTGATGAATGCTGGCAGAGTACCACAGATGGCCAGAAAACCAGAACTTTGAGAGTTAATTCCTTCCTAATCCTCCTTTCTTTCAACCATTGTGGAATGCTCCTAGATCTCTTCAATTGGGAGCTTTAATTAAGAGAATCCTTTTTTGAGCCTAATTAAAACCGAAGTCCAATTGGGTAGCTTTAGAGATGTTCCCAAGATGGCAGGAAGAGTTTTTTTGATTGAAAAGGAGCTTCAAATAACCACAGAATTATTACAGTAGTGTAAATGCAAATTGAGAAACTTCAAGGAAGTCCACCAAATTCCTCTTGATTTCATTATCCTCTTCTTTGAACTGGTGTAATATCAAGTTTAACTTCCTTGACCTCAGCTTTTCTCAAACCAGCTAGCATATTCTGGATAATAGCTGTATTAGCTGAATCAAGATAAACTCCTGGAGACATTGGTGACATGGAGCTACACAGATTAACTCACAGGGAGGCAGTTTTGCTAAGTCATGAAATAAGTAAGAGTTGCAACTGTTAAGAATTTTTTCTCCCTTCTACCTGTTTTTTTAAAAATATTATGTATTCCCAGAATACATCAGACATTGTGATCCTCAGCAATATTTGTGCTTAAATTGTTCAGAAAATAACAAAAGGTGAAAAATGCTGTTTACCTCTCCACGTAAACACAACATGAAAAAACACTTCCCGTGGAAGATCTATTTATTCAGCTGAAGTTGACAATTACTAGCTCAGATGCACTTGAGAGTACTAGAAACCAATGACTAGGGAAGTACACGGTGCATCTAACAGAGTGACACTACAAAGCAGGATTATCTGCAGCAGGAGCTAATGGAAAATGAAGCCCTTCTGGAGCAGAGTGGTCAGCAAGGACTCAGTTACCTGGCTGCCTGCAGCAGCAGATCTGACCCAGGACACAGAGCAGTGGTACTCTTATCAGAAATAGCTTAGAAATACTGCCATATTTCTGTCTTGCATTGAATTGTGCAAGGCACTCAGAAGTCAGGCCAAGGTATCTGGCCATTATGCTGCACTGGGAACAAAATTTCCTTTGATATTAAATTTGTACCTTTTTATTTCATCAAGAGATTACTTGCATTTAGGCCACAGACTGAATGAAATTAATTATCTCTTATCTGTTATCTTCTGTATTACTTTGCACTTTTCAAATTAAGTAATCCTTGTCCTTTTAAATTTCATCTGGCATAGACTCTTCCATTCCTTCATGCTGTGTCTTCAATAATTTTGTTGGGGTCTTGTCTGCCTTGGTCTCTGCAACGGCCATTTAGAAATTAAGCCACCAGAACTGAATGCAGTAGTTTAGCTGGACCTATTAAACCAACCAATCAATATAATCCTATTTCAATGTGTTCTACATTATTCTTCCCTCTTTCATATAATCTGACATTTTTACTCATTTTCTTTCACCAGCTCTGCACATAGAGATGATATCTTCATTGACACCTTTATTTTTCCCCATAGAGGTTGTAGCAAAGTCAAACATAATCCCTGCATATGCATGCATGCATACTTGTGTGTAGTTTAAGTAGTTCTTTGCAAAGTGTGTTGTTTTGCACTTCTCAGCGCAAAAACCTCGGACCTTATACCAGCAAATTGCCCTGAAACTTGCAGGAGGCCTCTGGTCACATTCTCCAACTTCTGCTTTTCTTCCCTTCTCCCCAGTCTCTGCTTTGCAAAACTTGATACCAGGGATTTCTGTAACAGAGGATTCCCATTCCTCCCTCAGTCTCAACTCCCAGCCAGGGAGCATTAGCAAGAAGTCAAGAAAAATGTGGCTCACTTGGAAGTCTTCCAGAGCTGAGTGATGAGAATAAGCAGAGAGAAAAAATGCAAGGGCATAAGTGAAAAACAAGGAATTGCTGATGTTAGTTAAACAGAAAAATAAACTGAAAGGAGTCATGATAACAGATAAGATAGTTATAAAAGGAAAGGAAAAAAGAGTAGGTAGGTATGACAAAAGCAGTAATGGTTCATCTTAAAGCAAAGAGAAATGAAATAATAGTATAATTTTCTAACTTTAGGAATGGGGGAGTAGTGAGATGGATTGAATGCAGAGGCCTGGGAGCCTCCATCATTCCTCATAACAGGCAAGGCAGGCAGGGTAAGTTAGGGAGAACACTCCCTGTTCTGGTTATGAAGACTCAAGAACTCTTTCCCACTGTTTCCTGTGGTTCTGCACAAGACATCTCCTTGGCATGTGCTGAGCAGCATTTCACCCTACTCACAGCTGAGGTTGTGTAGCTTCCAGCATTTATTCCAGCATATACACAGGGTCTTGCAGTTGCTTAAGATAAATCAGTACCAACACAGAACTAATGGAAGAAATGAAAATGGCTCCTGGTTAGTGTGAAGAAAGCTGTGTCTCACAGTGGTAGTCTGTAGCCCCACAAGAGCATGCACTGTCCCAGGAAAGGTTGTGCTGACTCTTGCCCAGCTGCTTGGCGATACTGATGGATCTCTTCCTGCCTCTGTCCTCTGCAAAGTCCTGTTTGCATTGCAGGGTGTGGACAATCTTGCTGGGTGTCTCTCCAGCACTAATTCTAACATGGTTTCCATGTCAAGTCAGTCTGCTAAGAATTACCATAGCACAACTAATAGGCAGGAATAGAAGGCATTAACCTTGAGAATTCTTCCTGATTGCATATTTCTGTCCAAAAAACCCCAGTGGGATGTTACCTCTGCATCAGAGTAGCATCTTTAGGTGTAGAAGAATCTTTACACATCTTCTGAACTGTGAAGTGGCTCATGCTTTAGAATCAATGTATGCATACATTTATACCTACAATTTATAGTAAAGACATAATATATATGCATAGAAATATTTCAATATATATGAATATAGAATACAAACCTTCCGAAAGGAAAAAATAAACTCAGTGAAATGACTGGTAATCACTATCATTAAGATTAATAATTTTGCTTGGATGCCAGAGACCTGCATTGAAACTTAAGTCCTGGAAACAGATAAATGCAGACACAACCCCGCTTTTAACTGAAGTTCAAGACCGTTTCTACCAGGAACTGATTACTATAAGGCAGATAGTTTTGCTGGGGATCCCTGGAAAGCTCTTCCAAGACTGCAGCTAAGTCTGCATTGAGACATATCAGCCACTACCATTAAACATGCGGAGCAGGATGAGATAAAACTTTGTTTCGGTGCTCAATAAATTACATTTTAAAAATGCTTTAGAAGGAAATTGTTACCCAGTCCCAAGGCTTCTCCAATTCCTTGTCTCCAGCCATCTACCCACTGTCTCCACCTTGAAGGGGCATAACACATCCTCACCTGAAAAGTGCAGAGCCTACTGCTGTTGTGGGAACTGCTAAGTTTGTCCAAGTGCCCTGCATTTGTCCTACTGTGTATCAGCTATTCAGGAGGAACAGTCTGTGTGCAAGATCTTATTGTTCCATAGCTGTAGTGCCTTAAGGTCACACACTCTGCTCTGAAAGGAGAGTAGGTACCTCAGCTCAGCCATAGGGGAACAAGACGTAGCCTGAGAACAGTCATGGTAGAGCAGCTAACCTGAGGTAATCTGATCCAAGGAAAGCACTGAGTGCAAAGAACCTGTTGTTCAATTCTGCAGATACAAAGCAAACCATGACAGAGCTAAAGGAAGAACAGGTATTCTTGATTAAAAACATTCATGACCAAATACATGTTTGAACCCTAAAGCTTCCTGGGTTCTATTAGTTATCTGAGCTGTTGGAGGCATGTATACCCTGACTACAGACACTCATGAAGAAATTCACCCACTGCTCCTCACAGAATGGCGGCTCTGATGGAACAAAAGATAATGTGCTACTTATTATGCAGAGTTTCCCTTCTAATAATTCCTCTTTTACTGAAGAATCCTATCTCAAATGCCCCTGTTTCGAAGATTCTTCAAGTACTAGCTTCAATATACCCTGATAATCAAAGCAAAACCACTTCATAGAAGTGTATTTCAGGAGTCAGGGGATTATAACATTTGCATGCTGTTTCTTACAAAACTATAAACTGGGCATAAAAATGGGAGCACAACACACTTGGTCCTCTTCTACAAAGCAGTCAAAACCCCAAGATATCACACAGGGGTAACCATTTAATGACATAGAAACATCTCCTTCAGTGCTGGATTCAATTAACAATGAACAGAGACAGTTCCTGCTGTGCAAAGCCTATCCAAAGGTATGGAGGTTTCAGGCCCTTCTTGACAGACAAATCAAATTCCTTGAGTATTTCTCTTAGCCCATACACTCTTTTGCCATGCTATTCATTAGGAAGGCTGCCTAACAATTACTTACAGTAGTGTGCTGACATGGTTTTCAGTATATGATATTCTTGAGAGTGCAATTAATAATTTGAATTGTTTGCCTGTGGAATTGAAGGCCATTCATCTTTTTCAGTGCTTAAACATTCATGGATTGGTCTGGAGATTCCAAAGAATTGGCTGCTGCTTACACATGTACTGACAAAAATCCCTTGAAAAGAAGTGAGCCTGTGAGTTAAGAACTGCCTTGCCAGAGGTGAGGCTCTGAAGAAGACAGACCATCTCACATAATGATACAACATCACAATGCAAATATCATATTGCATTGTCCAGACAACATGCAACAAGTGTTTTGTGGCTCTCTCAAAATCTATTTGATGTGATCTACCCCTTTCATTCCTCCTGTCTGTGTACAGAAAATGTGGTTTGTTTCTTCTCTCTTGCTGGATGCCTGAAAAAATAAGAGATGAAGGCTCGAAAAACATGCTGCATACCAGATACATTAGCTGCCCTCAAGAGCCACAAATAGCCCTATTATTCTTCCAGAATATTTACATTACAGTGATGCTTAGAGGCTCTAGCTAACTGCAGGACTGTATGAAATCAGGCTGTGTGCCATGGTACAAACGCATGTTAACATACAGCCCATTTTCCAATGAGCTTGGGAACCTCACTGCAGCTTCTCGTATATACAACAGAATTAAAGATCTTTTTTTCCCCCTCAAGCACTCCTGAGAGACAGGAAAGTTCTATGTACCTGCCATGCTCTCACTGCAGCCAAATCCCTGGACAGCTCTAATAGGAAATTAGTGCTTCAAAACTCAAGGCGCAATCTTATCATAGGGAAAGCTGACATTTACCTACAACATCTCTAAGTTGATTTTACCTGCTCACACAGATTTTATACAGTCATATTCCTTCTCTTTCTCTAAATATTTATACTTTAGGTATATTTATATAGATGTGTATTATTTCAAGGAAACAGGCTGCTTGGATAGTCAGCTCCAGGTCATATAGGAAGAGGATGTTTGTTACATATTTCAAGCCAAGGTGTTAGTAAGAAACCAGGGAGTTTTCCAGGACAGTAAAGATTATGTATATAAATGGATATGACTTGTACCAGCAAACCCATCTCCTAAAGTCAGCAGTTTGAAGAATCTCTTCAGGTGACAGAGATTCAGGAATGCTAATTGCTGTGTTGCTGAAGAGCTACAATAAAGGCTACTTCCTTCAGCTGATACACCATCCTTTTATGAGGAAAAACATATCAGCTGAACAGCAGCTTACACTGCATTCCTCACAGGGTACCCTGACAGGAGTAACAGCCTCCCCACACACTGCCAGGGCTAAAGGTCTCAGGATTAGAGTGAACAAGGTCAATGTTAATTAATGCTTTAACTAATCACAGGTTAAGTGCTTCCAGCCACAGGCAGTCTACAACACTGGTTTAATCTGCCCTATATATGGTCTGGAGCTGATACAATTGTTGTAATTTTTTTAAGTGTATATGTATATAAATTTGCTGCACATAATAGTGAATCAACTATTACACTTTCAAGAAATCAGGCATTCTTCCAGGCCTGATTTTCAGTGCTTAATTTAAGTAGTTCACACAGAAAAGCACACAAGTACCCCCACCTCCCTATGCTGACTGTAGTTTGGGTCATGCTCACTGCCTGGACAAGCACAGCAGTACAACATGCTGGCACCCAGAAGCAGGGGCTGCTGTTTTGCTGGTGGGTACACAGCAAGCTGCAGCCATAACTCATGGCTTTTCTCTTCCTGGACAGTGTGTGGGCCAATGGTACAGTCACAGAGTTAGTGTAAGTTCTAGGATGAGACCAATAAAGCAAAACCAAAAACAGAATCACAAAACTAACAGAAAAAAAAAAAAAAAAGGACACGAAGACTAAGTGAAGCCCTTTCACCTCCAAGTCATAAACATCTCTTTTGATCTCTGTGTCTCCTATTTCTGATCTGACAAGTATTACAAATGCCTAGCCCACACTCTGCTTCCCTTCAGTGATTAATGTGCTATGGTCTTTCTGAAAGCTTAAAGAGCTCTCCCTTCGGGCCACCACATTTGATAAAGAAATGAAGCCTGGCGATTAATAATTCCCCGGGCTGAGTTTTTGTTTAATAACTATTTTGTCAGTGATAGATCTAAAGGGCCAGGGTGTGGATGTGCGTGCATGTGGAGGGAGTAATTTGATTGTGGCCAGGAGATTCAGCAGGCTGGCATTACAAAGCAGCTCCTTAGCAGTTGCTGGAAAACCAGCATGACAAATCACTCCGTTCTCTGCTTCCCCAGCCTACCCCTCTCAACAGAGCTATCTCATTAGTCCCAAGGCAGCCAATCCTAGCCTATGATTTGGGAAATATTTCCTTCTTGACATTCAAGAGAACGATTCCTTACCCAGGGAAAATTACATTTAAAAATAAATGGAAAAGCATCAATCAGCTAGGAAAATATATTCAGCTTTTTGGATCTCTGGAGAGAAAGGCTTTTTTAAAATTGTATTACATTAAAATAGGACTGAAGGCCATGGCTTGATTTTAAAAACTGGAGATAACTAAAAAGATAGCACTGTAGCATTTGCATATTAATAGTTGTTTTCTGTATATAAAAAGACTATTTTTCATTAAAGCTACATCTTGGATATTTACAGACCTGTAGAGATGCACTAGAAGATACGTGTTAGTAGAGACAGATAGGCAACATAGTACATCAAATTACAAGGTGATTGCAATGTGGCTTTCTAGACCAGCAAGCCAACTGTATTTCTAGGTGAACTTTATAAGAATTCTCAAGAGTCCTTTCAGGACTTAAAAAAAATCAAATTAAAATAGCTTTCCTTTAGAAACAGTTCTCTGCTGAACAGTATCTTGGTCATTCTTGCTTCCCTAGTCCTGAACAGTACACAAGTCAGTCAAGCCACTAAGGAGTAATTTCCTCATGCAGAGTAGCTCCAAACTTGGCCCATAGAGAACAGTCTTCTTTATAACAGCTCAGCCTACGCTCTGAGCAAAAAAGAAAACAACCACGTAAGTGACAGCTTTTCTGGAGCATCCAGAAATCAGGGAGGGATCCTACCCCTTCCTGCACATGTAACACCCAGGAGCTGATACCTTACAGCTCTGGGCATCTGTCCTCTCCCAACCCAAGCTACTACTAGTCAAGCCTCTCCACAGCAATGCATCACCTTTCCCACTGAAGATTACCTCCCTGAGAGACAGGTTAAGTGACCTCAGCACGTCTCACACAGATGAGCTGGGTTGACTTAAGTATCTTAAATAAGTGAGTTTTTACTGTGTCAGCTGATGGATGACAGATGACTTGGAAGGGTCACAGGAAAGAGTCTTGGCAGGCAAGGATGCTCTCTCAGCATCATACAGCAGCAGAATCAGGAATATAATACAGGTTTTCTGGCTCCTAGTCCAGCTTCCCTGTGAATGAAGCTCTCTGCCTTTTCAACTCTGACAGAAAAATACATTCAGCAAACCATTCTAATGAGATTCCCCACAAACGTATCTAAGGAGATATTTTCATATTATGAGAGTGATTATGAATTTTATCCAGGGGGTAAATAACCTAGAAAATTAGATATGTCATTGCTAGGCCATGAAAGAAGAATTGATTACATCACCTTTTCCTAATGGGATATTATAACTGACCATGTATTATTTCAGCAGACCTGCAAGCTCTACCATGTCCCATAATTCACTGCAAAATGTTGAAATTCAGGCTTTGCCCATATCATTACATGAAGATGAAATGCTAGTGCTGCTTTGAATTACATTTCTATTCATTTTACTCATTTTTAAAGTATTTGCTTCCCATACATAAATTGTTACTATTATACAAAGATTCACTAAGGCACCTTGCTGACAATTTTTCCTCTTTTACTCTGAATTAATAACAAAATGCAAATCAGTAGCAGTGGGGTTTTTTCTTTCCACTTAATACAGTGCTTGGATAACAGAGCATTTAAAGATTTATGATACATATTAATAGCATTTAAGCACCCTTCAGAGTAAATACCCCTTTGTTTTTCATCCTCTCCTGCTATACTTATCTTTTCCTATATTTTGCCAGCTCTCTGTGCATCACACACTTTAAAACAAGGCCACATCACATCCTTTCTCCTCTGCCCCTTCTTTTTCAGTTGGCAGCAAAAACTATCTCACTACTTAAAGAAAAATGACCACTCATCCCATCTGCCACCTCCTACACTGCAAAGAAAAACCTCAATATATCTGCTCACCTAGATAAATGCAGGCAGTATTGTCAAGACTGACTATCCAGCCACAGTCACAAAGTCTGCTGCTCTATTAAATTCTTTAGCTGATAAAACACTGCTTTAGTCCATGCCAGAATAAGCCATAGTCAGTTGTTTGTAAAGTCAGACAAACAGCAATTTCTAGGATTGTGCCAGATGTTTACTTAATTTACCCAATTAAAGCAGTCTATTGTACATACCTATTTTCTGCTGGTGACAGCACTCAATTACTAGTTTCTATTAGATGGTGAAGTGACAGAATTTTTAAAGAAATTTAAACCAAACACTCCAAAAAAATTTTTAATTCTCTATATTATTCCTCTAGATTTTATGTGAAATTGACAGAATAATGTTTTTCCCCCCTACAGCACTTTTAACTTTGTGATAGGAGAGTGATTTTGTGGACATGATGAGCTGTGTGAATGAACCATGTTCTGCACCACCATATTTCAGTTTCTCCCAGGAAAAGACCAGCCTCACAGTACTGTTAACCATTCTTGCTTTCCCAAAATAATATTCCTTCCTCCCCTACTTTTCTTAGGTTCAGGTATTTTTGTGGTATCTTTAGGAATTATCACCTCTTCCTAGCTCTGTTACCTGTTTTTTAGACAGATGACACCCTGATAAAAATTTGAACACTATCACCAAATTCACCATCTTTTGTGGATGTATTTGGTTTGGATTCATCACCATTTCAAGCGATTGTGAAACTCTGATAATTTTTAAACTGTCTTGGGGGGTGGGGGAAGACCAGAGATAATTACCTTCCTTTCTTGTTTAAGGGGCAGTAAAACCAGACACTAGCCCATCACTTGCCTAGTGCACAACACCCCAGAGGCCCCAGCTACTTGTTGAGTCCACAGTACTCAAGAAGGAATTTGAGGAAGTTGTCGTGGCTGCCAAAAGTAGCCCATTTTAAAATATTGCTTATTTCTAACAGGACCTGAGCACCTCTTTCAGTAACTCAGAAAGGCATATTCCAACAGAGACCAGGAGGAACATGGGAGGTTCTATGCAAAGTACCAGCTGCAGTACTGGAGCACATGAGCAGCTCCGAGTGCCAGAAGCCATCACTGGGTGGCAGGCTAGGACAGCACTTAGGAGTGACTCCCAGCCCCGGTGCGCCACTTCTCAGCTTCTCCCAAAGTCTCTCCTTGGCGCCTACGAAAGCTTTACTTGGGTGGTAGAGCAGGAGAAGCCCACACACCCAGAACTAGGGACTGCCTTGTTCTACTTGGTGTACCGAAGAAGCCAGGCAGAGTTCTCCCTATCCCTGCAGCCAAAGGAGGCTGCAGACACTGGCTCATCCTTTTGTCTCTTTGAACTTGAAGTAAAACCATCTTTGAGAGGGAAAAGTGGGACTGGAATTTGTCCAGGCAGCTAATTTTGCAGGTGTAATTTTAGAATGGAGCAGTCTGGTAGTCACAAACATTAACAAGTATATCTTGCACTGCATCCCAGTGTAAAAACAGCTGGAGAGTTAGCAGCCTTCTTCCCCATGGAAGCAACCACCAAAACCTTCCTCCAGCACCACTAGTAAGGGGCAGGACTAACTTGCAAGGCAATCCCTTGGACAGAGACCAGCCCTCCTCCATTCCGAGGAAAAGAAACTCATCTGTTGGGCATATGCATGAATGGCTGTCAAAGTCAGCCCATGGGAACAGAGATGTTTCAATTCTCCATAAAAAAGCTTCTGATGGTTCTGTGCATCTTTGCAATCTTCCCTTGTGTGTTTGGGTGCTCTGCTGCAGTCTAGTTACTTTGTCTCCTTCTGGGCCTACTGTGATTCATACCAAATGTCCACAGACCATTCAAACACCCGAGCCCTGTCTGAATGCATAAAATGCTAATCTCATTAGATTTCTCATTTTCAGTGTAATATTGTCACAGTGCTATGCACCACTGCCACAGATTAGCAGGCTTGCCAGAATGGAGACCTGCTAATGAGTTAATCCAAATAACACTCAAATCCCAAATCAGATTTAAAACCATCCAGACAGAGGACCCGCCAAGGATGGGTGAGGGGGGGAAAGGGAAGAGCATGAGCCTAGTTTTGACAGAAGTGGTTGCCAATTAAGTGAGAGAGGAGTATAAGGGAGAAGCAAGCATGCATTTTTTTTCCTTGGGAGGACAGGCTCAGTTAAACTCCAAGTTACCATGCACAACCCAAATACAAAACCTAAGAAATAATCTGCAGCAACACATGTATCTGTACAGACAGTCAGCCTCTGACTTGAGACACAACTAGCTATAAAATCAGGAGCTAGAAGAGCATCTATTGCCATCATTTGATCTATAGTGCTTGGAAGGTCTACACATCTTATAGCTCTGAGTTTGATTCATTCCATCCAGGAATCTGGAGATGAGGGGAAGAATTTTTTTTTTTTCATCTATTAGTTTCTTATTTTACCAATAACCCAACATGCTGAAGAGATGCACAGAGGCTCAAAGGAAAGGCACTAAGGGAAACACACATCTTTCATTGTTTGCATTTGAAATAGGTTCCTAAAACATAGCTGCAATCTGAAAGGGATCTCTTTTCTTTTCCACCATGATTTTAAATGAAATTTCTCCTTTAGTGGGAAAATACTGAATTACTAAAGCTGAAAAATTTCATGAGTATATACTGGCTTCATTAGGCCTCCAGTAAGACACAGTTCCACCTTAGGCTTGGGAAAATGTGGCCAGAGGCCAAGGAAGCACCTCAGAACAGCCTGGCCAGCATAATAAAGACTCAGAAGAGAGGAAAACAAGAACACAAGAGGAACAGGGACACCTCCAACCTGGGTCCAAATTTTGAAAGGCCTCAGCTTTACTTAATGGAGAGCAAAATCTTTTTTACAGTATTGGCCTATATCTTCAGACAAAAATATCTTTTACCATTCAACAATTTACCAAAGAGCACCTAAAAAACAGTATAGTTTTCCATTGCACCTATATCCTCCATGTGTAATGGATCTAATTGTGTATGTTCTACCAGAAATGTGAAATTTTTTTTGCCAATAGTAGAGAATAAGTCCTACATCCTTTAATAAAAATCTAAGAACTTAGTATCTTGACTACATAGCTGCAGAGAAGGGAAGAGAAATGCATTTTATGCTGACATCATAAACAAACTCATCTGCAGTTTTACTTTCATTTGAGTATTGATGCATGGAGCTAGGAAGAAGAAAGTTTGACTCTCCGATGTGGAATTCAGCTAAGCAAACTGCTGAAAGAATTCTATTATGATTGCTAAATGTAGCCATTTTTTAATGGAAACCTCTCTGTAGAAACTTTTATAAAACAAGTGTTGTGTTAAAAAAATACTTCTACCCAGAAGTCATACTTCTCAGTACATCTCTTACTGCTGTACTGCAACTACTGTGGCAACTATCAGAGAATGCAAACCCACTGAGCTGAGTCAGAATCTGAAGTCATTTGGAATCTCTGCTGATTTTGCAACACCTTGATACAGGCCTTTAACAGCATTGTGTGCAGACAGAATAGCTTTTTAATGTATCTTTCGTGCTCTCGCTAAGCAAACAAATAAATAGGATGCAATACATTCAAAGAAAGAGAGTCCGTTTGCTTTCTTTGTCCATTAAGCTGTCCTGATGATAAAGCATGCCAATATGCTGCCATTTTAAAGCATGGAACAAATTTTCCATCTTTTAAGATGTTACCTCTTTTTGTTCACTGATAAATAGATCCCAATGTAAAGGGAATGAAATAGCCAGCAGTGCCAAACTTTCCAATTGTAGCTAAGCTGCCAGGAACATGCTTTGTGTGCACAGATCCTGCCCCTTCCAGAGACAACTGCCCAACAAGCACAACAATCCTCCCGCTCTATGCTAACAAGATACTAATAACAATAGTAATCACAGTTTGTCTGCTCAGCTCACCCCAGGAATATGGCAGCAAATTGATGATCATTTCTCATTGTGAATTATGACACAGGCACATCACCTCACCCTTGGAATAAAACAGCACCTGCCAATCCCGTTAAAACAGCAAGGGGAAAAATGAAAGCCCTGCCGTAGCCAATCTGATTCCCTGCTGACTCTAATTACCCAGACGGGAATTTTACAATTGCTTCCTCCACCAACTCCCTCTCTGCAGTCTGCAGACTTTGGCTAGTTCTTTCTTTTGTATGCCTACTGCCACTGAGTAGATTGGGTTCCTAATGAGTCTTGACACTAATGGTACAGGGAGACAGCGCAATTACATATCCCTCTCCCATTCAGAGCAAACCTGGCAGGAAATGACCTGAGACCTCACACCCTTCTACCCCAAAGAATCCAGTTATAATGCCTCAGGAACAGAGCCAGCTGGTGCACGCTCCCCCCCTCGGCACCCCTGACTGCACTTCCCCTTTTCATTGTGCAGGTGGCTGGAAACAGTTCTTTATGGCCTAACCATGACCAGTGGGTTGAGGCTAATACAGAAGCCAGAGAAGCCTTAGCACATTTGGAACTGAAGCTCATCAAGAAAGGGAAAAAAAAAAAAAAAAAGAACATTATTTCACACATGTGCTGGACAGCTCTAACACACAGTTGCTGTCTATTAGGTGTTTAACAATGTGTGTAACTCAGATTGCTTTAAAGTGGGGAGGGGAGAGACATGTGCTTCTGTGATTTCCACATTGATTGTAGTCCAGGTGTAAAAGAGACTGGAGCTACCTATTGAACTGTGAGCTAATTACAAGAAGAAACAGCTGTTGTCTGTTAATGAGGATGCCGATCCATAAGAAGCATGTTAGCTGGTGAGGAATAAATGTGTCTTCCACTCCTTGAGTAAGCAACAGCCTACAAAAGATGTCTTATACCTATGACTCATGTTGCCACATCATCTGAACAACTCACAAATGATATGCTTGCCTCTGAGAAAAGTCCTGTGAGAGAGGAAAGCACTAGTCTAAATACACAAGTAGGAATATGCAGCAGAGGACCAAGGACATTTACAAAATCTGATCAAAGCATAAAATATGCCCAAATCAGCTTATTTGAACTCCAGTGTTTTATGTACAAATCTATTTTTGCCTCCTGCTAGTAACTCTGAAGCACTTTGTGTATCACTGAATTTCTTTCACTGCTTTACTACCCTGTGATAGCACAGTCTCCTGTTAACCTCACTGCTACTTCTGTTTCCCCTCAGGGCCCTCTAAGTCTTCTGCCTCCCAGCTATTTATTGTGACATATGGGATGTTTCTCTTAACCTTCAAAGAGTTCATCTGACTTTCAAAGTTCTTCCTGCTCTTCTTCACCCTCAGGTACACAAGGAAGTCCCACAGTTCTCAGATGCTCACCAGCTTCCATCCTGTTAACTTCCACACACACACCCTGATTAGATTCTCTGTACTTTGTCTCCTGGACAGCATTATCTGTGGTGGCTCTAAACCTGCCATCAGCATGAGCTCTCAAATTTCAATGCTTATGGATTATTACAGTTTAATACCAAGGGAAAACTTGAGGGAATTTATCTCCAGGGTAACTCTGCTGACAACAGTTACAGCACAGATCATTTCAGGGATTATTTAAACCTTTTGCATCCTCTTTTCCTCCAAAATTCCTCTAAAAACATATATAATTTTAAGGGAAAAAATGGCTAATTTTAATCCTACTAATTGCTTTTTTCCTTTTTGACATAAGTCTCTGAACCACATAATATCCTGTAAAGTTTTGAGGAACAAGAAATTGTGCAAAGAAAGCATCACAGTTATGCAGGTGCTGCTATTCTCTAACCCACTACACCAAGAATTCCATACTTGTAGTATATGAAAAAGGAGCAGTAATTTCAAGTAGCTCAGGGAACTCCTAATGGAGTACTTGCTTTTTATTTTCCTCTCCAGTTCTAAAGCATTATTTACTGTAGTATTCAATTAAGAACACGGGTTTACTATAGCAACCACAGCAGTGAGAGGTACTATTCTTACAGTCTCTGAAATATAAGCTTTTAAGCACCTTCTTAGCAACACTTGTTGTAAACCTGGCAGAGGTTGAATGCTATGTGACAGAGGAGAATGCTATGTGGTTTATAAGGAACGACTTGCACACTAAATAAAGTCTGCAGGAACTGTATTGCTTGAGGTCTTCCCATTTCTCCCCCACTTTACCTTCCTAGAGTTAGCATAGAACAAGGCTAATAAAAAGATAAAGACATCACCCTTGGACTGGGACTACAAAGGAGGAACTGTCATATGGCAGCTTTTCTCTCTGCCACTATGTGGCAGCAAAAGTTGCTTACGATTCACTGTATCAGTATCTTCATAGGCATTCCAGCTGTGACCTTGCCATCATTCATTCTGGGGACCCTCTCTCATTCAGCATCTGCCAGCTGTCAGCTTGGAACTCCAGGGAAAATTACAGAAGATTTCTGGAAAATTACAAGGGGCAGCAGAAGGGAGCATTTGATTTGTTTCTATTTTCTCTACGTAAGGCATTTCAGGTGCCTGATGTTTGCCAGCTTCCTGACTTTCTTTTGCCTGGGTAGCTCCATTCTTCTGTAATTCTCCACTTTAACTGCTTTAGTTTCTCTCATGTCACTCCATCGCACACAGTTCCTCTTCCCATGATGTCATTTGCCTTCTCAAATCCATTCCACAAGAATGGGAGAGCAACAAAACATCCTCTCCCCTTCTGATGCAGAGACTGGGTATTATTTAGACATATCAATGAGTACTGACCATTATCTTCCTTGACAAGTTTTCCTTTCTCAAGCTGCAGTTCCTTTACAAAGGCACCTTCCCATTCCAGTAAAGCTGTAAATAGGTGTGCACTGGGAAAACCCACAATTAAACAACTGTGGTTAGCCACAAGCAGATAAGACCATTTTAAACATGCCTGTTTTTTTTTTCCATACTGGATGCTAAGTGGTGTTTGAAGTATACTCACTTTAGGTGCTATGAGTAATTCTGCTTTCACATTCCCACCTGCTTCTCCTATTGGCTGAGAACATAAATATATTCATGCTTCCCATGGATTTAATATTCAGGATTCACATTCTTTCATCGATTGAGATACCATTGAATTCAAGCTGGCAGTGGTCCACACTATAAGACAGAAATGCTGATCACTGCATCCTGATTTCTCATCTCATTATGGCCTGCACTTTCAACTGATGTATTTTGTTGCATTTCCTATTTCTTTCCTAGAATCCAACCGCTAGCATGGTCAGGTAACCACAGGGTAGCTACATTGGTAGAGTTTTGTGGGTGTGTTGGAGTTGAGAATGCTATATGCACATACAGTATTACTGTTCTTGGCAGAAAGCTATCTGCAAACATATTCAAAACTACATTCTATTATGAATTTAGAGAAGAGTGTTGGATTTACATGAAGACCAAACACTCCTTTAGGCAGGAGCTCCTGGTTTGTACTGTTACCTAGGCAATGGCTGCAGAAAGTGTCTGAGCACACATGAGCAAGGACCTGATTGACTGGAATTGGGCGCTGCTGATTACAGCTGCTATTTCCAGGAGACTTATGGGAAACACAGACACACACACTAGACTCACAGAAAGAAACAGCACTGAGCACTCATGCAATTACAGCTGCAGAAAAGGAACCATTCTGGAGCATCAGGCTGCTCATTAACTTCCACTGCCAAGGTTAACACCTATATTTTATCTCTCTAACAGATGCCCTGTGAAACTCCCTTTGATAATCTGCTCCTCTTCTCCTGCTGTAAGACCCAAATCAAGGCCTGATCAGACAGTTTTCAATCTTTTAAAAGCCATTTTCAATCTTTTAAAAGTCAATTTTAAGTGAAATGACATTACACAAATTGTTTTAATTAAAACAATCTTATTTTTTTTCTTTGACTAGATTCATACTCCAGGTAGCAACAACACTGACAAGAAAATCAACAGGGGTGGCCTGTTTGCCGATTACCTGAGCACATCTGCTTTATTCAGCACATTTGCAGAAGGAGTTGCTTACATTCAGTCAGACTTTTATAGCCTGATTTATTAATGACCCTTTTAACCCAATAGCTAGAAATTCAATTGAATCCTTTCAAAAAGATGTTAAGAAAAACCATAGTCTTTGACAGGCCAATGCCAAACAAGTAGTACAGCCAGAGTCTCATTGATTAAAAATCATGTTATTCAGCTCCAGCACATCCACTGGCTTGCTGGAAACCATGATTTTAGTACTGATATTTTCCCAAGTCCCACATTGCTACAAATTTTGAATATTTTGTCCCAATATGGTCTGATTATTGCTAAGTGTGAAATCACTGACAACTAGTTTCATGCAGGCTGGATTTAATTCCAGAAATGGATGGAGGATAAACACTACAAAAGGCCTTCTACTGCAAAATCCTTCAGTTCAAACTATGGCAAGCCACAACCAGGCTTGGTCCCCAGGCTAATCTTAATGTAACGTGTATCTGCAAGAAAGGCCTCTTCAGCATAAATACAAAGCTATGCTTCCATAGCTGAGAGTCAGCAGGAACTGTGCATTCCTGTGGGCTGTGAAAGAAAATTCCCTAGGCCTCCATCCCCAAACTCACTAAATACACTAATTATGAACCAGAAATCCCTCTGTATTGCTGCCCCAGGCTTTTGATGCTCCATTTTACAGCACTCACACTAACACCCCAGAGTACTTGTGTGCATTACTACAGGGCCAGCTTCACAGAAAATGTAGGTGTAAGTTGCCTTCCTTTTATATGGAAGAAAAATCAATTGTTTTCTCAGTGTTCAAAGCACTGACACAAGTTGTGGAGACTCTGGATTCAACTCCACTCCTTGTCTGAGAGGAGTCTCTTGTCTCTTAGCTCTCTGGTGGAACAGATTTAACCATCAGGCTAATTCCAGGAAAAGACTTTTGTTCAAACTACAGGACTCCTATGAGCAGTGAGGAATGTGATCAAAGGAGCAGCGAAGTTTCTCGAGACATAGCAGACATGGGTCCTCATTGTTTCACCAAAGGCTTTACATTAAGACTTCCTATTAAGAAGCTGCTGGAAAAAATACAACTGACAGACTCGAAAAGCCTAAGTGGTCAAGAGGTCTCATCTGACAGTGCTGAATGTGGTACCTCAACTCTAGAAAGGTATACTCTAACTATATCTATACTACATCTATCTCCAGCTTGCTGGCTTTTGTGGGTTGCTCTCTGGGATGCCTGTTTCTGAGTGAATACTGCAGAAAGAATGTAGGTACCTCTGTGAGGTTTGTGATATTAAAAGCTGTAAATTATTAGACCTTTGTGTCCCAGATGTTGACACAATTTTGTGCTCTTGCGTATTTCAAGGAGAAATCTTTCACCCCACATGCTGCTGGCTTGTACCTCACATGCTCAGCTTTGGAGGGCCACTCCTGAGGAAGAGATGCTGCCAGCCAAACTACCAGACATAACTGCTCTCAGCCAGAAAAGAAAAATTGACTTTATAAACATAGCCTAAAGCTGAGTAAGAGGCTACAATGCATGCCCCATCACAATCCTCTAGATTATCAGCAGAGATGAATAAAGTTACCTCTTCTCTACCTTGCTGATTTGACTAGGCCAAAACAGCTCTGCAGGACTGCAAGCAGAAAAGACACATTTTTGCTGTGACAAGATCAGCTCTATGACTATGAGTAGGAAGAGAAATAGGATCAACCACCTGACACAAATTTAGTGGGACAGCCAGTGGCTATCAAGGGCTTGCAAAAAGTGATTTTTCAGCTCAGCAGCTGAACCAGAAAAACAAAAAAAAAGGCATAAATATTTTATTTGGATTGAACCAAAGCTTTTGTTTTTAAATCCATCATCCTTCTTTTGGGTTGTATTAGTGTCCCATCAGAGCCAAAAAAGGATATTTTCTTTTCAAGGATTTGTGAGAAAAGCAAAAGAAATGGAAGGTTAGATTCAGCAACATGAGAGAAGAGACTGTCACCAGTGTAAGTCCCTCAGAAGTGGTTGGCAAACTTACCTCAGACTTGGGCAGTCATTCCTCAAAAACTAATTAATAAGGGGGCAACAATTAAAGCCCAGCTTCATGTTGAGTGTTTTGTACATTAGGTTAGAAAGCTGTGATCTCTCTGAGCCCATAAACATTCAAAATCCCTTGGAGAGACTCCAAAGATATCCCACTTCTATATAACCCATTGTCTATTAGCCAAGGCCCATTTCTATGGGAGGGGGAACTGAAGAAAGGGAGGAAATCCTCAGGCCAAAAATGAATTGGTGTGTAATCTGTCATGTATCAGAGGTTTCCACCATGTACCACTCTCTCAGCCTCTTCTGTTGCACAGTAAATCAGACTGTCTTTTGCCAGTAATGAGGTAGCTACAGCAAATCCTGCCCTAGAGCAAGAAATGGCCTTCTGAGCATCCCTTCTAGCCCTCTTTTTCTGCAATCCTTTGATCCTGACTGCTGAAGAAGTCCTGGGTGAAACAAACCCACTATTTACTACTTGCTTGTGCAGCCTGATAAGTTACCTAAGGGTGAAGGAAAGAAGATAATGGCTAGCAAGGTAAATTACCTAAATGGGTTTTCCCTGGACTCTAAATATGCTGATTGTCTGACCATTAGACAGCAAATTATCTGGGGCTATAACAGAAGAAGCAAACAAAGTAACTACTGGATAAAGAGTAATGGCTAAAGGAATATAAAGTTTCTTTTTTCAAGGAAGTTGAATTTTAAATGTTAACTGGACTGTAGCATAGTATATTAAAAATTCCCTGGCCTTTTTTTTTTTTTGTGTGTGTCTTGAAATACTCAGAGCATCAATTTTCCATGTTTACCCCAGGGTTATTTCTCCAATAGCAGTTCTCTCCCAGGCATTCACTATCAGTATGGATGCTAGTTGGAGTGACTCTGATCCTTTTTCCTGCCACAATGACAGTCTGTGGCATAGCTTTTTCTCCCATTAGACTTCCTGAGGAAAGCCAACACTAATGCCAGGTTTGGAGACAATACTGTCCTTCCATGGACAGTAATACGAGGTTGCAAAGCAAACTTTGCTTTCAAACAGCCACAACAAAATAACAAATCCACCCCTTCATTTTCTACACTCTATTTTCCTAATTAGGTGGGTGGGGGAACAAATGTCCACATGCAGAAAGTAGGTGGGCATAGGCTGGATAAATCCCATGCTCCCAATTCTTGGCATGAAACAGCACAGCCATTATCCCTTCTAAATGTCAGGGAACTAGCTCCAACTCTATGAGGTGCCAGACACCTGCTCCCACTACTCCCAGCTTTGCCTTCTGCTGTTGCATCTCTCACTCACAGGCCTTGGTGTAATTCCACTCTGCACAAATTGAGCCATAAGTGCCAGGAAAGCGGGATTCTGAAAGCATTTCATAGAAAGGCACAGACCAGGGCAGCAGCAGACCCACAAGAAGGGACACAGCTGCCACTTCCATGAAGAGGAGCCACTCAGCACCAAGACTGTACATTGATAAAAAGCCAGGAGAGGGTTAAAGCAAGATGCTTTCTTGCAGGCAGATGAAGTGTAATAGATTTGGGGGATTTTTTTTCACAACAAGAGGTGGAAGAGCCACAAAAGGCTATTGAAAGACAGTGAGCTCTCCTGTCTGACACATGTCGGCACAGAAGCAATGGCAACACAACAAGGCTGTCACACTGAAAATGCAGTTCTTCCAGCACAGGCTGGGCTGCAGGGCAAATCCTGTGCAGTGAAATCCTTGAATAGAGGGGAATCTGTCTGACTTAGTGTAAGGAGGCAGCAAGGTGGGCAGAGCCTGCCTCAGGAGGTCATAATTCCCTGCCTATGATCAGGCCTCCCTACATGTTTCAATCTGTTTAAGGTAGAAAGAGCCAGCAGCTCCATGAGCAACCAATGTGTGTAGTAGAAGACAGAGCTGCAAACAGTTGGGCAGAGGGCAAAGAAGAAAAGGTGAGAAGGCTTCTCAGTTTCTTCCTCTGGCTTTACCCAGGGACTGTTAATCTTAGGCAAGTGACACCTAATGGACCATTCAGCAGCAACCCTAACACCCTTCCCATCATCACTGTGCAGCAAAGCAACCCAATGGCCAAAACAGGAGGCTGCTGCAGATCATTGCAACACTCTGACACGGTCTAGCAAACTTATCACCATTCATTGCAGAAGGGAAGTATTTAATGCCCCAGATGGCTCTCACCCCACAGCCTTATTGGAGAGGGACTGACAGCTCTGCCACAGGGACAGTGTAGTTCTCTGCTCCCTGATCTGCATGGAATGTGCTATGGTGCTCACACTGCTCCTGTCAGCTGAGCTGGTTTAGTCTGGAACCAGTCAGAGAGCACACATGCAAGGGTGCTACTCTTCTGGCACATCTGGGGGAAGGCAGTGCCAATAGGTAGAGGTAATAACTTTTCTACTGGAGACTTGTAAGCAGTAAGAGACATATCCTGCCAAACTGGAAGCACAGCAAACATCAGTGGGAAGAAAAGGAACATGCCCGAGCCCAAGATGGTCTTTCCTGTAGAGAATTGCCAGCATCCCAAGCTAGGTCAGACCACTATTTACAATATATATTTCAGCAACTGAAAGTACATATCTAGATTCCTTGGCAAATAAGAACATGTGCCATTCCTAATGTACATCTGCCTGTTACACAAATTTATTTATTTGTCTTCTGACTGCTCTGCAGCACAACACAACCTTTGTAGTAGAGTAACTTCACCATTCTTGCACCTCTTTGGACAAACCTGCAGGCTGCTGGCCATAGCACAGTAAATCACACAAGCCATTTGGCAACAGACTACAGAGGCAAGAAAAAGAGCCAGTACCCTGCTTTTGAGAGCCACAGCACAGGTCACAGTTGAGACAGCCACAACACGTAGAGCATCATCATGCAATTTCAGAGTTTCAGCACATACAGGGTAACACCACACCACTTCAATAGGTTTCAAGCAGCTAGCCTTTTTGCTCTTTAGCCCAGCCTTTTATACCCTCATGTTAATGAATTGCACCTGTGTGCCCTCTGTTCCCGTTGGTGATTGGTCAGTGCACCTGGGCACTCCAGGTCTCATTGCTTTCAATGCTGTTCACCTGCTTCTCACAGCTGTAGCCCATTGCGGATGAGGCTCAGCCACAGCCCCACTCCCAATTACCACAAACCATGTACCTTCATTCTAGCTTTTCACTGGCTTCACCATTTTTGTGGAAATAGCAGAGCTGGTCAATTTTCATGACAGTAGCAATACTGTCACCATGACTTTCAGGTACTTCACATAACCTGTTTAAAAAGCCTAATATACTACTGACACATATTTTAATGCATAGTTGCAGGAGCTGTGGCACCACCTGAAAATAAGACTTGTCTGTACTTGAACTGTGTATCCCTGAAGAAAAATGGGACACTTTTGAATGACATGACCCTTTCTGCCACCCCATGCTGTTCTGGAGGCTGTCCACTAAAGAGACCAAACAACACACCAAGCAAAGTACGAGTCTTCTTGTGCCTACTGGGTGCTTTCTCTGGCAAAGATAAGCACTGCTCTCCCAATACAAACCATTTGTCAGCATAATGTTTCCATGAATGTCAGATCAGTTCTGCTTATGAGTGGACCTCAGAAAAGGTACCAGTTATACCATGTTAATTCAGAGGAGTGGTATATTGATTGGCACAGAAATGGAATAATATTTCCAGACTACGTTCCGCCTCCTTTCCAAACTCATGAGTCCCCCATATGTCAGCTTGAGTTGCAATGTTTCACCTATTGAATTTTCTGTGAAATTGGTGGAAATCAATTTGAAAGCTCTTAGGTAGGAATTCTCTCTGAGAATCATAAATATTAATCAAGCCAAACACTGCATGATAATAATTTTAATTGATATTACATTGTACCTAGCAATTCCCAACTAAGTTATTGAAGTTTGAGCAGTATTCATATAAGGCAAAGATATTGTCCTTCAGGAGACAAGAGGCTAACAGATGGAGAGAGAGGATGAGAAACTGAGAAATTACGTAGATTTCAGTCACATTCTGAGTCTTATTAAAGAACAAGTCACTTTATTATGGAAGGTTTCTGTTATTGTAGGGTTGGGTTTTTTTAAGGAAAGTCATTATTGGGAACTGCAAGATATGTGCCAAGCACATATTTTTCTTACAGAATTTCTTACTCATGTATTGCTTCAAAATCTATTGCTAAGGGCAAGTATCCTTCCGAAGTAAAAACCTCTGAAAATTACTATTGAGAAGATGAACATTCAGCATATAAAATAACATAAGACAACAGGTAGCTTTATATGGAAAGTAGGAAAAATACTTGTCTAATCAGATGTCAGTAAGGTCAAATTTTGATCTCAGATAACCAGTCTGAAATAAGTCTGTTTACATGCTCACTAAACTGATGTCAATTGGTTAAATGAACTCAGAATCTGCCAGCCAAACAGACAGTACACTTAAAATCTTTTTACTTCTCTGATACAAGTTTCATTGTTGGGAGCTATGTGGATTTCCACTTCTGGAGTATTAACTTCTTTTCAGCCAGAAAAATCCACAGGATCTGTTGGTCTTGGAATCAGAAAGTGCCAGCTGTCTGCTTCACCCAGTATGAATAAATGCAGATTTACTCTTTCAAAAAGAAGTCTTTTGAATAAAGAATTGTGGTTTTCTTTCAAATCTCCACCGGTGATCTCCAGACCTATTTTCCTTTTATACTACCTGTAGACTAAAGCCTGAAGACTATGTATGAAGATCACTAAGGATCATTCTCCAGAGGGAGAAAGGGAGAAAGTCAGAGTCTAGTTGGAGCTATTGAAAAAGTTGCCAGGTTATGCTTGCATTATGTGCTGTTCTGGAGAAGTGCCCAATTTCAGCTTTCATAGGAAGCGTTAGCATGGTCAATTGTGCTATAAACTGATATCAGAGATAACACATGGTCCTTCTTGGTTTGTTGCACAGCATCTAGCTTGAGAAAGAAGAGGGAAGTGAAGGCATGGTGAAAGAAGAAAAAGTCAATAAATACTAAGGAAAGGGAATTACTTCCTTCAATTTCAGTACAGAAGCAAGATGGAGATGAGAACATGACAGTTCCATTAATGTTGTTTATTTCTCTTCTCACCTTGTGAAAACCAGACCATGAAATTCAGCAGGCTGGTAGCTCTGTTTCCTTCTAACTCCTAGTGCAAGCACAAAAGCACCTGCTGTTGCTATTGCAAGTGAAAAAGAAATATCTGACAGGAGGGAGGTGAAAAAGAAATATGATCTGGATGGCTTTCTCCTCACTTAAATGCAACCCAATGCTAAAAAATCTCAGCTTGCACTCATTGTCCCCAACTCAGAGGCCCAACAAAGAAACCACAAACCCTGACTTTATTCATCAAGCCAGGTTAAGAACAAAAGGACATTTTGACTTAATTACCCTTGTTTGAAAGCAATCTTAATTTTAAATACAAAGCCAGAACAGCTCTGATCATTTTTTTCCCCAAATAATTTAAAAGTTTCCCATGCAAGATTTTGGCACATAAGACCCACCCAGTGGAGGTGGCACAAATACCACAAAATACTGTGACTGGGATAAAAATCTCGAGAATATCTCGGACCACTGAGATATACTGAGAGTCTCAGTAGACTGGTTCTTTTTTTTGCTGTAGTGTCTGGTTTGGAAGGGAAGCCAAATTAACAAGAGATGCTTCAGGTCCTGCACATGAAATACAGGATCTTCTTCTAAATCCTAATCATCACTCTTCTCACCTGTCTTTAGTGGCTGATGGAGCAGTACAGTGGCTTCTTTCCTCATTTTGGGATCCTTCAGGTCTTCTTGTTCTTCAGACTGCTGTATCCATCCTGTGCAGTTTTAATGGAGAAAAAGCAGTTGATCTCCTGCGTGCAAGAACAGGCCCCACAGCTGCCTAGCATGACAGCCAGTGACAATATGACCTGGGGGTAGGCACAGCATGTCAGATGCTCCTTCACATTACAATAGTCCCAAAACTGTTCTTTCACACTGAAAGAAGTCTGAGAACATACACTGGGCTGGCTTTCCAATAGCTGAAAACACAGGTTCACATTTAAACCAGCCCAAATACAGTGACGTAACTATAAAGGTGCGCCACGTCATTGTAGGGCATGAATTTACAATGAAGCGTGGATTTGAGCAGAAGCATTGGCACATAGAATGCAATTATGTTTAACAGATTTTGAAAATCTGGTCATTGTAGAAACAGTACTTGTAGGGACTCAGATTAACCTTATTATTTCACAAATCTCTCCTCTAAACCTTAAAAACACTCTGTCAGTGTTTAGAAATGTTATTTTTTGGCCTGTTTACTTTAAACTAATTTCAGTGTTGCAAAGGCATTGTCTCTTCATAAGCAGGGTTTTCACAGAAAAAGCGTTGCCCTATTGTATGTATTTTAATAATTAACTCAACCAGCATGTACCCACTCATTTCCTTTTCAACTAGCAGTGCAACCATGCAAGTGCAGCACAGTGGATGAAACAGCTATGAAAAATTGTTCAACTGTGACCTTAAGCAGCCTAGTTATGGCAGAAATCCTCTGATATTAATCAATTGTATTTTGTCTGTACAGTTTACTTTATACTCTTTATGAAGCTTTTCATTGCAGAAAAGCTAGTGGATAGCTTAAGAATGTAAAAATTACATTCAGATTTCAGATAACCAAAAAAGTAAACAGGAGAAAATATCTTGAAAATATTCTTATGCAGCTTCCAGATGCTGCAACACATATTTTTGGAGATGTGGTATGGCATTTTCTTGTGCTATTTGAGAAAGTGTGTAATCACCCAGTTGTTTGGCTTATCATACAAGAAGTTGCCAGCAAATAACTGTTATCTCTCAACTGTGAGATTTCTGTCCCTGGCTGACATTGCTGATTAAAGAGTTCCTGTGGTGAGCGAGTGTGGAAAGGCAGCCATTTTAGCTGGCGGTATATTATTCCCCATTCATATTACTTTCAAAAAAGGTGGGTGTTGACACAAAGGACAAACAGCATCATAGCTGGAAAGGCAAAGGAAGCATGAGTTTGTAGGAAAAATGTTACAATTCAGCACCAATGCAAGACTGTTGATGAGATGTTATGCTGAGGCTGGCAGGCAGCATTTAGTTTGATAGGTAAGATATTCTTACTTATGCAGCCGCCTGCCAGAAGCTGTAGAAATCATCCTGATTAGAAGAAGGCAGTTGCAGAAGCTCTTCTGTCCCAAATAATGTTTCACTTGTGAATCCTGGCAATTCCTGAAAGTGCTGTTCAGAGGGATATATGTAGCAGAGCAGGTCTCTTACCTACTCAACACCACTGTGGGGGGAGCCAAGATGTTCAGGAACACAGGACCCCTGGATTTCTGCAAGGAGGTGCAGAACAGTTAGATGGAAAACTCAGTGGGGGCAAAAACTCCTTTGGAACTGCTGTCGGTGCAGCACCCTGCGCTGTTGTCTTAACAGTAAATGGTTTAACAGACAGAGACAACTCCAAATTCAACAACAAACACAGTTGGGGTTCATAATCTGAACAGCCATGTCTGACCTTTTCCTTAGCTGTCAGAGAAGAATATATTTTTTTATACAGGCAAATCCCAGAAATAATTGATAGAAATTGAGCAGGAGAGACAGAGCACACAAAGTGAAAGGGTTAGCAGGTTCTTTTCTGAAAAAAAGGTGTTGCTTCCTCCATAGCCAATACCAAAGCAGCTTTGGGCACAATGCATCCCAATGAGAGAGCATGTGGCCTAATTTGGCACTTCTTCCACCAGCAGGAGCCTCTTCTGCAGGCTATTCACAATCCAACTGAGGCTGGCATCCTTGCTTACTTGAAGCTCACATGCTGTGCCACATTATGAGTGGGAACAGGACCATCCTAACAGATTAGCATGAAAGCAGGCTTGCCAGAATACCAGTATGTGGATAATACTTAAGTGTTAAAGGGGGGATCTCTGTCCAAAAATGATGAAATTACAGTCTGTGTTAGCTTGCCCAGTTACAGTTAGGAAGTCTGTCACAGGGTATAACAGCTGAGCTTGGCACACCCCAAAGCCATTTCTGCAGCCCATGTCAAAGAAGAAACTCTGTTTCAGGAGTCAAGTTCTCTAGAGGACATCAGAAATCCCCAGAAAGAATCTGTGAGAGTCTCAGTAGATTGGTTGTTTTTCTTGCTGGAGTGTCTGGTTTGGAAAGGAAGCCAAATTACAAATTTCTTCTGATGTTTCAGGGTAATTTGTGTATCTGTGAGCTTCATGGTAAATTTTGTAGTGAGAAACAAAGGTTAGGGTCAGACTATGAAGAAGTGTATGCAGATACAAGAATCCTCTCCCCACTGCTTTAGTGCCTTGCGAGATGAAAGCAGTTTTCTGTATAGGGTCTGGGTCCATTAGCCCCCATTTGCTCCTTGAAGAAGTACTCTGGTCAAGTTAGCTGGCATGCTGCCTGTGTCTCAGCAAGAAATTCAGGCTAGCTACTTTCAAAACTTGCAGAATATGAACTGAATTTTTGCAAGATATTTGTTGTACATAACCAGGAGCTGTGGTGTATAAAGCAGGGAAAAGTCATGCTTGCAGGATTAGCACAGCTCACTTGGCATCCTGCTTTACCTTTCAAAACCAGAGGTTTTCCCATCTGTAGCTGGAAGAGTGACCCACCATTTAGGCTGGACAGGTGACTTACTCAAAAAGTATACTACAGCACCCTTCACAAAATATTAATGTCACATGTGAATACTCTTTTCAGAAGGTCTTTGTAATAAAAGAGGGGAAAACCAGCTGTATTTGCACAAACCGTGGATGAAGTGTTTGACATTTTCAAAGATGGGGGCTGAAACACAGAAATATTTTTAATCCCACATAAGATCTCAAGGAAATAATTACTGGGCCTCAGAGAAAATGTAAATCAAAACTGCCAAAACTGTGTCAAGTAGATTTCATTACAGTTTACTTATTTAAGCTGAGAAAGAAAACAAGCAGAATTCTGTGCAAGTTTGTACTACTGCATCTCCTTTTAGATCTGCCTGTTTACATTTTACAGTGTTTTAGGAGTGACACAAAGGTGACAAGTTGCTGAATTCTAAATGTCCTTCAGTAGCTGGAACACTGCATTCCCATGCCCCTTGATGAGTCACATCACTTATTTGTCACATATGTTGCTCACACAAGGGAATGTATTCAATGAAGAAATTAATCCAGGCGGCAAGCCATGGACAGATGAATGAAAGTGACCAAAAGCAGGTTGGAGCAGATAGCGAGGAAGGGAGAAAGGACTAATGTATCTGTGCAGTCTCCAAATCCTCCTGATATCAAGCACAGAGGCTTTAAAGAGTGAAAACAGCACATAGCAATGTGCTGAAGCCACTCTCTCTCTGCTGCTGAGCAGAAACCTGGCTTGTTGGGACTGTGCTCCTCTCTTGATGTTAGACCTCTCTCAACTGTGCTTTCGCCCTTGACGTGGGGGCAGAGGAGGAGCAGCAACTAGCATTTGGTAGGCTGCTTAGCAGAGATGTGAAGAGCCTTTGGATCCTTCATCAGGACCCACTGGGAACCCATTTTGGAAGGAATGAGAAAACTGAATGCATTGCCAGCACTATGCTGAGCTCTTGTTCTTTGGAGTCCAAACTTCGTCCAGACTGTGAAATCAGAGGATTTGGAATTGAAACAAGGAAAAACACAAATACAAAATATGGTTTCTACCCTATCATCTCATTTCACCATTGTCTTCATAGGGCATGTGGACACCAGGCAGGCCATTGCCAGATTTATTATTCTAATACAACATCCTTTCATCAGCATTTTTTGAATGGAAAAGTAGTATTTTGCTATGATAGCCAAAAATTAGCCCTGGTTGTCTCAAACAGTATACCCAAACCCCTAATGCTTCAGAGCTAAGACACAAGGCCGTTGCCATTGTGAAGGATTAACACAGTGGCTGCTTCTTCCATCCCAGGCTGTTCTTAGTGATTGCCCCAGCCCCTGAGATTCAGATCCTGGTCATGGTTTCAAAAACTTAAGCACTGTAGGACAGTATAAACTGTCCCTACACATGAGTAATCTAGCCTAGAATCAGTTGACTTACTAGGCAATACAGAAAGCCTAATGGCTGTGAACTCAGATGAAATTTGAAGTGATCAAACTCATTGAAGCTTTTCTCATGATTTCTGCTCTTTGACCGGAAACAAGTTACGTTGCCACTTTTTCATCAGAGAAGGGCTTCAAGAGCTCTGAATACTTTCTCTTGAAAAAGATGGGCTCATGACAGCTCTTTGGCATGACTCCCACTGCCCAGCCAGGGTTTGTTTCTTCCACAAGATGGCTTCAGGCCACTCATCACACTGTGGTCTTCTGTATGCTGATTTATTCCTTATTGCTAGCTCAGAGATGGAAGCCTATCCCAGACCTTCCACATCAGGAAGGTCTTGAGTTTATTTCAGTTTTGTTACCTGCTTTCAGGCGTGGCTGAGGGGCAGACTGCCCTGGAAATAGATTCTTTGCCTTTTGCTTGAAGGGAAAGCTGTTTCCTCTCTAAGGAGGTGACTTCTGGCTGTGCAGGCTTGTTGGACTCCAACAAATACAGCTGTTATGCACAGGGTAGAGAGATGCATCTTGTGGCAGCCATGTGAGTGAAAGAGGGTTTGGTTCTGTTTGGGTTTTTTTCTTTAAATAAGGGAAATTTAATATTTTGTTATTTGAGCCTTGCTGCTTTAATATCTGTCCTCTGAGAAACTGTGATTACTGTAGCCTAGAGACAAGGGAATTACAATTCTAGACTAATAAATTTTGGTCTGACCTAGAGCAGCTATGAATCACAAATAACCTCTCTTAATTCACTCATGTGAAGCTAACCACCGTGTTGTTTCAGACACTGAACAGTGTCCATGACCTCTTTCCCTGGAAGGACAGTTGGACAGAAAAATTGTGTGTAGTGAAGCATTCCTCCTAGCCAAAATCCTTTTCATTAATTCAAAATACAATTAAAAAAAGATAGGAGAAGATGTCCAGTCTTAATACATTCTATTTTCTCCCCAAACCTTTTAGCTTGAGAGCAAAATTCCTCCTCATCTTTCCTTTGCTGGTATAGTCTCAGAAGGTCTCTTGGAAAATTGATGAAGTAAAAGTGTAACTTGGGTTCTCCAGCAGAACTTGAGCATGTTCGTCTAAAGGCCTCATCCAAAAGAATTCTCTTGTCCCTCAATTCCCATCAAGCATGTTAGAATCTGCTGCTAGCCAGCAAGGATTAACTGGCTTACTGTATTATCCAGTTAACCCTGACAGCATCTCCACTAAAGCCAGGAGGATAAGCCAGGAATTAGAAACTGGATGGACAGTTTGAAAGAATTTACAATGAAGCGTGGATTTGAGCAGAAGCATTGGCACATAGAATGCAATTATGTTTAACAGATTTTGAAAATCTGGTCCTAAAAGTTAAAATCAGATTTGAACTACAGGTAAAACTCATATTTGGCATGGTTTGTCCCCATTCTTGCAGGACAGACAAAACTAGCGTTCAGTGCCTAAGGCTTCCAAAGGCAATTCCTGTCTCTAAACCCACCAACCTCCAACATTCAGAAGCAGCTCAGACTGTTCCTCGTTGCTAGCATGCAATCCTTTGTAAAGCACACAAACCACTCCTCTGCTTGCACTGTCATCACAGCACACTTCAGATTCAAAATCAAAACTTTGTCTCCAGCATTCTCAAATATACCATGACTGCTTGCCCACTAGGGGACTTCTGACATTCTCATCTACCTTCATGAAGGATTAGTTGTCACATCAAGCCCTCCAGCCACCTGGAACATGGAAATTCCATTTACATAAATTCAAGGCCCAGGTTGTTCCTCTGCTCTCGCTGGCTGTCATAGCAGCCTAATTCATGGGTGGTCACATCAGCCCTTCACCCTTGCATGGTGCTTTCGAGTTACAAGCAGCAAGCACAATGCTGAAGAAAAGAAAACGTGTTCTTCAGTCTGGCACTGAACAACACGTATATGAAACTTAAGGAATTTTTTATAATCAGAGGGGTTTTAAAGAGACAGTAAGCGACACTGAAAATTACTTACACACAAATTAATCGTTAGTTCTTCCTCTCTAATACAGATTTTCATGGAAGTCACCTTTACCCAGTAGTCAACCTCTGGAAAACCATTGGCACCTAAGGGATCTTACTAGTTGTCCTCTGCTACAGAATGGATTATTTAAACATTTCAACCTTGGATTAAGCATCTTGAGAAGCTTCAAATGTTGCCTTTCCACACCAAACAGCCTCTAAATCAATTGTTGGCATAAACAACAGTCAAGCTGCCTTCTCTTCTTGCCAGAAGAATTAGGTCCAATAGGACTTAGCAATCATAATTTTTTCCACTGTAGCTTCCATCTCAAAACTTCCCACCAAGCAGCCACCCATTTTTTGTGGGTTCCAGTATGGTATAATTTCCAAAAGACTCAATGTCAAGCCTAGGAAGGCAAGGGCGTGGGTCCAGCTCCGCTCTTGGACATGGCAAATGATTCTCAGAAATCTGCAGGAATTTGTTTTGTACAAACCTGAGATGAATTTGATCCTTTTTGAATTTCAATACAACTGGCAGAACTCTTATATTACAGCTGCCTTCTCCTCATTTAGTGCATAGCTCAAAAACTAATATTACCCATCTATTAGCATTTCACAGTGAGTTATTTGTTTAGTAGAAAGGAAAAATGATTAAAATATACAAATGGTGAAAATCACCTTTTCATCCTCTGCACTGCTGTATAATTCATGCTGAAGAACAAATGAGATTACAGCACAGGGACTGTCTCCAAGATGAGTTACATTTGTCCCATTTCCCATTCCTGTTATAATCTTTGTCAAGACAGTAGAATGATATGTCCCATTTGCTGCCCCCTTCACAATATTTGTCAGACTACTGCAATAATATAGTTGCCGGGTACCCATATACACATCATGAATTATTTGTTGATGTAAGGAAAGTGTTCTTGCATTCTCTTTGAGTAATCTGTCCTTCCCTTTAAATCCAGAAGCAGGTACTGAGCAACATCATTCCTTTTTTACTGCTTTTAGGGTGAGATTTGCTATGCTCATCCTTTTGTTTGGAAGTGGTAAAAGAGGAGGGGGTGCGCAGCAGAATGGCAGACACAGTGTATCGCTTTGCTAATTGCAAGGAGGGATCCAGGTGCTGGCAGAGATCAAACATACTAATATAATATCACCAGCCTTAAAGGGCAAATAATTGCAACAGATAAATCATTGTTCAATAAACAGACCATTAGAACAGCCTCAAACCCTGAGGAAACGGCTTTGAGAAAACTTATCTTCTTATGCAAGCATTTGTGCAGGATTAATAGTCATCAACTAACAGCATTTTTTAACTAATGTCAAAAATGGACATGCTCCATTTGATCTGATATGGCTGCTGCTGAGTAAATGCAAATAGGAAAAGAACAGAAAAAATGAACGCATGACAAGTGGACAGTGCTTCAAAATTAGTGGGAAAAAGAAGGAACAAGCATTAAGCTGTTTAACTTGCACTACTAGGGATACCTCACATGGCAGGATACTTGAAAGGAGGGCCAAGCGATTACCCTAAACAAACAATCTTGTTATTTTAGGAGTTCAGTTTAAAGACTTACCTGCCACTCGTTGGTTGGAAACTGTGCAAGAACAGGCTCGCTCCTGTCATCATCAATGCATCTTGTGTCTGACTGGGCTGGAAATTAAACGGCTTTGAACACTGGGCCATAGTTGGGAAGTGCAGCTCCAGGCTGAGTCCTGAAGGAACTGCTCCCCTCTGGGGTGGAACTCACTGGAGCCAAGGCACTGTGCAGCAGGAGTCAGAGCTGCTCCGACCTTCTCCCACCCCTGGAGCCCAGGATGACTAAATGCCAACTTTGAAAACAAGGGAACTGAGGCTAAGGGTAAGTTGAATGTGATCAGAACCAGGACATACAGAGACAAGGGGGATCCCAGTTCTACAGCCCCAGAGCTTCTTGGGCAGCTTAGCAGCAGATGACTGTAGGCAGGTACCCATCATGAGCATTCATGGCTGTCTCTGCTTGTCTGCCAGCAGTAATCGGCACTTGCAGGGTGAGCTGCAGCTGTATAGGGGACATGGTTTTGCTTCACTCTGGGTACACTGAAAGAAGTTTTGTTCTGGCAGGGCTGCTGCTGGTGCCAGCCATGCTGGAGAGAATCCAAAGGAGTGTACCAGAGAAGGGAAGGAAAGAAGGCCAGCTGAATCAGACTGACAGCAGAAGAAAAGCTGAGCTTTAAGCATCTGCCTGCAGCATGAAGACACCACAGGAACTAGACAGTTTTTGATGTATGCTATGTCACAGCGACATAAGAAAAACCTTTGTGTTCCAACCCGAAGGTCCTTCCACTGCAGTTCAGTCAGACCTAGATTTGGCATGTCTGGGAGCAGGGAAAATGCTGAAACTGTTATGGACACAGAACATGCAGCAAAGCAATCACACAGAAGGAGCACAAGAACATGCTGCCTCCTCAACAGCAGGGAAGAACGAAGTGGCCAGCCTAGCATGCCACTTAGAGAGGAGGGGTAAATGCAGCAGCAGAAAGCCTGGTCAAAAGTAGCAGCAAGCTCTCTGAGAAAAGGCAATTTCTCTATGATCCCAAATTTAACAAATCTGCTTATGAAGAGGGTGAAGGAAGGGAATTTAACACTGATCAATCCTGATTAGGCAACACATTTTTCCTCCCAAGTGAAGAGCCAAGGAGTTCACTGTACTACATATTTCTGCAGCAAGCAATTGATAACACATGACAGCTAACAATTAACAATAGAGACTTGCCCCTCCACAGAGAGGGACAGAGATGGCCAACAGCAGGGTGGCCAGGGCAGCCACAGGCGCAGAATGGGTTGCAGACCTTATTTGACCCACACACTCAGCAACTCAAGGGCTTACTCTCTGCTATAAATGATGCAGAAACCATTTTAGCTCTGTCCTAAACTGAATGTCATAAGACAGCTGTGCACTCATGGCATCTTTCTTCAAGAGGTTTGCAAGCTTAAGAATCCTAAATAATAAAGAAATCAAAAGAGGGAGACTGTCATTCATGCCACTCACAAAAAAAATTAACTTTTCTCACCACACAAACAGAAGCAGCAATATGGCAGTCACATTTGTATTTCAAAAGAAAACAGTAGTAATAGTGCTGTCATTTTTTTTGGAGATTATAAATTCTTCAAAGATACTTTTTATTGCTGTTTTAAATATGTATTTCCAAATGTAAAATATAAGCATGAACATTGTGTACCAGTTTAAGAAAAAAACAACAAAATAGATACAACTGTGACAGTGACCAGATGCCTGAAGAGAATAGGAACAGAGGAAGCATAAGGATACTCATTCATCCTCCTAATACCATGCTCCCAGCACCCACCTTTTTTAAGCTCAGGAGATGCCCTCCCTATTCCAACATTTTCCTTCCTAAATCATAATTTTTCAGTTAGTGTGTTTGTGTGAGAGCAAGGTTATAGTCAGCTGTCAATAATTTTCAGCAATGATCCACAAGGATTTCTTACTTTAGACTAAGAAGAGATACTTCATACTGATTAAATTTGTCATGAGCCAAATACCAAAAGCCAAAAAATAACCAAAAACCACAAGTTAGGCTTACCAGAGGTGAAACACTACCTTAGTTTTTGCGCACATCAGTCAGACAACAAAGTAGGAGAAGAAAATCAATGAGCATAGATTCCCCAATGAGAGCCAGTTTTGCATTTGCTGCTCTTTACAAAAGGTGTGTAGGTTGATGTCACTTTCATACAGTTTGAAAGCAAGACAAATTATTCAGATCTTTATTCATGATTAAATACCTTATTAATGTATTTCCCCTTGTTACCTACAGCAGTTGTGTTTATGCAAAACCAGAAGAAGGTACGAATTCCCAGGAACCATCGTGGGGCTTCACAATGTACTGCACAAGGAAAGCAGGCAGTCACATAATTATTCCAGCATGACATGTCCATGCATAAAATTAGGCCTTCTCTCCAAGCACTGTCTGTCAATAAGCCCTGCAAGTCTATAGGAGAGTTGTTCATAACACATTCAATTTTACCTATCAGTATGATGTCCAATTATTTGGGAAAGGGTGAAAGACTTTATGCCACATCTAAACATGACAGACATAACCTTTAAGTACTGGCAAATGCCAAGATGTTGCTGGCGGTAGGCATTCTGAACATGTTTGTGTTTTTCTTCATACATTATTTCCCTCTTTTTTTAGATAAATGCAAATTGTTAAATATTTTAAAACCATGAATTATTATCACATCCCACAAGAAGCAAGTTTGGAAAGCAGAAGGAAGTTTTAAACAACCTAACATTTCCTAATGCATTTAATATCATACGGGGTTTGTTCTTTCCATAGGTATTAGAGTAGCCCTTCCCTGATCCCTTTTTTCATCCCACAAGTATAAAGCTTTTAGTACAACAGTAGGTGCAGTCACTGAGCCCTGAACAAAACTTAAAAAAACCCCAAAGAAACAAAAACCCCCCAAACCCTAAAATATTTTTGTTTTATTATTCTAAGTAAAATACGTCAAAAACCTCTGCTCCATCTCCAAAAGGTAAAGCTGATCTGTACCTCACAAATCTTTTGAAAGAGGCCAGCATGTCTTCCTTCTTAATACTTCCCAGCAGGGAGCACAACAGCAGGTCTAGTTTATCTTAATTATCTGTCTTTATCTCCATAGGTGAAAAGATTACTGCCAGTGTGTTGCTGGCTAGAACAGAAGAAGCCAAAGAGCATAAACCATTTCCCTTTTTCCACAACTTCTCTCACAGCTCAGGTAACTGCAATAGAAAAAACTGATGGAGGGAGTGGAGACCAGGAGAACAATATTTCTGTTGTTTTGGGTTATTCATTGCAGATGAAAGTGGATGGTCAGTGTCACAGTGTGTGTAGAAGAAAGAAAAAAGTTTGTCTTTGTAAAGGAGGATGTGTTTTACCCTTGCTTACCACATAGGAAAACAACAAAGAGAAAGCTGGCTGCAGCCACTGAGCCAAAAAATAGAGATAGAGAGTGTAAGGGATATGTACAGTGCTGAATGCCCTTAGGACAAAACATGGCTTTCAAAATGTTCATTTTATAGGGTGGTGTGTATGGTGGTTCTTTTTGCATTATGGAAGTTACCTTTTTGACAGTTACTGGCTCTATGCAACACCATACTTCTGCTTCTTTTCCAGCTTGCTTAAGGAGCAGGGGTTTATGTTCCAGGGAAGGTGTTGTGGCAT
>JAYDZK010000274.1:24629569-24657950 GCA_034509185.1 Euphonia xanthogaster
GGGAAGGTGTTGTGGCATTTGATTTGAAGTCTATGGCTTATTGGAAATTGCAGTTTTGCTGCTTTGTGGCAATTTTGGTTGCTAATTTTTTAGTATCATGGTTGACTCTGTAACTAATGTGCCCTGGTTTTTGGTTCTTTGCCAGAATTAGGAGAGCCCAATTCTGTTTTTCAGCAGAACATCATAAACTGCCTTAGGAGTCTGATATGCTGCTCAGAGAAGTTGATGGGGAGTAGAACAAGATTCTCATATGCTTCCTAGCATAATTACTGAATCACAAATAAGATTGTGACATAAATCTGAGTTACCATTTTCTTATGTGCTTTGGTCATCTGTGGTGGTTTTTCCAAGACTGCCTTTCTCTTAACTCTTCATGGCCCTGAGGAGCAATCTTTTTTTGCTTCATTTGCATCTTGATCAGAACTCATAACTTAGCAGTAATTTCCAGAAATGTTAATGGAAATATTTAGCATATAAGACTCAACAGAAATACCTTGGAGAGGTAAAACAGGCAATTAGAAATCTTCCAGTTCATCCCAAAAATTTACCTCTCACTGACCTTATATCTGCTTCACATACTAAATAAACATAAACACAAAATCACTGCCTTACTGGCCTAATCTGGATTATTATTGCTCTTCCTCTGTGTATTATTTTGTATGAGAAATTAAAACACAGTTCAGTCACCTTTTGCTGCCTATTTCATGTGATGGGTACTTACTGATGGTGAATTTTTCCTTGGCATTAGGAGCTGGACTATGGTGCACATCTCACCCCATCAGATGAACCTTGAGGATTGTGACAATTTGCAGGTCTCTGTTATACAATCGGCTGTGGATAGAACTTCTTGCCTTTGCTCTCTTACATAAAGGCACAGTCAGCAGACTGGGTCATTGCTAAAAAGGAAGCTCTGGCCCTCAGGTTCCCCAGTTTAAAGGGAAAATGAAAGTTGACCATAAAGAGAAATCAGTGTTGACGAGTAGCCTCTCCTTTATCTTTGTGCAGCAAAGGGTGGATTTACAGGACTGAAGTCAGCAGGAAATCCTTTCAAGCAGCTTTGAAAAATTTAGCCAAGAAATTTTTTCTAGCAAGCTTTTGGCAGCATGTGCACACCCTTCTGGTTTATAGAGAAAGATTTAAAAAGGAGATATCAGTAATAATAATATATTAATTTCAAAAGCTGGCAAGTTTCCTTCCTCCAAATCAGGAAGGACCCTTGAGCCAGCTGGACAGTCTGAATATTGGTTATCAATGCTCTTTTCCAAGACAGAAGTAATTTGATAACTTATTTCAAGCATAAATCTTTGTCTCTTTGAAATATGATCTATGTCATCTGGCTGTCTATAAAAAAACAAATCTGAGAAATACCTCAATTTTGACTGGGGGCTTCAGGACAATACAGCTGATAAATTCAAGTGATGATCATGATGACTGCTTGAATAAGCTGTAAAACTTTAACTGTTGGCATGTAGCCAACAAGTGAAATTGTTGCCTGTTTCACTGTTCTGGGAATTCCACAAAAGTCTGACAAGTCTAAATTTTATTCTGAGACCTGTGTTTGAGGTTCCAGCCATACAGGCCTCTAGGACTAGTGGCCCAGTGTTTGAGCATGACTTTTACGCCAGAAAACATGGGGAAATTTCATAGCAGAGACAGAATGAGAGTTTCTGATTAAGAAAATATCCATATCCAAAATATGCATACTCACCTGCAGTTTTCCAGTGATGGGCCAAACAACTTAATGAATTGCTGAGCTTTTCTCCTGTGAAAAATGTAAGTGAAGGTGGAAGAGTGATTCAAGCATGGCATTTTTCTTCTGAAGGAATGGGATAGGGGTAGCAAATCTTTCAGGGTTCACCTGATAGGGGTGCACCTCTTTCAGTGAGCTTTGGCTGATGTGGTGGTCTGTGCTTGGTGACCGCTATTAAAGCAAAGACTCCATTTTTTATCATAGTTTTGCAAATCTTCATTCTGTAAAATGACAAAACAGGCATCACTTGTGTGCATGCTTCACACTCAAGACTGTTAAACAGCAGTTTATGTTGTGCCAGATTTATTTTTGTTGCTCTCTTTTGTTATTGTAGTTATTACAACAGTGTTGCTATAATCTTCACTATTCTCAGAGCTGGAGAAATCCACCTAGGCAGAATCATCAAGAAGCATTTTCTTAATCTACCCCTGTGTGAATAGAAGGTGTGGTAAAACCCTACTAAAACAGGGGAAAAAGCCGTCCACATTGTGCAGTTTCTGCTTTCCTCTCCCTTCCAAGGCCTATTTTCTTTTGTAACCAGCTCAATGACACTTCCAAACAGCTGTATGTTTTCCTTTTCTCTAGCTGGATTTTTCTAAGCAATCAGAATTCTCCTGCAGCACTAAATTATAAAAAATAAGAATAAATAAAATGAGCATTTCAACTACAAGCAGTCTTTGCTCTTTCACTGCAATATGGCTCCTGTCCAAAGCCAATTATGTAAAACAACAGCACCTCGGCACCATTACCACAGCCATCTAAAGGGAAGAATTGCACATACTCAGAGCTGAAAACATTTTCAAGAAATTTAATTATTTTCTTACTTTCTCGCCTCAAGCATGCTTTTTACCTTACTTCACTCTAAAGCGCCTTGGGTGTTATTCAGCCAGAACATATGGAGCACTATATAAATCCAAGTTGTTGCTAATTTTACTTAAAAGTCAGGTTTTATTTTCTGTTTTTACTTCTGCCTGTTTACACTCCTTGAAACATCTTTTGCATTGCCCCAGATGTCGCTTCCACAGTGCTTCATCTTTTGTGCATGTTAATTTGCTTCTTCAGTACTTGTGATTTTTTGCTTCACACAGTGTTAGAGATAAATGCAATGCCAAAAATTAATTGTCAAAGAAAATAGCAAAAATTATTTAAGTTCATGCCTTTAAATTCAGTACCAATTAACTTTAATGGTCAAAACCTTTTAATCAATTTATGAAACTGTGTAGATCATGATTTCCAAAGGAAGAAGTGACTCTGAGACAGCTCTATATAATAGAGAGATTTCTCTTTATTTTACAGCTTTCTGTCTTAACTTTTACCTACTGTGGAAATAATTTGTAGCTTTTTGTTCCCATATTAAGCTTTCAATGATCTCAGTCAAGAATTCCAAGAATACTGATAAGAGCTCCTGGCAAAGCATGTTCCTTATTCTGCAGCGGGCTCTAAGACAGAATAATCAAAGCATGATTTAGTCTCAGATATGGTACTAGTGGGCTCTCTAGAATATATATCAGAGTTATATCCTGGAGGCACAGTGAGTTGTTAAATATTGGCCAAAGTTGTGGTGGTCTTCTGGAATGTTTTCATTCAACAGCTGGGGTGCCCAGCAGGCTGTACTCATGTCCAAAGAGAGTTCTTCAGAATGAAGTAATTTTTATTTAGAGTATAATGTTTCACATGTAAACAACACAATTCTTTGTATAACTATTGATGCTGTTTCATGTGTGCACTCTTACTTCCTAAATGAAAAATGGTTAAAATGAAAGTGCTGAGTGATTTCTTCACTCTCAAGCAAAGTTCACAGTGTTTTGTGTCCCCCCATCTCTTGGTTTGTAGAGAAAATTCTATGTACAAGGATGAAAGGAAATAATCATTTTCTGTTTTATGTGTACCCTGTCAGTTTATACACTCTAGGTGAGGACTTCACCTGTCTCCAAATTCTCTCAGGTAGATGGCACTCTAGAAACCACAAACACTGCTTGTTCCTGGTCAAAGCTATTACCTATGTTTTTGAGACCATGGCTACAAATCATTCCCTTTCAATTAATTTTTCACTCCACAGTTCATGTTATTTTTCACATTTTTTTCACTTACATGAACTGAGAACTGTGAATGAAAACAGTCATTTAGATGAAATCTCTCTGATTTAGGCATATGATCAGACAACTCCTAAGAGCTGCTGAAGGGTAGGGGAAATGGGGAGACAAGAACAGGAAGAAGAGAGTGGGGGGCACACGGGACTGACTATACACAGGATTAGGGAAACTATAAGCAGAGGAATAGATCTTGGCCCCACAGCACAGACTTTTCTTGGAAAGCAAGTGATTAATGCAGTATACATTACTGACCTGAATTCTTCTTGACATTATGGAAAATAATAAATTAGTAGACAAATACAAATTTTGAAAGAAGAAAATACGTACTACTTTCCAAAGTATGTGTGTTTCTATAAATTGAGCTTGCAGTGCTAATTGGGAATAGACTAAAAAAACCTGGAATTTTAGGTCTTATCCTCTTTGGAAGCTTCCACTCATTTAACCACCACCTATACTAACCTTGTATCTCCACAACTTGTCTTGATACTTGGCATAGCTAAAATGAGTGGCAAGACCATCACAGTGCTCAAAAGCACTGGAATGATAAATAGTGTCTCTGGAGTCATTCAGCAGGGATATCAATAGAGGTGTGTTGATGCCTGCTTACAGTAAAGTCCAAATTTGTCACCTCAGGGTTATAGTGAAGACCCATGGAAAAGAACAGAGCAACAGCCCCTGCCCTTCAGTAGCGCCATCCTAGGAGGTGGACAAGCAGCTCATTGTCAGTGAATGTGTTAGGTTTGCATGGCAAGGTTTTGGTACCAGGGAACTAGAGGCTGGCTTCCCTGGGAAGCTGCCAGAACCCTCCACTATGTCCAACAGTGTCAATGCCAGATGGCTCCAAGGCAGATCTGTCGCTGGGCAAATGAGAGTGGTAAGGCCATCAGGTTAATGTATTTAATGAAGGGAAAGAAAGCCTACAGGTGCATTTGCAGTCAGACAGAGGAGTGAGAACCTGTGAGAGAACCAGGAAGAAGTGTTCCAGGCACCAGAGCTCAGATTTCCCTGCAGCCCATGTCAAAGACTGTGGTGAGGCAGCTGTCTGCCTGCAGCCCATGGAGACCTACCGTGGAGCAAATAATCACTTGCAGCCCATGGAGGACTCCATGCCAAAGCAGGTGGGTGTTCAAAGGAGGCTGAGACCCTTTGGGAAGCCCACATTGAAGCAGGTTGGCTGGTAGGACCTGTGGTCCTGTGGAGAGAGGATCCCATGCAGGACCAGTCCATTCCTGAAGGACTGCACCCTGTAGCCCCTGGGACTGAATAACTCTCCACCGCTCAGGCAGACAAAGCAGAGAATTTGTGAGTAAAATTGAGTAGGAAAGATGTTTTAAGATTTGTTTCTATTTTCTCATTATCCTACTCTGATTTGATCACTAATAAATTTAACTAATTTCCCCAAATAGATTCTCTTTTGCCCATGAGAGTAACAGGTGAATAATTTCTCCTTGTCCTTATCTCCCTGTCCTATATCTGTCTTTTCATTATATTTTCTCTCCTCTGTCCAAATGAGGAGGTGAATGACAGCAACTTTGGTGGGCACCTGGCATCCAGGCAGGGAAAACCCATTACAGTAAAATAATAATAAAATAATAATAATACAATAATAAAAATGGGGTTCTGTATGATCCTGTTCCACATGGAACTGCTGAAAGTTCATTAAGATTCTACATCAATCTATTATTATTCTCAGCAGTGTGTGTTGCTGCAAGAAATGCGTTGTTTTCTTGCTGTCCCTGATTGAAGAAGTGCTGTGTGCAATGCTGTTAAGGCACCAGAGAACTCTGTCAAGGAAAAGAGCAGTTCCTTAGCCTAAAAAACCCTAAGAGGCCTTAAGAGAGGCTTGTTGGTTCTGCACAAACAGAGCAGCATTAAATTACAACCTGAGCTTTTTACCAGGCTCACTCAAGTACAGCAAATACCACCTGGAGGGTAAGGAGGGATTTGCTTTCCGAACTGCTAGGAGAGGCATTTATTTCACTAAATTAAACAAATATCAGCCTGTTTATGGCAGTAAAAGTCAGCTGGACATCATGAGCTATGGTTTTTATTGTGGGCTGTTCAAGACCTGGCATCCCTGGGGGACCTGAAGGGAACACAACAAAGCTACAGAGAAATGCAAATGTGTGGGCTGTGGGTCAGCAGGATCAAGACATCACAACATGGAGGTGCAGGACAGGTTTCTACCATGCAGCAAAAGTGATGCTAATAGTGCTACACTGTTCACTCATGGTCTCCTGAGAGACTCATCTGCCTGCAGAAGAATTGCAGCATGAACTATGCTTCTGCCTAGAAGCAAACCATCTCTATTCATGCTTTACATGAGATTGTTGAAATGAGTGGGGACACCAGGAGAGAATAGTCCCTGGACCTTGGAGAATTAAGAGGAAGAAAGGAAGCAGATGCATTTAAAGGAGAACTTGTTTGCATCCTCCCTGCAACATGCTTTTCAAAGATTCAGGAATGGCTGCTCATAGTCTCTCTAGAAGTGGGTAGGTGCTTTTCCTAAAATAGAATCATAGAATGGATTAGGTTGGAAGGGACTTAAAGATCACCTAGTTCCAAACCCCCTGCCATAGGCAGGGACATCTTTCACTAGACCGGAGCTTCATCCAGTCTGGCCTTGAACACTTCCAGGGATGAGGCATCCACAACTTCTCTGGGTAACCTGATCCAATGCCTCATCCCCCTCAGAGTAAATAATTTTTTACTAATATCTAATCTAAACCTACTCTCTTGTAGTTTAAATCCATTTCCCCTTGTCCTGTCACTGCAAGCTCTTGTAAAAAGTCCCTAAGCAGCTTGGACTTCCATCAGCCACAATGGCATGTAAATTCCCAGGAAAATAACTTTTCTTCCTTACACTGTACCAGCTTAGTCCTGGTTATTGAGGACTGCCTGATGCCTGACCAAAGGGAGAGAAACTGTCCTAGTAGGGAAGAGGAACCAGGCCCAGTTCATTCCCCATGTGTAGGAGTACAAAGAGCACTTGTATCACTAAGAGCACATGTACTTTGTTTTCTGTAACCCTGCAAGACCATGAATATGACCAACCCCTACCACTCACCTTGCTTGTTGCTTACTTTCCAGATGCTGGCTGCAGATGGTCTGGAATCTCTCTGCTATGCAACTTCACACAGCCCCATAATGCAAGAAAAGGGAACCCCATCACACTGAATGATGGGGTTGAAATAGTTGGATTTCTAACTATTTCCATCACATAGCTATTCTCAATATGTCCTGAGTTTGGGCATTTGTTGCCATTCATACACTGAATATTCTGTCAACCTGCAGAGAGCCTGTGACTCTCTTCTCTGTGAGCAGTCTAGGAGGCAATAGGGCATTCTGTTCCAAAGATTGAGTGGGAAGGCTCCCTTTGATTTGCCATTTTCAGCTGATTTCTGGGCGGTCGGATTTTCACTCTCTCCCCAAATCTTTTGCCCTGTATTTTACATTCCCTGCTTTGCAGTATTAACACACTTTTTTTCTTTTTTTTTTCAATTTAAGGCCCTCTTTTATTCTTTTTCTTAGGTATATGTGTCCTTTCTGATAAAGCAGACAGTCTTGAAAATACATATCAGAACACACATACCACCAGGAACAAGATAAACTTTCTGATGAAAAGATTGTTGCTCTAGGCTTCTATTCTTCAGTGAATTGAGACCTTAAAGAAACCTTACCTGAGCTCTGCAGAAGGTCTCTGGTGAGGCCAGCATTTTAGTACTGCTCTTGAATCTCAGCATGGTGTTTTTTTCTGAAGACTGTCATTTTGCTGGTGGCATTAATGCCTGTGTAGTTGAGAGAGAGAAACAGGAGTGAATTGGCCAATGCTAATGCCAGTACACACATGTGCAGACTTCCTTCATAAAATCAAAGAAATTGAACTTACTGAACAATAACTTAGGAAAATCTGATTTCTTATTTGTTCCAATGCCGAGAGGCATTTCCTTTGTCTCAATCTTCTTCTCAGCAGGAGTCCCACACTGATGAAGTGTCATCAAATTTTCATCTCCCACTGAGAGAGACACCCGCACTGCTCACTGATTGGAGAGATGGAAACAGGGACAGGTGTTTCTAAAAACTGTGGGGCTTTAAAATTAAAGGAATACAATATTTTTTCCCTTGTGGCACATATTTCCAAAATAGAAGAACTCTTGAAGTAAGGCCATGAAATAGAGACTGAAGAAGACAAATAAGACTAGTTAGTGTGGCAAGGAGCCAGGTAACAAAAGTTTAGAAAAGTCAGCTTCAGTGATGGAAAGGGCTTTGTTTCAGGTCAGCTGAAGCCTTGATAATTCTGTGTCAGAGTAAGGTAAGTCTGTTGTTTGGGTTCATCTCACAATGGCCGTTCAATCAGAGGAGTTGGTGAGATTCTGAAAACAGGTGAATTATTGTTAAGAATAATGAGGGTATCTGTGCTTACACTGGTTAGGATAAAAATGCAGGACTAGTAGAATCACTTATTACTAAAACTGAGCAGCTCTCTTCATGGTGAAACCATATTTCATTAGCTTTTTTAAGCATTTTAGGAAGAGCAATTGAATTTCTCAAGGAAATTGCTTATCAGTGGTCTCCTCAGCTAAATGGGGATAATGCCAAGCCCTGCTTTTACACAAATGAAAACAAATGTGTTAATTTATGTGAGGTCCACAGCTGCTAAAGTCAGGAATGTGACAAGAATGTCCACGATAAGATAAGTAATCCTAACTTCAGCATGAAGTGAATAGTGTTCAGTAAATAACCTGGGACCACACAAACAGAAAGGGAAAGGAAAATATTGAGCAGCTTCTTGCATAGTGGATTTAGTCTGTCCCTTGCATTGTGAGACACAGGCCCTCTGGGGAGAAATAACATATGCTTATGCAATTAGATAATGCATGCACACAGGAGGGTTAATTAAGGTTGCACTGTTCTGACATCTCATATCTGTATGTTTTTTAAATTTGCAGTCTTAGCTTCCTGGTGTTTTTCAAGGGATTGTTTTTAACTTTTGTGTTTGTCTGTCAGAACAAAAAAAGTATTTGTGTTCTAATGCCCACCAAAGTTTCATTTCACCTCTCTTGCCTAACTGCATTGAAGTCCCCCGTGCCCAACAACACAGGATCCATCTCAGAGCTTAGGTCATGATCAGCTCGCTACGGCATCAGCTTCTAGGAAAATGAACAACAAAAATTGAGTATTTTCTGTTTCATTTTGCCACTCTCATGAAAAACAACAATAAAGCTGAGCAGCCACAGGAAAACACAAAATCTATCCTATCAAGATACCTTCAAAACAGGAGTGTTTGTGAGAAGGCAATTGGCTGGGAAGGGTTTGGTTAGTATAGGCATGCAATAGCAGAAAGGGCCTGTCTACATTGGATAGATACATGCTAACTGAACAAAAATGACTGATTCCTTATGTGCTCAAAATAATTCAATTGTCTCTCATGTAGGGACTTTGAATCCCTAGGGTGAGGGAGCTTTTCACAGGCTATGAAATCTTCAGTCTGGCAGCTCCACAGAAGGGCTGATTGCTGCTTCTGCTGAGCTGAGGGGCAATTGTCATAGCCAAAGACATTGTACTCCTCCTCTCACTATTAGGCAGGTAAAGCCCTTAAACAGTGTATCTGCTGGGCCCTGCCTTGTTGTTTGGTTTTATCCCATTGACCCTCTTTGGAACACGCCTGACCCCTTTTTCATGAAACTGAATAGTCACACTATGTTTAAGCCTCCCAAGACAGCTTTCAGTTGTAAATTTAGACCAGACATTTTTGTGTCTCTCTACAGTAATTTTTCTCCCATTATTCTTCTCATTTCATGTGCAAACCCTCTGAAAAGTCCTGCAGAAGTTAAGAGGGATGAAACCTATAACAGTCTATAGAAGTATAATGGTGCTCTATTCTGGAGTTGAAATAGAGTCCTGTCTTCTGCAGGCTTTTCGAGCCTTCCTACCAGATTATATTATTTGACAAAGATGTTAATTATATTCTATTCGATAGGTTGTTCAAAATGTAAGGAAAGGTTATCATTTTCCCTGAGATTCTACAGGGCTTTACCGCAGAAATCGACATCACAGACTAGAAAATGCAGTCACCACGTGAAGTATGCTCATGTCTCTTTTGTTAGGTGTCTTTTATTTTTTGTATGAATTATTTATTACTCATTAATACTGGGAGAAGTGAATTGTGTTCCTAATCATGACCAAGAGAATGACAGGGACAATGTGGAAACAATTACAGGAGTGTTCAAGTTCTCTGAATGCCTGCAAAAATGTTTTAGTTGGTTGTAGGGGAAAAAGAGGTTGTTGAATGTCAGGTTTTGTAGGAAGCACAAATACCCCAGTGATGAGTCCTATACAAATACCATATTACAGTATGGAAGCCTCATTTTGTACAAGGAAGCAATAGACAAAGAGCACAGTAGTCTTTGACATTGTGACATCTACTGTTAGATTTCCAAGCATTTGGTAGGATGAAATAATCATGACATCCCTATGTGAGGAGCTGAGCACAGAGTAGCACAGCTGCCCATCTACTCCTGAGTAAATATACTGTGAAATGAGGAGATCTCAAGGCACCAGATTCTGGCTTCAGAGCTCCAGGGTGTGCTCTCCCTGCAGAATATTTAAGCATCATCCCCTAGGTAGGACCTTACCATTTACTTTGCTTTTAATATTTTCAAAGAGTTTTAATCTGTCTTGGGTACTGCTAAAATACTTAGACCTAACAGATTCTAATGCATTAGGGATACAATACACTCAACACACCCATCATAATTAAATCTTGACCTTTTCTGGCAGGTAACCCCAGCAGGCTAACATCAATGGATTTAGTAGTGGACTCCTTCCTTCTAAGATAACAGTGTCTTCACTTCCCTTCTCTAAGTGGTTTTATGTTGTTTTGGGCCTATATTTGTATGGCTGTTAGTATAATTAGTTGCTAAGATAAGTCATTCTTGCAAATGTAGGAGTAAAAGAATGGAGCAGAAGGCAGGTGCACTTGGAGAGCTGTCACTGAAGAGAGGATGTGGCTGATCATCGGAATGACATGAACACACAAAAGGGTTATGAGGAGTTATTTTCCACAGACAAGGAGCAAATGTCGGTGCACTCTGAATAACTCTTGTTTCAGATTAAAGGAAGCAGAGACAGAGGGTGAGGGGGAGTTTGAACCAAGTAGATGGAGCTATGAAATAATTATGGTTGATTTTCTGTGGGGCTTATAGAGGCATCTTCTCATTTTACCAATGTCATGAATATTTCTAGATTTCTAGATTGCAATGCATCAACAGATGCCAGTGGAGAGTTACTGGTGCTACTGGCAGCAGTGGTGGGTGGAAAATGAAGAGATAGCCGGGTGTGTAAGTGCATGTGCATGCACAGATGATTTGCTCCGTGACAGTGACTACAATGGACTTTGCTCAGAAGGAGAGCTCCCTAAAGAGTAGCTTGGGGATCACTTTAAGCTTTAATGGAACACAAACCACAGGCACACATTTACATATTTGGCATATATCACTGAAGGCAGGAACAGCTAGGGTCAGCAGCAGAAATGGGGAGAGGGGAAATGAAGATTTTGTCAGAGGTGCTTAAACCTCCTAAGAATCACAGACAGAAAAAAAACTGTGCTATTTTCCCTTACAGTCCTGTGCTCTTGTCTGTACCGGCACTGTCTGATCTTGAAATACTTTAAAAATGTCTCATGTGCAGATTCAGTGAAGAAATGGCTGACGCGGCCTCAACGGGAGACTGGCTCCTGCTGTACACAATACTGTATAGGCTTGCCACTGAGGGCAGAGAAAATTAATGTCTCAACTCAACAATAACATGAGCTTCTGACTTCTTTAGCTAAAAGCAAGACCAAGCTGGACTCACATACTTCCTTACAGGGTTTATTTAGAGATCCAGCATAATTTAGCTCTGCAAGCAGTAGTCACACCATTTTCTTTTTGTCTACATAAATAAAACATTCCTATTGACATACTTGAAATATGAAGTCGGGTTGTACTAGGATCTGGGTAATTACTTAAATTTAATCATGTGAGGAACCATTTTCCTTAGCAGGGCTGGGGATAAAGAAATATCCATCTCCCTTTTGCTTCCAGCCCTGAACTAAGTTTGTTGTGTTTCTAATTCTAACTGGAAGTATAGAAAAGACAAAACACAGAAAATGTCACATAAAAGCCATTTTGCCATAATTCAGGTCTTTTTCTGACCAGTGGCACTCACAAGTATTTCTCTTTATTCAAACTGCACACCACAGTGCGAGTCAATTTTTCCCCCACTTAAAACCTAGTAACAGAACTTTCCTAAAAGTCATGAAGTCACTGTTAAAAATCCAGATGTTTAAGAGTAATGCACTTTGAAGCTTCTTCTTTTTAGCTTTATAATTTTGCAGTTCTTTTGGATGACAGGTTTTCAGGCTTTCCTTTACCCCACCAAAAGGAGCAGAAAGCATTTTTATAAGAGAAAGCTGAGATTCCCACAGACCTAGAGTTTGGAATTTAAAGAAAACAATCACCAAATATGGCAAGAAACTGTGAGCTGGAGATGTTGAAACACTCTTATTATTATCATCTGCTCTCATCTTGTCTTTCCCAACAGGCTTCACACAAAACAGAGAACAGAGAAAAAGCTCTCACCTAAGACAGGATGAATAAGCTGGTTACATTTTAAGAAGTGCCAGGCACCCGCAGCTCTGCTATCAGTGGGAAATGCAGGTGCTCTAAGAATAAAATCCAGTTGTCAGCTTTTTTCTGCTGTTGACTTGCCTTCTTGTTCACTCTTCAGAACACAATCCCACTGCTTTTCCATGTAATAATAATGGAGACTTGTGGCTGTTCTCTGCCAGCTTCATCTATGGGCTTAGACAGGGTCATTCAGCCTCTGGGGAAAAACTGAGTGCTCTGTGTTTGTGGTCTGAAAGAGGGATCTGACTTGAGCACCTTTTTACTTTTCCCAGTTTATTTCCCACACAAACCAGAGTATGGGAGGATATGTATGACTATGTCTTCCTCCAGCACAAAGGCAGGATGAGCCTGACTGAAGAATTACTTTTAGTTTTCTGTGATGACTTTATTGCAAACAGCAGTATATGTTATTAGGTTTGGGCTCAGTGCTAGAGTGCCAGACTGCAGTTAGTAGCCTGAGCAGGTGTCTGAAGTGTACCACTCAAAAGCTTTTTTGTCACTCAGAGCAGGACTGTGACATGGTCTCTCTTCTCTGGATGTGGCAGAGCCAATGGCACTAGTTCTCTGACTGACTGGCCTAAAAGCTTTCTTTTACTGCCAAATGCTGACTATGGATGCCTGCTAGTGTAGAAATGGAAAGAAAAGTGACTTTGAATCATCTGATAGAAGGAAATGGTACCAACCTCCACAAATGTACCTCTGGTGGAGTACAAAGAGGGGCTTGAAGAAAGCTAAAATGTAAAGAGCATAGATTAAACAATAGGAATCCCAGTGATCAGTGACACCTGTGTGCATATTTCCATGCAAGGAAGGGGAATGGAAAGACTATACCTCATCCTCTGCCAGACTTGCCCTGCTAATATGTCCTCAGCACTCCACAACTCAAAAACACCTGTGAACTGCAACAGCTTAAAGAAATACGTATGTCTGTCCCTGATGGTCTTGTATTGACTACAGTTAAGAGGAGGAAGAAGGCAAGGCTTATATGAGTGCATACGCTCCCCAGTCCAGATGAGTTCTTGCTATTTGATTTTCTTTCTCTGTCACTTCACTCTGCTTGTTAAAGGTGCCAATTGTATCATTTCATGCTATGATGTGAGAACACTGTTCACACCCATGGTAATGATGTTCCATTCCATTGGCCTGCACAGCTTTTAATTTCTACTTAATACGGTATCAAGGTTTTATGTCCAACATTCTAAATGCCACAGCATGTTGATGAAAAGAAATTACATTGATGAAACAGTTAGGCAGTGATTAATATGATCCATAACTCAGAGTGATGTAACAGCCCCAGCTTTCTATCCTACACAAAATGATGTCCAATTACTTGCTATTGATCAGATATTGCATTGCACCAAATGGGATGCCAGCATCAATTCATTTCATCATATTGAATTTCAGCCAGTATCATGGGTATTTGGCACATGTTTTGCTGAAACATTTGTCTGCCATCACAGAGCTGATGAACAGGTTGGCAGGTTTTGTTTGTGAAAAGGGTGGGGAGGGGATGGTGAAGAGGAAGAGAGAGAAAATAAATGTGCTAATCCTGCTTGTGAATTTGTCCTCATACCTGGCACTGACAGGACAGAATGCCTCCGTGCATGAGCGCATTTGTTTCACACAAGCAGCTGCATGTCCCTTTCAGACATGTTAACATTCTGTACTGCTCACTGCTTATTTTTTATTGATAATCAAGTGAATAATTAAAGCCCAAAAGCTATGTAAAAGCCACATATATCATCTTCAATATGCAAGTAATGCACCTCTGCTCAGGCAGAGGTGGCTCCTGTTATGAATGATGGCCTAGAAATTAATGCTTCATACCAGTGTGTATCACTTCCTCACACTGAGTTTGTTTGTAGGAGATGTGGGTACCAGCCACACGCAGGGAAATGGGAGGGAAGTACACAGGGTGGTCTTAAGATGTCTCTTCAGCCCACTTTCCTGTGAAATTATCATCTTGAATTTATCTTTCTTCTTTGCTGTTGATGTACTATTTTCCCAGCTGACACGCCATTGTTTCTGAGCTCCCCTTCCCTTTATTTTAATATTTTGTTCATATTGTTCCTGCCATTAATAGTTCACTTACAACATTTGTTCCACTCTCCTTTGAAAGAAAACCCTCCCATGGAAGCGCTACCGCTATTAACCTCTCTGGTGAAGATCACAAGTCGTGTGCCCACCACATGGAGTACTGCTAGGCCAAATGTAACAACATCTGCCACGCATTCAACAACTTCCTTTTGGATTCCTCACACTCTATTTTCACTTCCAGCTCTAAGCAGGAGTGAGATGTTTCTCAGATGCCAGAGGGCTGGGAATGTGCCATCTTTCCACTGCAAACTGGGTGAGTTTTGAGACAGACAAATTAAGCCAAGCACTAGAATAAAAGTGGAAATGACCTGTCCACAGCTTATTTCTGTTGACTCTTAAGGCACCTTCTGCCATTGAACTGCTTTCCAGATCCTTGAAAAATACAATGCTGACAAAATTATCAATTGTGGAGCTCTGCAAATGTTTACGTATCTGCTCAATTTAATGTGCTTGAGTGGCTCTGGGGCTGCATGAGGGTGTAAAATTAAGCATACGTGGAAATTTTTATAGGCTCCAGCTTTCTACCTTACAGAGCAGATGGCATCTCTGTAAGCATTGTGGAACATTATATTTAGAAACAATTCAATTTTTTATTCAAATTATTTGTTTACTGGGAGCAAACAGGATAGTTAGTATGCTGCAGATGTTGAGAAATGTCCCTGTTTTCCAAAAAGCTTGTGGCTTCTGTCGATAGTGACTACAGATACCTGAGCCTACCTGAGCTTCTTTCTAGAGAATCTGGCTGGGATTACCAGATAGTGTCATTTCTTTTCAAGATACTTCTCTCAATTCTACAGTAAACTTCTCTAGTGCCTGTAGCAAGTCTAGAATGTATCCCAATACACAGGCATTCCTTATGTTTTAAGTGTCTTAAGATAGATCAGTTGAATCATGTTACTCAAACTTCAGATCAAATATAAAGAGGAAAAATGGCTGAGATCACAAAAAAAAATACGCTAAATAAAGGAAAGAAAATTTGAATTCCTTTTTACTCCATAAGCCCTTACATTTTTCTTAATCAATTCTAGTGTACAGTAATAGTTTATTGCTAAGATAGGATAATAATCACAGCTGTCCACTCAGTATTGAACTTCTAATTAAAGCCAAAGTATTTTCCATCCTTACCCTCTTTTAGAATAATTTTTCCAAATGCAATTTCAAGTCTATAAGTTGGCAAATTATTACCCAGCATGTGTCTGGAGGGAGAAATATTCTTCTGCAATAATTCAGTGCATAAAGTAGTCAAGGGACAATTCCCCAGCAATACCTGTTTTGCTGTGGCCAGTATTCTCCAGCTGATCCTTGCACTTGGATTGAATCACTTAAAGATGGTTTTCCAGAAGACTAATTCTCATCATTTCCTCAAAATCAGACCCCTTTGCAGTGTCTCAGAACAGGTATAAAGAGAACTGAACAATCTCAGCTCAGGAGACTCTTGTGATTTTGTAGGTTTATATACTTATTTAATTAAAAGTGTCCCCTTCTTTTGAATCAAACACTCAATACAGGATTAAGTTCCCCAATTATTCATAACTTGAGCAGCCTCATTACAATTTTTGAATATTCTGTTCTCCAGGCTGAACAATCTGGTGAAGAGAAGGCTTCAGGGAGATCTCATTGCAGCTGTCCAGTACTTAAGGGGGACCTAAAAAAATGAACAAGTGATTTTTAACATGGGCAGATAATGATAGGAAGAAGAGGAACAGTTCTAAACTAGAAGAGGAGATGTTTAGATTAGGTATCAGGAGGAAATTCTTTACAGTGAGGGTGGTGAGGCACTGGAATGGATTATCCCGAGAGGTTGTGGATGCCCTGTTCCTGTCAGTGTTCAAGGCCAGTCTGGAGGGGGCCTTGAGCAACATTATCTAGTGAGTAGCATCCCCGTTCATGCCTGTGGGGTTGGAACTAGGAGATCTTTAGGGTGGCTCCCAAGCCATTCTATGATTCTGTGATTCTGAGACTGATCTCTCTGCATTGGACTACGAAGAACCTAAACATCTCAAACTGTTTTCCACCACTTTCTCTTTTAAAGAGTTTGTGATGTGAGATGATCAAAAAGAAGAGGCAAGTCTGATTTTATTTTTGGCAGTAGTTCTATGGGACTTATTACTGCTTTTAAATTTTTGTTTCTTATTAGGAAGGTGGGTTTTTTGAATCTCAGTTGGCAGCAGACAGGTAAAAAATAAAGAGGAATAAGTACAGCTATTAATTAATTTTATCAGACTTTTGAAAATTAAATGCAAAATCCTTAAAAGTTGATAGTGCTGATGAAAATCCTCCTGCAAATCTCTGAAACAAACTTCAAACAAATTTATGTCTAGCATTCTTCCTTGTTTTCCACCTCTATGTTCACTTTCATGTGTGGTTGTTTAAACAGGGAAATATACAAGACACACTGGAAACTACCCAGCATTGCAATCCCTGTGTTGGAGCTTCAGCTTCATACATGCTTGCTTAAAGGGATGTTCACATCTCACCTGAGAATGTGAACATCAGTTCTAGCTGATTGTCTAATGCCCTGCAGTTTATGTCCAGGGCTGGTCATAGAGCTTCCACCTACTTAAGTGGGAGGATTGGAGCTCAAGGAAAACATAACATTGCCAACAAACACCCTGAAAAGGAACAGATGAGGTCCCTCTCCCAGAATTGTAAATGTCTTTAAAGACAGAAATTAACATTTAAGATCATAATTCTGGCATCCTGTTAGAGAATCACAGCATTGCAGGAGAGCTGAGGTTGGGAGGCATGTCTGGAGATCCCCCAGTCCCACCTCCTGCTGAAGGCTGTGTCAGCTGGAGCAGCTTGCTCCAGGACACACCCAATCAGGTTGTTAAATATCTCTAAGGATGCAGACTCCACAGCCTCTCTGCATAGTCTCTGCCAGTTCTCAGTATATTTCCTTATGTTTAAATGAAATTTCTTGTGTTTAATTTTGTGTCCACTGCCTCCTGTTCTGTCACTGGGCACAGCTGGGAAGAGTCCACTGCACGTCCTCTGGAGTTTATACACACTGATAAGATGCCCCTGAGCTAAATAATCCGAGATCTCTCAGCCACTCCTTGTATGGTAGATGCCCTGAATTCATCTCTTTGTCCTTTGCTGGGCTCACTCTGTTATGCCTGTGTACCCCTCTGTGCTGGGGAGCATAGAAGTGGGCACAGCTGTGGTCTCACCAATGCTGAGGAGAGGGGAAGGCTCACCTTCCTCGATCTGATAGAGATCCTCTCCTTGTGTTAATCGCCCTCTCACTTTCAAGCTAAATCTGTTTGATTCTTATTTTAAAGATTGTTTTTATAAATTCAAATAATAAATGGGGGGAAAAAAACAAGAAAGGAAAAAAAAACCAAATACAAAAGCCCAGAGAAGAAAGAGAAAAAATGTGAGACAAGCCCTTGGAGCCCAAGGCCAGGGCTCTAAAAAGAAGTGCCACATTGACACAATACTTGTAATAAATTAAAGAGCTGTCACTTCAGATGTTGCCATCCAGCCACTCTGGCTTTGACTTCCCCCTTTCTTCTATGGAAAAGCACCAGGAACTCGGGGCACAGCTGGCACCAGCTATATTGGTTTCTGGTTTCTCTCTGCACTCCAAACTGCCTTTATCCTAAAGGAAGTCCCAAGTCATTTATTTGGTTCCTCAAATATTCGTGCCTGTGGCTCTAGGGTGGCCAGAGAGAATCTGAGATTATTTTGGCCTTAAGTTTTACTTCAAAACCTGCAATGTGTGTATCATGGAAAAATTGAAGGGAGGACGGATGCTGCAATCACTTAACACAAGGAGCTAGTCAAATAAGGAAGTGATGTTGGATGAGAAGAGTGGGAGACAACCAAGGAAACAAAATTATTTAGCTAGCATATGATCCATTGCAGCAAGAAACTTCACAAGTTCAAGAGGCTTTCCAATATTTATAAAAATGCAATAATAGGCTTAAGCAAGAAAAGGCATGAGGTTAGGTGTCATGTGATATCTGTGATAAGAAAAATGTGTAATTGAGCTGGAGTGGAGGTGAAGCCTCTTCCTTCGCATACAGTGCTATTACATTCTTTTCCACTTGGATACCCTCTCCAAGCACACTAATCCATGGATCTGCAGAAGGATAATCTACTGACATCCAATTTTCTGGGATTTTTTTCCTGGATGGGCCAATTTGTTGACTGAGAGGTGTGGATGTTAACTCTTTCCTATGTAAGTGGACCTCAAGAATTAAAGATGGGTTTGTTCATGAGCACTGAGCAAGCCTGTGTTTCTACCTGTCTGACTGATGACATTTCTAAGTACCCCAGGCTGGGGAGGACATTTAAGACATTAGCAGGTAGATCACTACTGCAATTAGCATACAGGTAAAGGAACAAGTTTGGCTCTCAAAATTAATAAAATTAAGCAAAGAGAGAGGAGTAGGCTAGAACATTTTGATTATGATTGTTGTTCAGATCTATTCCCTGGAGATCAAATATAGAATTGTGGGCAAAGCCCAATTCTAACATAGATATTCCTTGGTCTCACAGGATGAATGCATTCCTTTTTCCAGCCATGAGTGCCTTGAAGCTAGGATTAAAAAGGCCATTGTGCTTTGCTAGTGCTCACTACTCCTGGTGCTGACAAAGCCACATTGTTCTCCCCAGGAGGAGGAGAAGGAGGAAGGGTGGGAATTGGGGTGTGACCTGCACAGCCTCACAGGGAGCTTTGAGGGTTTTTTGCATTCAGTCGCTCCTTTGCAAGACACAATGAAAATTTTGCAGCTGCTATTGTAGAGGAGAGAGTCTGGATGGTAGCTAGTCTATTTGTACTGCGTTCTGCATCCTTACAAGAGGTACTGGAAAACAATTGTATCATTTTTAAATGGTTTGATGTATTTAGTGGAGAGATTTGTGTGGTGGTGTTGCCTGTGCAAGCATGGGCTTAGGTCAGTGACTTGGCTCTTTCATTCTCTCACCAGTGTTGGGAGATCTTTCTTCTCAAGTAGTCCTGTAGTGTACATAATACTGTTCTGCTTTCAGGAAAAGACATGCAGATGGCACTCAAAAAAACAGCCCAAGAAACATACCTGCCTCTGGCCAGGCCTGATGAAGATCCCTCGGTCTGGAAGTTTGTTGAGTGCTGTGCATGGCAACAGCGCATTATCTCTCTCAGAAACTTCTGGCCTTCTGTTGAAGCGGAGTGTATGTGGACAAGGGCTCTCCCACAGTGTATCTCTGCAGGAATTGTCTCTGCAGGGTACACCTCCACATGTTTAAAGGGAGAAGACAAGGGAAAGTGCAGTGATGGGATAAGGGAAGACTGGTAGAGGCTTTTGTTACAAGGACAGAGGGACCTATTGTGGCACTGTCTGGTCTGCTGAACTCCAGGCTCTGGACATCCTCAACCACACCAATCCACAGTTTGATCCAGCTGTAGGCATGATGGATGACCATCCACCCAGCATGATCACTCCCTTGAGGGAGAGGGAGCACCTGTGGAGAGGACTTCTCTTTTGACCTCTATTTCTAGCATTGTTGGGTTAATTCTGTGTAGAGGAAAAGCCTCCAAAAACAAAATGACTCGTAAAAATCTCCTGTAGCAAGTTTCTCTCCAAAGGAAAATATCATTTTTATAACTCGCTCTTCCCTTACAAACACATGCACACCTCCTGTTTTGTCAATGTCTGACCGAGTGTAACCCTTGTGGGTTGACCCCAGTCACCAGAAAAAAGGGAATGCTACACAGGAATTAATGAATCCCACTTCTTTCCACTGAAGCCAGGCAGAATAATTCCAAAAATGATTTGCAAAATGGTCATTATTTTAATTTGTAGATCAAGGACATTGACTTTCATTGCCAAAAGACCTGTGTCGCACCCTCTTGGGGTTGTACTTTTCCTTTCCATTTCAGAGTGGCCCAAATCCCAGTATGGACAGCTATGAGAGGACAAACTACACCTCAGTTTCCTACACATCCACCTCCTGGCTTGCTGTGCAAAGATTGGGCCAGGTCTTCCCTCTTTCTGGTTGGTTCAGTCTTTCTCCCATCTCTCAGCAGATCTATCCCCCCCTCCAAATACAGCAGGGACAAACCCATGTTTTTTCTCCTGCTCTTTGATCATGACTTTGTGATGGATCACTCTTTAGCCCTGGAGATTGTCCCCATTTCAGTTCATACATCTTCTTACTTCAGGTCCCTAGCCCAGAGAAATGGTCATCTCCTTCCTGAAGGTCTTCTGCCTGGGATGCAAATCAATTTGTGCAGAGCACAGATAAAGCATGAAGCACGCAAGCATTTGGAGTTAACAGGTGTCAAAAGAAGGAGCAAATGGGGAAAGGGGCAAGTCAGGTTTGAGGAATCTTTTCCCTTTCAGTGACGAGTGACCCCAACCCTCTGCTGCATGCCTGCTTTCTCCTTGCCAGTGTGTGAAAGGGCAGGCTGAAATTTCAGTGTTGAGTCCATCCCAGGAGGATGCTTTGCTAATTCTTTCTGGGGGAGTGGCTTGCAATTCCTGCCTGTCTGGAGCTCCTAGTTCTGCTTATTTTAAATTAAATGCCTCGTCTCCCAGGATGCTTACATGATGGCTTTTTGTCCCACACAGTTCACGGCTCATTCACCACCTCCAGCCCTGCACTGGAGACGTGTACACATTGCTTCGCTCAGTATAAAATTCTAGCTGGAAAATTACCATCAGATCAGGCAGACGGACACAAGAAGGCATTTGCTGCTCGTCCTTTCCTCCTCTCTCTATCTGTGTGCAGCCCTGCCTGGCTCAGGAGGGCAGAGGTAGCTGCTGCTGAAAAGAATGAGACAGATTTTCTTCATTATTCTATCAGGGCAGGAGACAGCAAAGCACTTGACATGAGAGAGTGTCCCTTGAGGTGGCTGAGGCCTGGCTGGGATGTCACAGTCGTGCTTTCCATGAGGACAAGAGCAGAGCAGAATTAAGGTTGGTGGCTGTTGCAGCAATCGATGAAGTAAAAGGCTTAGCCCGCTGTTTCCTTTCTCATCACTTCCATACTCATTTGTTAAGGTGGATGGCAACATGTCAATTTGCCTCTGGTCACTATGGGGTTTCTTTTTTTTCAAGCATGGCCATGTCCAGCAGCATCTGGAAAGGCACGGTGGCAGAAGTTGCAGTCTTTGCATAACGGAGTTTTCAGGAAAAGAGCTGGGGTCAGGAACCTGACACCAGATATGTCCATTGCAAAAAAAGTATCGAAAGTCAAAGGAGCTATGCAAGATTAGCAGTGCTTATCTGAGATCAAAATATGGACATTCGTTATAAATGAAAAAAAAAAAAAAAAAAAAAAAAGAGAGCTCTTTCTGCTAAGCCAGACAGCTGGTCAAGATTGCACAAACACGTTGCAATCAAAACACATCTCAATAGCTGTGATTTTTTTGCCGGTGGCCATGCGTGGATGTCACCTCTAAGGGGCAGTGTGTGTGTGCGCATTGCGCGGCTGGGATCAGCCGGGCAGGGAGAGCCGACTGCCGACATCATTCCGCAGGGGCAAGTTGTTTTTCTGACTGAGAAACAAGGCATAATATATAAAATTGCTCTAAGGATAAGAATAGCAAACATGCAGCATAAATAATGTAAAGCAAGAAGAAAGTCCGGCATTGTTTAGAATATTTTATGAGGAATTTATTGTTGTTAATTGAAGGGGAGAGATTGATCACTGAGGAATCTAGCTCATTATTTAACAAAACCTGGATAAATAATGTGTCATTTCTCTGTTCTGCTTAGCATTCTCCTTGTGAAACCTTTCTGTTTATGGAAAAGAGGCATTTCAAACCAGATACAAAGTGATGCCCCAGGACCCCCCTTCCATTCCCACATAAATACATTATAAAATAAAGACAGGCAGGATATAATGCTCTCTCCTTCTTCTTCTTTTCCTGCTCCCCGACATTTTGAAATTCCTGTTGAACCTCAGCATGTAAACAAGGGCTCCAGAAATAGAGGAAGGGAAGGATGCGCTGTGCTGTGCCCCATAGCCCTGGTCCCGGGGCCTGCCCTGGTTGCATGCATCAGGGAATTGGAATGCTGATCGTTCCAAGCAGCAGCTGCAAGAGCACTGTCAGCTCCTTCAGCAAGGAGCCCTGCCAGCTATCGATCCGGCACTGGGAGTCACCTCGCTGCATCGGCGCCCAGGGCCTGATTCTCACCAGCAGGACACTTTTGATAACAAGGTTGCCTACGTGAGGTGGTTCAAAAGGTCTTTGCTGTTAATTTGTTAAGGAAGGAAGCAGAGAGAGGTGGAAAGCCATTATGCTAATTTTTTTATTTTTTTCTGCTTTCATTTTGGATGTAGTCTCCAGCCTTTGAATAGATGTCTGTAATGAACTGGCTCTAAACAGAAATACTACCAGAATTAAAATAAGACAAGACTAACTTGGACATGCTGATTATATCCAGTACATTGCAGCCACCCTCTGATGCCCATATAATACTCATTTTTCAATTATCAGCACCAGACCAGTGAAATTAAAGGGCACTGGGTAGATATTAGAGTCTAACCTTGCTTTTTCCATGCTGAGGTTGGGAAGGTTGGTCAGCTGACAACTGCTGGATTCAGTCTCAACAGCCATAGAACAAGTGCGAGGGTTCCATGATCAAGCAAACCACTTCCAAGCCACTCAAAGAACACTGTGATGGCATTGGGAAGGACCAAACTGGATGGATACAGAAGAAGCAGGGCTCTCTAGAGGCACAGTGGTATGCTTAGTCTCCCATCTCCACAGCTGCTGGGATATAAGCCCTAGACTGGAGTCACACAGGACCACACGTTTCCCTGAGTGAGAATTACTTGGCCTGATTTCACAGCAGCAAGGTAGTTTTCAAATAAATCTTGATTTTCTAGCTGTGTTTAAAAAAATCCCCAAAGCTCAAATTATCTCCATTTGGTATTTTATTCCTAATTAAACATTTTGATTTTCAGTTATCAGCATGACATTTTTATTTTTGAACCTCCATTTTATTTTGATTTTGTTTACACAATGTACAGATCAGTAAAACTGCTTGAATACAAATTTTTATTCAATCCAAAGCAAACTTTCTTTCAGTCTTCGGTGTAGCAATGTTTTTGTACTTGATGTCAGCCTAAAAGTATTTTCACCCCATCTTTTTCCCCTGAAATTGCTAAACATCAATGTTTAACTCTAGTTTCAGTGGACCTTTTCTTTCTGCACCTCCCAAGAACTAAACATCCAACCCTTTGCAGGGTTTGGGTCTTATAAGATCATCAAGACAGATGCTCTTTCTGGATATCTCCTGGTACTAGGGGCTCCCAGCACTACCCAGGGCACCACATAATATAGAGAATTATGATTTCTTTTTAAATGGCATCAAACCATTCTACCTGAGATTTGTCAGTGCTCTGCAATACAGTTCATGAACTACTGCTTGTGTAAACATTTGAGAGATGACTGTCTAGTTGCGTGGATAATAATATGTGAAGCTTAGTTATGGGGAAAATTTTGTGGTTTTAGCGTTCTTGGTTTTTTGTTCTGTCTTTCTTGAATTTCTATAAGGTTTTAATGAAAATCAGGCCTAATTAAGTCTGGGATTTTTTTCTGTCTGTGCCTTGATTATTGCAAAGAATACTCAAGGGCTGTACGGGAGAACAGCCGAATAAGAAGAAATCAAAGTATTTGGGTACTTTTTCTAACTACTCACCAGTGTCATTCTGCAAAATATTCCCCCAAACCCAAGGAAAATCCCTGAGTCTGAGCAATGGCACATGGGTGTTATTGCAGCCTTGCTAACCTGCAACAGAAAGAATTACTTTGACTGACCTTCTTCAGACCTGACATGGTTTCTGAAACAGCCAGAGAAGAAGCTGCCCCTCAGAAACCACAAAATATCACTGCTGGATTACTTTGAGGTTTATGTCTAGGATGAGGTAGGGAGCTGGTCTCTGAGTGGGAAGGGGCAACTCATTTCTCTATGTTGTCTTGACTTTCCCTACCTGTATAGGTGTTCCTGGGCATGGATGAGTCCCTGGTAGTGGGGTGACCTCTCCTTGGGTGGGCAGTTTTGTCCCTCCTGGATGGGCCTTCATGCACCTCAGGATCCTCCAATGGCATGTTAGTTTTCATGCCTATCCCTCTCCACTATCTGTACAGAGAGACTCTAAAACCAGCAGCCCTAAAAGTCAGGCACACCATGAATATATCACAGATTTTTTCAGTATAGATGCTGTATTAGACAGGTAAGTTTGTTTTCAAACTCACAGTTGGCTGCTTAAATACAGGTATCTTGTGATAGAACTACTACACTGACATTTTCTTGTGTTTTTTAGAAGCAGATTTAGTAAAATGGTTACAAATAATTTGAACTTTGGAGAGCAAAATCCTTTTTTTTTCCTGTGGGCTCAGTGCTGGAGAAAACAGGTGATTCATGATGCAACATTATGCTCTTCATTTGAGTGCTGCAAAGATTAGATTAAGCTTCTTGTGTACAGTGTTTGTGACTGAGCCAAAACACTGCCACAGAAAATCTGCTCCCTTCTGCTGCAGCACTGAGCACACAGCTCCTCACTTTGTGAGCCCTAATGGTGCCAAGGGTCAGGCCAGGCACCTGTGCTCAGCTGTGGGTCAGCATTCCTGGCTCTGTATTTGCATGTCTTTATGTGTCCCTCAGGTCCATTTATCTTAGGTCTAGCAGGATGGCCCTTCTGTGTCCTAATGCATTTGCAGACAGTGACACAGAACTGTGATATTCCCTTCCTCCGCCTTGTCTAACTGCTGAAATTGAGAGAATTGTAACAGAGTGATTTCCAGCAGAGAACAGGAATCGAGAGCAAGGGACTGAACCTTCACATGTATTCATGACCACGAACACTTTTATGGACCCAATAGTACTGTCAAGCATTTCATGGGGCTTTCTATCAAGGACACTCTATAACAATAAGTTGTATTGTACTGCACTTTCAGTGAATATATGAGGTAATTGGTGTGCAGTTCCCTAGACTAATACTGGAAGACAGGCACCTGTAGACAGAGAAAATGAAGTTTAAAAATCTCTTTGCTGACTGCATTCCCTCAGCTGGGAGAGCAAAGCACAGCCAGTAACAGCCATAGATCAGTTGTTCTTAACCCTCTTCAAGCCTGGGTCACATCCTTCCACTGCAGCCCCATCTTACTAGGATGGAGCTGGGGACTGGTTTAATTTAGCAGTGGAGGGAGGGGTGTGTGCTTACACCCCCACCCCTCTCAAAGCCCCAGAAGAGGCTTGCCCGCTTTACACAGTGCTAAGCTGAGAGTTAAGCCCCAGGACACGAGTGTTCAGCACACAGGAGAGCAAGGAGAAGTCCCTGCCACCCTGAGTCACTGTCCAGGCTGCTATGAAGGACTGGCTGCTTCCAGGTAGGATGTCCCCGCCAATAGCTCTCAAGGGTTGTGTAACACGTTGTTCATGGCCAGTCATGGAGCACTTGGGGAAAGAGCCAAGCCTGCAGCTCTTTTCTGAGCAGTTTTCCCTGGACACCATGGGTAATACAGGAGATGTGAGCTGCAGGCAGAGAGTGATCCCATATTTTCTCTGCAGTTGCATTCAAAAAAGATATTCAGCATAGAACCCATAAATTATATCCTCCCCCATTCGAGGTCTGATCTGTTAATCTGTTGTCCAGCTGCAGTCCGCTGGGTCACTTAGGTTAGCTCCTCTGGGTGTGGTGTAAGCCCTCCTTGAAACCAGCCCTTAACACAGCGCATGGTTGTGAATCCTCCTGCTGCTGAAGTGCTGGATATGAGCTACAGCCAGCAGGAATGATGTCTATTTTCTTTCTTGTACTCTCTTACTCTGTGAGCCATCATAAAGTAATTTCATTGAGATGTTGAGTCCCAAATGTCTGGAATATGATGAGGCTGAGTCATCTTTTCATATAGGTTTCTTTATCATTATTATTTCTAACATTTTCCCACTTAACGGTGAACAATGATATTTATGGGGAGCATGTCCATCCATACATAAATATTGCTGGAAATATGCTCAGGGATAACCACTTGCTAGGCAGCAGGACTTTAAAAATGTAGGCAGTTCATTAAAGCCCACCCATAGTGATTTATCCCATGACCTAATTCCCACAGGAGGAGGTCATACTGGCAGTTCTGCCATGTTCACAGAGGCCAAAGAGCAGCTTACAGTGTTAGAAGCACTGTGCACCAGGGTAATATTGCACTCAAGGCAATCCATCACCCATTGCTGCCAGGGCTAGTTATGGATTCAGGTCACATACCTGTGTGTGGGAATGTGAACTTGCACATCACTGGAGACCCTGGAGCTTTATTTCCACCACTCTTTGTATGCAGGCCCATCAGAGAGTGTCATCCTCTAACCAAGTGATAGAACAGGTACAAAGAACAAAGAAAAGTGGCTTGAGAAAGGAGACAAGACCTATGACTCAGAGATTTGTCCCTCATAAGAGAACAATGAAAAAGGCAGCAGAGTGATTTTAAAAGCAACATCCTGAGAAAAAATGAAATGGTTCTGTGGACATTCCCCATCTGATGTAGCACTTCATGGGAGAGCGAGAAGAGACAGCACGCTGTAAACTCTCCTTAGGCAAGACCCGTGTTTGTGATCTGTGTGTAGCAAAATGCCAAGCCAGTTTATGTATGCCCTGTCTTCCTGGGTGCTACACAAAAGCAAAGGCTCCTAACAGGTTAGGTAAAATCATAAACAGAAGTAAGTATGTTTGTCAGTCTGCCTCTATAAGTTGTGTAGTTAACCACTAGCTATATAGCAAGTGTGCTAAGTAAAAACCAGATACAACATCTGGCATCAAACTTTTTCTTTTAAGATGTCTGCAGTGTTACAATCTAAACATCTTTCTTTATCCTATTGACTATTTAGTCTTGCATGTTATTGTTTAACTGTATCTGAAGACAAATGTTTTATATTAATCCTGATTTCCCTTAAATTGTCTTATTTCATGCTATCGAGCAAATTAATGCACTGAATCAAGGGCAATTCTTTCTGTTGAGTAGCTCATCTTGCTCATTATTCATTTCTGAAGGAATGGAAATCCTTTATGTACCTTCATGCTTCTCTTGCTTACAGTGCTCCCTGTAAATACAAAAGGAGTTGTTTTTCCAACATTTGCAATTGGGTTGGGAGCTGGCTGGAAATTGCCAGTGAAGCAGAGGAAGAGATAGATTAGTTTAACCCAAATCCAGAAGGAATCTGAAGTCCATTTTGCAGGAAGTTTGCTCTAGGATTGCTTTGGGCTTGAGGAAGCCAGCACATACGCTCCCAGTGTATGTCCAGGAGCTGCACTGTGTCTGCCTTGAACTTTGTGAACCTTTTCCCAACAGAGTATAACTGCTGGGCAAAAGGTTCTGAGCAGAGCTGCAATATGCAATTAGGACTGTCTGGTTCCCTGGGAATCTGTAAGCCAAACTGCAGCAAAATTGAATCTTTTTTTAACCTTGATATTTTGGGAAAGAATAATCTCAACACCTGCAGAACACTGCAAAACACTGCAAAATATTCACACAGATTATCATTAGGTGTTACAATATCTAATATAGTATGTCCTATTTTTATAGCTATACTATATATATATATATATATATATATATATACATACATACACTATTTTTATATAGCATATCTTTAGGGGTCCCAGTGTAAGTCACATGCCCAGGGTATCCTCTGTCTTCTCCCAGTGCCCATGTCCAAGAGGCAGACCTAACACTGCCTCAGGCATTGAGGTTGCAGAGTGGATGTGGCCCTGCAGAGGGAATGCATTACAGGCAAAGAGCCTTGCTAGTTCTTAGCTAGTACGTGCTGGCACAGGGAGGA
>JAYDZK010000274.1:24657965-24704675 GCA_034509185.1 Euphonia xanthogaster
GCACAGGGAGGAAGAGATTTTGTGCCATTATACAACCAATTTGAAGAGTGCTCAGAAGCTGTGGGTTGTCTGTGAATGCTGTAGTCACACACATCTATGCATGTCACTTCTGAAGATAGTGGCTTCATCTGATGTGGAGGCTCTTGGTCTGGTGGCTGATAAAATGTCCCCTCCTGAGAGGGGAGTGAGTGACAGAGGGAATTAAGCTTCATTGCTTCTCCTGCAGTTAGAAAAACTTTTGAAGAACTAATTTCTTATCTATTTGTTTTAGCAAGACAGGGCTGCATTTTCATCCTTGTAGACTGATATTGCTCATTCAACATTGTTCATTCAACAGGAAAGTAAATATATCTTTGAGCTATACTTCTCTCCCCCACTTACTTGGCAGGAGACACCTGTAAAAGAAGAAGATAAATAATGTGTCAAAAACATGGTCTGCAGAGGATTCAGCTGAGAAGTTTCTGGCTTCCCCTGCATGTCCTCCAGCTGTTGTGCCCCTAGTAACTTCAATTGCTGTACACAGCCTTGGCCTGGCTGCAGTTTCATTCAGTTGAATCTGTACTTCCAAATATTTTTCTGCTATAACAATCTGGCTGGGCCAGGACTTCAAACTTCTTACTGTGTGGACTGGGAAAAATATATAGTAACTATCTGCACTCTGCTATGAACAAACATTTAATAGCTGTAAGTTAAAGATTTCATTCAGAGCACTGGGTCAGCAAACTGCTCCTGTGGGAACCAGAGTCCCATGTGTTAGGTTCATATGTACCTCATCTCATACTTCCATGGCTTGGCTTGCCCAGGAAGGAAGACCATTTTTTCTACCAGCATTTATGAAACTTTTGTGTGATGACTGCCAAAACACCTCCATGAATTTTCCCTGAAAATTCCTTTATGAAAGAAAATTACACTTGAGCAAAGCTGAAAGGTGACTGCTTTCAGAAATTTCCTGTTATTTGTCAAAAAGAAGTCCCAAGTGTCTTAATTGCCAGATTGTGATGCCCCACACCAAACCTCTTGTTCTCTAGCTTGCCCTGGGCTGAGACTGCGCTTTTTACAGCAGCAGAGCCACATCCCCACAGCAGGATTATGATGGAAAGTGGTGGCAGACACCATGAGACTTGGAATGTGGCCATGGTGCCGAAAGAGCAGAGTGGAAGGGAGTGGGAGGTATTTATACTACAAATATCCAAGGGGTAGTTTAGAATGCAAATACTCAGGGGTTTATTTTTTTGCCCAAAACTTGTAACTTCTCTGAAAAAGATAAAGGGGAAAGTTCTTAAAAGCTTCTACAGGAAAAAGATTCATTTCAGTCATCTCTAAGTGGAGAGATAGAATGTAAGAAAATAAAGGTAGTGCAGAAGGTAGTCTCACACCTGAGGAGTTGCAGCTGTACTAATCACCAAAGATTAGGAACACACCTGCCCTTAAGAGGCCACAGCTGTGTCCAATAAGATGAGTGCTACAAAAGAGTGGGTTAGCTGGTTTGTTGGCTAGGCTATGGAGAGAGTTGGAGGCTGTGAAGAAGAAGGAGACAGTGCTGTGAGGAGCTGCCCATGAGCAATCACTGAAAAAGTATGAGATTTTTGAAATATGATGACAACATCTAATGACTATATTAAATGATAAATATGTTGTGTTAACCTAATTGCTGTTTAGAAAATGGATTTCACATTGCTTTGCTATATACACCTCAAATGTTAAATATTAAAAATAATCTGCATTTTCTAAACTCACAGGGATTTTCTAGAATTAGGCACTCTGGGTGTGTGGGTGTGGAAAATAGAAGACTTTAACTGGATCTCTGAGAAAGTCTGGTGATCTGATGTTTTCCAAAACTTTTTACTCATTAGTGTTAACTGGTAATATCTCGTGACTCCTTCTCTGTCATTTAACACAAGAAAATTCCTTTCTGTAAATCCAGTGACTAAAGATTTCAGGTAAGTTTTTAAGAGTGACGCAAGCGATGTTTCTTCATGAACTCCATAACAACAATAAATAATGCTTGTTGTGTAAATTTGTAGGTCTCCAGTTAACATCTTTCTCTCAGCTATCCAGTGAATTTCATCTGTGAAAATAATCTACTCTTTGTATAAGCAGATAACACTATCTGTATTCGTTGAAGACCATACATAAGAAATAAAATACAGGGAAAGCAAAATAAAATAGCAGAACTGACATTAGCAAGGAGTAGAGAGGTCACCAGACATTTAGACATGTCCATTTCAATGAGGGAGGTAAGCAGGACAGTTACAGCAAATTGTGTCGTGAGTGGCAATCAGACATGTAAAGAGAAGACAAGGCAGCTGTTTTTGTTGTTGTTTGTGGGATTTTTTACATTTAAAACAAAAATTGTTTCTCTTTAGCTGACAGCTGTGAGGGAGATTTTTTTTAATTTTAAATTCATGTTATTAAATTAAAAGCTTATTTTTTTAGAGAAGCATTTAACATTAAGCCCTTGTTCATGGACAATTTTTAATTCCTTAAGAGCAAAACACAGCCCTTTCCACAAGTGGATTATAGATTGATTACAGGACATCAAAAAGTCAAATAGATTGATTCATAGCTGTTAGCATGCTTGTGCTTACATGCCACATACTGCATGTGCATTTGCTGTTAGTATGATTTATAATAATATGCTGAGAATATTAACTCTATTCAAAAGCTTTGCAAATGGGGACCTGACTGAAACAGTGTAGAGAATAGTTAGGGACTGATTAAAGAATGGATGCAGCACACTGGGATATGCTGTGACTGACAGGGCAGTTTTCCATGTGCTTCCCTCAGATGGTAATTTCTGAGAATTCTTTTTTAAGGGGATTCTTTAATTTTATTATTTTCTTGCATGGCTCTAGAGGCTGGCTCGTTGCTTTTGGGAAATTATTGCTTCAGAGCTGTGATTTAGAGAGTTGGAGAAGTAAGAGTAGGGAAAGAAGCAAGGTTGAAAGCTTGGAGGCAAAATGCAAAAAAAGTTACAACTGAGGTGTCAGACCATGGCACTGCTAGTAAACTTAGCCGATTAAATAAATTTCTCTGGCATGATAAGTGATGTTAATAAGCACAGAGCATTCCTGAGGCAAGATCTGGACTGCTTGGTAAGCTGGATTTTTTTAGAAAGCTGGTGTATACACACAGCCTCTGGGAAGGTCACACACACACAAACCAAGAATGCAAGTTGTATTTTCAGTTTCAGACTAGGAACTAGAAAGCAGAAATTCTGGAAGCAGTGTAGGGGCTTTTTTGGATGAACAAATGAATGTGAATACCCAGTGTGAGGCTAGTGCTACAGGGGCTGATGCAATCCTTGTGCAAGTAGATAAAAGGAGTTGGTAGGGCTAGGGAGTGCTAGTGCTCATGCTCAGATTTCCAGAAAACTGGAAAAGCATTACAGAAACAACTGAAATAAATTATATCTATCATTAAGAGAAGTAAACTATTTTCTAACTTATCTGCTGGAAGGTTAAGAAGTTTGAATTTGACTAAGATGTTCAAGCATCAATATAATGAGAGCATTTTTGATGCTGATCTTCCTTGTGGGAAAGAGACTGCAGCAGAGAAGAAGGCATACAAAGTACCAGAAAAAATAGATTGCCTCATACTAGTTGCTCTACAGCAGCTGTTTGTCCCCTCTGTGCAAGTGTGTGTTTGCACCTCTTACCCTGGGAGACAGGCTCCCCTTACATATAACCTCAGCATTACTGCAGTTTGCTGTAGGTAAGAACATGAATAGGAGTGATTACCTCAGGGAAGCTGGCCCACAGTAATTTTTTCCCTTGAGGTGAACTGTTCAGATGTTAAAGTCCATAGAGAGGTCCAGGGGCTGTCAGCTGAGGCTAGCTACATTTAGATTAAAGATATTATGCATTTCTTTTTAACAGGGAGGGTTAAGTATTGAGGTCAGGCTATCCAGGGATGTAGAAGGTTCTCCATTAGTTGCAGTCTTTTAATCAAGACTAGGTACCTCTGTAAAAGACACACTAATTGTCCAAACCAAAGTTAAAGGTTCAACATGGAAATTCCTGGATGAAAGTCTGTGGCCTGTTAGGCTAAAAGCTCATAATGAATGTTGCCTAGCCTTTCACTCTGTTAATCTGTGAAAAAAATGAGCAGACCATTGACAGATAACCAGGTCCTTTGCAGTTCAGACTGAGGATAGCAAGAACAGGGTTATTAAATTTGTTGGAAAAGGTGAAAGGAATTTGCAAAGAAATCTGCCAGAAAAATGGGCAGAAAGCTGGGCTTGGCTGCAGTAGCTCAGGGCTCAATGGAAGGACTTGTGGAACAATGTGGGACATTCTAAGAGAACAGGGAGCTATTATTGGTGCAAATGGGAGAGACTGTGCAATGGAGTGACAGGCAGCTCTTGAAAGAGGAAAATGAGTCCACACTGGAGGAAATGTCACTGCTGATTTAGGGGGTTAGGGTGAGAAATTATTTGCCAGTTCTGACAGAGGAGGGAAGAGAGAGTAATTTGGGCAGAAAGGTGACAGCCTTGGGGGAGAGGGTGCAGAGAGAGAAAGTCTGAACACCGTGGAAGAGAAGTGAGACAGACAGTAGAGAAGGGCTTGAAGGATACTTGCTTTGGAGAATACAGAACTCAGAAGAGGATGAGCCTTCATTCATTTAGTATGTGCCTGACTTTAATTACAGGCTTACCTGATGGCATTACATCCATGCTACTGAGGAAAAAAACAGGCCCCTCACATGACATAAAAGCAATGCATTCCATTTTAACCACTCCATGACCAAAAATAAACTGTACAGTCATCCTAGTCCAGACTACCAGATGGATGGCTGAATAGCTAGAACTCAGCAAGTTAGGTAATTTTGCACTGAATATAAATGAGAGTTACAAGATAAATGACATTTAGTGACATTAATTAACTGATTAAATTAAACCTGATATTTTAATCAGAATTTGTTTATGTGAAGCTCAGGATAAAAAAGAAATGGAGTTTAACCTAGTTACTTTTAAAATTCCAGTTACCATAACAACTTCTTGTGATATCAATTAAAGGTGGTCTTTTCTTTACATTATTTTTAGAATTTGAGTTACCATAACAACAGAATGCTGCTTCATTTGCAAAGAGTTAAAATACGTTGTTGTTCTTTGAGAAGCAATCAAAATACAAGTGGGATGCCAGGAATTAATACCCCAGAATAGTTGCACAAGCACCATTTTTCAAACACCTCACTTGTGGCACGAGAGCCTGATGGATCTTCTCCAGTGTGACAGGCTCAAGATGTTCCTTGGTTGCTCAGATCAGGAAGAGATTATTTATCAATTGGAAAAGAGTGGGGCTGTCAGGCACCAGAGGTATTATGAGCTGTCAGATCTGCAAGGAAAAATGATGCAATACCAAATAAATTCACCTGGCCCTCAAGTGTTTCTGGAGGGCAGGCAGGAGAGTGCCTCTCAGTGAGGGAGTGACCCCCTGCCTTCTCCCCAGAGATCCTTGGTGGGAAGAGAAAAATGCTGACAGATCATTTCAAGGACTGTGCTGGGCCCCCTCAGAGGTCATCCTTCTATTCTACCTCTGGTCAGACTTCTCCTGGGAGAGGTTTTTCCTTATGCAAGAGCAACACCTGTTGAAAGAGAGCAGCCTTGGTATGAACTGCCTACAGAGAGAGCTGGATGCAGTTCTTGTCTCTGCCCAATCCCACAAGAACCTCCATGAGACAAAAGCATGGGTAGCATTAAAAACCAGAGGTGTCACAGTAACCAAGGTATAGAAAGGGCAACACAGACATGCACACACATATTTATGTATGTTTACCATCAAATTAGCTAAGTGCTTACACTTATATCCCAAACCTTATTTTAACATAACTATTGCTCTAACTTACCCCCAAAGGGGGGATAACTAACAACTACATGCCTCTACAGGGTCTGTACAGATGGAGCTCTTCTCTTCTTGCTGAGCTGGATCTTAGAGATCCCATTTACTTGTGTGTAGAGGAAGGGGAGGCCTTTAAACGCTTCAAAGCCCTCGAACATACAGAGAAAATGCCTTGAAGCAAAACAGCAGCCCATGAAGCAATGGAGTAAGGTGCTTGTCATAGCCAGGATCCCTCCTGTCATCCAGATGTAGGCTAGAAAAAATGAGTAAGGTGGGCATCAGCTTCTGTGCTCACTGTCCTTCTGGGCATTGCTATTCATGAGAGGACACTGAAAAAAAAAAAAAAATGCCATCTCTGTTATTCAGCTGTGGTTTCCAGTGGATCTAGGGAGATACTCTAGGCTATTACCAAACTGGAGAAAAAAGTGGGATGTCGGAAAGCACAAGCTACTTTCTCCCCACTTGCACAATTCCCACACACACGTGCACGTTGACTGGAGAGGAAAAGCAGATTTATACTGTATTCCTCCTGATGCCCTTTGGTGACAGGGCAAAAAACCAGCTATAGCCATCTTGCATTGTTCTGCAGTGACCTTTTTCCCAGGCAAAGTATGCAGATGAGGTCCCAAAAGTAGGAGAGGTAACCTTGCATTCCTGGTGTGATTATGGTTCCTCACTTAATGAGTTTTTAAGAGGAAGAGGAGGAGGAGTGGGTACACAGGGGAATATGCATGTGCTCTTGTGTCTGAGACTTATTTAATTAAAAGACAATAAAAATGTCAGCTGCTGCAAGTTGCAATCTGGATCCCCTTCCGCTCCCCTTATCTCCCTTCCTTCTCCCTTCTCTCAAAGCAAACAGATAAGTCATGGGGAGGAGGGGGGTGTCAAAGGACAGGACTGCTGCAAAATGCCAGCTTGTGCTGATTTATGTTGGGCTAACATAAATTGTGAGAGAGCTCAGGGCAGAATCTCTGTTCTCTCAACAGCATCTCCTAAGTCACAGTGTTTGTCTCTTGCAGTGCTCCACTAGACATGATTTTGGGGCAGCTTCCTTCCTAAGATGGATGCCTTGAAAACACAGTCACTTCTAGTGGCAGCCACTCTGGGGCAAACCCCAGCTGCTTCTCATGGGTGCTCTGACACAGTCCCCCTCCTTGGATCTGCCAGTGGGTGTCTTCTGTGAGTGGCCCTTGCCCACTTAGGCTGAAGTGGGCTGGCTGCCTTGGTGAAGGCTTTGACATGGGTTACACTGGAAACAGCTCATTTTTCCCAATGCACACAAAGGTGTGCTTGCAGCAAAAGCTTATCTGGCCGAGCTTTGTGTGCTTCTCACCAGCAGCAGGGAGAGGGCCATGAAGACCTGGGATTGAGGTGTAGCCATCTTGTTCCAGAGGGACAAGGCAGCATCAACTTGCCCAGCAAGATTGCCTCTAACCTCCTGCAGAAATTTGATTTTATAGAAAGGCAAAGGAAAACTTCATACCCACTTCCCATTCCTTGAGATCATCTTGTGCTAGACTCCTACCCAGACGGGCCACACTGAGCCTGTGTCTACATGCAATTTTATTACTTGAAGAGAGATTGAAGGAAAGTATCACCTCAGGCACTGTTTACCAGCTGGTTATCCTTCCCTCAGCAAGTCTGGGTTCTGGGTGGTTGGTGCTGTAGGGCAGAAGGTGCTCTGAGAAAGGCTAAGGGCATGGTGTAAGTGCCAGAAGTGGCTAGCTCATGTCCTGCAGACATGACTCATGCAGCACAGTCAGAGCCCCAAAGAGGTACCTATAATCCAGAGCCCTTTTAGTCTGAATAAGCTGTTCCTATTTGATCAGCAGCCATCTGCCTGGGACTAGTCAAGGTTTGCATATGCTGAAGCTTGGGCTAACGTGTCATGGTTCAGAACCAGCTGGATGGGGAGCTGAGCAGCAAGCAGGGATACCTTTTTATGGACTGAGCATCCAGTCCCTGCTGAGTCCTCCGCCAGCCTCTGGGCAGAGTCAAATGCTCAGAGATCCTGGCCCCCCGAAGCAGAAGTCAGTGTCAAATGACTGGTAAATGTGGCCAAATGTCTGTGGTCTGCTAAACACAAAAATAATTCTGCTGAACACAGAAAAGATGAAGCACTTTTCGTGGCAGTGAGGGCAATCGTGCTCCTAATGTTACTTTGTATGAATCTGGTCTGTATAGGGTCTTGCAATGTGCTAGTCTTCGTGGCTCCTGAGTACCTTTCTTTTGGCAGCCTCTCATCAGCTCCTAGGCAAGCTAGCTGTATGGAGAGTGGATTGTTTTACTACTGCAAAAAGGAGAAGCATAAGATGATGGAAATAAATGTATTGACAAATGAGATGAATAAATGTTCCTCTTGCCTGCACTATCCAGAGGTGTTTGACATACCAAATTATGACCTCACTGTAGGAGTAATAGTTGCAGCTGTTGCCTTTGTAAAATGATCTGTAATGCCACATGCTAATAAGTAAGACAACACATCTAAGTCATTTTATACCGTGCCAGAAGACTAATCCCATGCCATGCATGCATAGTGCCAAAAGTGGTCATATCACAGCAGTAGCATCAGTCCTGGAATAATCACATCCTTAGGGAAAAATCCTCTGTGTAATACAATGAAATCCCACTTAAAGAAGTCAACCTTGTGAATCTATTAGAGCAGCATCCCCAGAGTATTGCTACTGTAGCTTGTTTCTAGCACAAAGTGGAATGCTCACATAAAAATGAGGACAGGAGCAGAATATTTACTCAGGTGTAAATGGGCTTCTTTTGGGAATCCTTATGGAGAGAGAGACAGAAAAGCTGCAGTTGCCATATGGAGGATATCAAAACCTAAAACCCATTGTATACAACCAACCTGTCAGACTGGTTCCACACACCTAATCCATACAGAACTCCGCTTGTCTTCTGGAGGAAACTTCTTTGAGCTAAGATGGGGGATCATCCCCCTAATCTAAAGAAGTTCATGCCCTTGCTGCATTTTACAACTCATACATTCATCCTGAATAGGAAGAGGATGTCACAGAGTCCCGAGACAGCTTTGTAAGTCTCATCATTCAGACCTGCAATATCTGGATTATTTTTTCTGCTATTAGCTGTAAATACCACCTTTGAAAAAAATGCTTTTGACAACTTGCTTCTAAGTATCAACACACATGTATAAGTCCAAAAAATACATGAAAACTGCCTAGTTATTGGATAATGAAACCAGCTTCACTAATTCATCTGTACAACACAGGCAGATGTGATTTCACTAATACCTGGGGCTTAATAATTGCAGTATGTTAAGGCATATTTAAGCTTCAAAATCATAGTAGGTTTTTGTATATCCATGGAGAATGTCATCCTTGCTTTTCTTTCACAGAATGGTATTTATTGTATCTATTTGCTGTCACAAAGCATAGGAGGAAGTTAAAAAAATAAATAATTGAACATATTGGTCAGACATCCTCAGGAGCTGCTGAGCTTTCCATTTTCAAGAAAAGCTGGGGGATTTGAATAGACTGAAGCCAGACTATTCATGGGACTCCTCTGCTTTCCTCAGCAGGGGGAAAACTTGACCTTGAGTAGTTTCCTAGGCACAAACAAACGTGCATCCACACCAATACTTGGAAACTCACCCTCCTGCTGCCAGTCTATTGCCTCCCAGTTGGTGCTTTGCAGTTCAGCCTTGGAGCAGTAGCAGTGGAAGAGGGTACTGCCATCAAAGGAATGCTGTAATCTTCTCCCATTCCTTTTTCAGACTGGCCAATGAATGATGTGCTGTTGTGGAGGATACACAGTTAGGGGCTTTTAAAGTATCCTGAGACCAGCACTTCACTGATGGTCCTATCTTTTGCCTCCCTTCCCTCTAATGCCATTATGTCCTATATGTCTTATATTGATAACCATGCAGATCTGGAGAGGTCTTTGAGGCAGAAAGCTTAGTAGGTCTAGACATTTTTCTGCCCTGAGAAGTACGACCTCTGGTCTGTCTGCAGGGATTTCATGGCAAATTCATCCCAACTCAGTGAGTAGTTAAAGGACAAACACGATTTTTCTCTTTTTTCCTCCCAGTATATTTACTGATCTCGAGAAGCTGCCGTTCTGTCCAAGGGGGGTATACAAAGTATGAAGGAAGGTGAGGTTTCCAAGGAAAACAGCGTCAAAGCAAATACATTCCCACAGAGCTTTAGCACGTGCTGTTTCCAGACAGGTTTTGGTAACATTATAAATTAACAGGTGATTTGGGACAAAAGACTTAGAGAAGGTTCCCTACGTAGGCAGAGATTACATATTTACCTAGTGAATTGCACAAATTCCGTTTTGCCCAAGTAGCTCCAGAATAATCTCTACAGCTGTGTATAAGGTGTGGTGAAGATTCCAGGCCTCTCACAGCCTGAGAGGTGACACTACTGTTCCAGAAATTCCCCTGAACAGATGGCCTCTGCAGACCAGAAGTCCTACAAATGCATTGGAGGGATGTTATTCAGTTTTGCATGCAGAAAATAAGAATGTATTTGGGATGGAACATTTTGAGGCTTAGTCACTGAAAACAGATTGAAGTTATTTATTGGAGGAGATTTTTGTTTGGGGGCCAGGACAATGGCTGAGAAAAATCAGATAATTTTCAAAAGTGAATAAATCTACCCAAACGGATTTTCTTTCTTCTTATCCCTCTGTCCCTCATTACTCATTTTTTCTGTCACTTTGTTGTCTTGATTTACTATAGCTTTTCTCAAAGCAAATTTTCTCAGAGAATGTCAGCTAATTAATTATTGTTTCAACATCGTTTTTATCCTGGACCTTTGACCTCTTGGCAGCTCTGCAAAGCATTCTGAGGCATTTCATATTTGCTCAATAAATATTTCTTTTAAACAATAAATTGAGAAACAAGACAAAGAATGCATTCTCATCCTTCATTGTTATCCTTTTCAAAAAAGGAAGGAGACAATAGAGGCAAGTTAGAAGAAAACCACAGGCCAAAATCACTTGACACAGATCAACTCATTAGGTCCCATGAAAAAATGGCAGGCTCTATACCTAATACAGGGTGGAAAGGAACGTACCAAATTATATTATTTTACTATTTTTTATCATTAACTTTATTTTATTGACTTTTATTTCTTGATTCCCTATGTGAGTGCATGCTCTCTCTGGAGTGGGGTCATTTGTCATTTGTCTTTACTCTGGTGAGGAGGGGATTATTCCTTGCTGATGCTGAAGTGCCAGTGCAGCACTGCAAATTATGGTAACAGCCATTCATGTAACTCCCATACAGGGTGCTATGCAGGATGTTGCTGTGCAGGGCCAGGAGTTGGACTCAGTTATCCTTGAGGGTCCCTTCCAACTCAGCTTGTTCTGAGATTTACCAAGTGATGCATCTGGCACTTTCCTTTGGAGGCTTAATCAGCATTCCTCTGCCTGTTTGCCTCTTTGCCTGCCTTCAAGTCCTGGCCAGAGAGTGCAAACTCCCATCACAGAGCTCTTCTCTTGCAGGATGTGGGGGAAAATCAGCTCTCTGCAGTCACGGCAATATCAGCGCTGGAAAGAGAGGAGAATCCACCTACAGGCCTCCTCGAGGTCTCAGGACTATATTTTAGTGTCTGAGATGAAGTGGTGGCTTTATGTCCTTGACCCAGTTTGATGAGAGAGGAGACACATCCCAAAAGACTCCAGTGATCTGGAGAAGGCAGTGTACGCTAGGGAGTGGGAGGCATTAAGTCAGGACATTGATGTCTGAATGCAGCCCTGAAGGCAAAGTCCCAGACTATTTGTGAAGCCAAATTTACTGCCTTGGCTGCATTTTACACAAATTAAGGGTTTGGTACCACTCCGGCTCTTCTCCAGCTACTTGTCCCATGCCCATCCTCATACCACCAAGGAGGTATCTGGCCTTGTTCTTTCAGACCATCCCAGATCAGTCTGATCATTTCTTCACAGAGAGTTTTTAGCCAGAGAAATTAATTTGACTAGATTGATCCATTTGACTTGATCTGATTTCAGAAGTCCATCACCAGTTTGCTGAGCTTGCAACTGTCAACCTTCTCTTATTGCCATAGATCCTGGGCTCCTGTGCCATCAAAGTGGATCCAGCACTTCTCTGGCAAGCTGCAGATATCTTTTGCCTTTATTTCTTTGCTGGAAACTGTGGGAAGGGGGGAAAGCATGAGAAGACAAAGCAAGGTTTCACAAGTTGTGGTCACAGTGGTCAGGCAGTGTGCAGAGAACAGTCCCTCAGCCAAAACACAGGGCCTTGAGCCAAGATTTCTGGATCCTTTTTGTCAGTTCTCCTACACATTTCCTGGAGGATTTTGAAGGAATCATTTAAGATAAATTAGGCATTTGTATCCAAAAGTGCAACTAAAGTGGCTTGATTTTCAGAGGCGCTGAAAGCTTACAGCTTCTGTTCAAAAAGAGAAAGGCTGTGAGTTTTTTTACAGGGCAAGAAGTTCCTGCCCTTAGTCCTGGTTTCCTTATGTGATGTTCATCTTTCTTTGCCTCTGCTTTCCATATCTGTAGACTAAGGAGAGCAATAGCTAAATTGAAGGGCTCAGAGAGTTAATTCAGCAATGTTTGAGAAGATCTCTGAGATCTCAGATGGAAGGCACTGTATAAATGCAAAGTATTATTTTATGAAGATCAGTTAGTAGCACTTCATCATTTCAAACGGCACCAATTATACACAATGTACATTGATATATACACTCTCTTCATAAAGTGCTGCTGTATTTGATTCAAACTTACTTGCAGTCTGATAACTATACAGATATTAATAATGCCATGAAGAAGATACTTTTGCATAGTCTTTCCTTTTAAATTTTTTTTTTCAGGTGCTGTTTTGTATATACTGAACGTCAGATTTACTGGTCTGTGCACTGGCAATGTGCTGGTGCTTGTGCTGTGCTGGTGACACAAAGCAGCCATAAACTCTTGTATCTTCATGTCACCAAAGTAGGGGTGTAAAAGCCAAAATGTGTTTGCTAGTGAAGCTGGCTCTGGACAGGTTTAGTTTCTGAATGGTAATAGGTGAGATCTTCTCATGTCCTTTTAATAGATTAACTCTTCCTTGAAGAAGTAACTAAAGCTTTCTGTAAAAAAAGATTCAATGGATACTTCAAATTAAGCTAATGCATATAATCTCCGGTCCATTTTCAGAATAAAATAGCATAATTTACCCAAGTTCAATAAAAGTATTTAGGGATGCCCCTCCTTCCCCCAGCACAAAAAATAAACACTGTTCCTGTAGCTCTGCCAGTCCTTTCTTTTTCAGACTATCCATATGGCATCACTAAAAAAGCTCTCAAATCATAAAGCTAAACTCAGACACAGTGTGCAATTTTGTGTGTCCAACATTCATTTCTCTTACAAAACACTGGAAGGCAAACCAGGAGTTTTCTTTTATCCCCTCACCCCTGTCTCTTTGAGTTGCATCTATATTCCCCCATCGTATTCTCAGCCTTCGTAATTGTTTTAGAAGACTCGTGATATTCGGTTCTCTTTCTTTCTGTCCTGTAGCTGGCACACTGCAGAGAAAAAGCCCAGAGGCATTGGAGTTGCTGAAGAGCTTGAGAGCTTGAGCAAGTGTGTCCCAGTGGCTTCTGAATGGACATAGGCAGGCCTCATTGATCTGCATTTGACCATATTGAAATACCTGGTGTGGTCTCTTCTGAGCCCACAGCCTTAATACATGCAGACAGAGGTGAGCCAACCCTGCACATCACCTGCCAGAATTTTTCTGTAGTCAGGAACCACCAGACCTACCCTCTGTCCTTAAAGAGCAGGGACATGCTCAGAATGGGGTCCAATGAAGGGAATAAGTCCCACTACTCCTTGTAGCTCTGGACAATTTGCCAGCCCAGCAATAACTTCTGGCCAGCTTCTTTCTAGACCAGAGCTTCAGGTGACCCAGGACATCGTGGCCTCCCCACCAGCGGGAGCTGCCCCAGAGCTCCCTGGAAACATTTAGCTGCAGAAGCCCGGGGCAGCCCCTCTGCCAGCTGGGGGCTGACAGCGCTGTGCACCAGGGCCCTGGGCAGCAGCTGGGCTGGGGGAAGGAGCTGAGGTGCCTGCAGAGGGTTCCAGCATCCTGGGAAGACACACACAGGTTTTACAACTAGGCACCATCCCTTGCTAGTGCAGAAGGCAGTGAGAAGATGATGTTCCTATGTCTCTGCTGGAAGTCTTTGAGTCTGTGTTCTTAAAGACACAGACAGCAAACACAGAGGGCACTGGCACCCTGCTGACTTGAATTTGCAGTGCACTTGAGTTCAGTTTCAAAAAAGCCTTTCATTTGAGTACATAACACCAACTTCCTCAGCACCTCACATGCAACCTAAGAAAAGTGTTCACAGCTCTTTAACCTCTCACAGTGATTCAGACAGTCCTAGGCTTCAGAAAATATCTAGAAATACTCAAAGAAATTATATTTTCAAATGAATGTATATTCATCAGGTATTCTCTGCATCTAAAAGCTGTGCTGTTTGTGAGTCTGATCTATTTTGAGGACAGCTGCATAATTTAAGTTATTGATGGAAGTATCTGTAAGATAAAGGTTTCAGTTTTCCCATTTTTTCTCAGGCATATTTCACTCCCTCACTTTGAGTCCATGCCAACACAGTGGGTTTAAATGTTTGATGGAAAGAAAATTGTTTTATTTAGCTTATAGTTGAGCATAAGACTTTTCTAGCAACTGAACAACAAAAATCATCTTTGCACAAGATCTGGAGGGGAAGGGTTTTATGTGCAATCACACAACATGATAAAAGGTTCAGACTGTACAACTGAAGGCTATTGACAGTGGCAGGGCAGTGAAGTTCAAGGCATAAACCAGGAACAAACTGCAGTGTGGCAGATGCAGGCTGTGCATGAGAAATGAGTGGGCTGTGTGTTGAAATGGACACCTGAAAACCTGCTGAATTTGTGATCTCACATCTAGGACTAAACCTGCCATATTTCTAGGAATGACACAGGGTCATTCCTAGAAGTGAGGTTGTCCTGCTTTGAAGAGGGTGCAGGACACCCTCACTTGCTTCAGACTGAAACTCTGGGAGTATGTCTGGTCTTAGGTGCCTAGGAAAAAATTGTGTGTTTTTTCAAAACTCTGAGTGGCCTCAGCACTATTTGCAATATCTTTGGATTCCCAGCCATGGCAAAAAGAGTACCCACCTGAGGTGTGAAATCATTTCACTGTTCATGTGCACAGATACCTTTTTACGCCTGGTTTTCTACTTTTATTTTATTATAGATATATGGAATTTTTAAGCACTATAATCCAACATCTTCTCAACAGAAATGTTTCAGAATGAGGAGGGAACAGTGTGCAAAGTTCATTTTTCAGGTCTTCCCCTCTGCTGACCTAAGGTATAACTCAGGGGTAGATAACAAATGTATATGACCTTAGTTTAAATTTTAATGGGTACACCTTCTCATGGAAGAATTTGCCAAGCTGAACACTTGCTTTCCTAAGAAAGACCCAGTGTATAAAACTGGGATATTATAACACGCAAAATAATGGGAAAAAAGTGTTTGTTACTGTGTTTGCTTATTACACACTTTGATCTAACCACTCCTATTATTTTCCTTCCAGTCTTTTAATGAAGCTATTGAGTGTAGAGATTTAGCAGGATGCGTTTCAAAACAGAGATCTTTTGGTTGGGCAGAGCTCAAAAACAGAGGCCTTTCACACTGAGTTAAGGCAATATATCCCAATGGGAAGCACAAGAGTGAGAATTCATAATTTTTTTCTCTACCTGGCCCTGGCTGTAAAAGGATGCAGCCATGCAGGTCAGCTGCGAACAGCTGCAGCGGTGCAAGGTGTGAGCACGTTCCAGCTGCTTGTTACTGCCCTTCGTCTGGAGGTCAGTAAGCAGGGAGCAGAGAGCTGGAGCCTGGGCAGAAGGATTGCATCTCCTGTTCCACTTCCATATTTAAGCTGCTAACAGTCAGTGAGTATAAATTCTGCCCCTGCAGCAGTAATTCTGGTAGCATAGTTACAATAATTCGTTAGTGAGTATGCAAAAAAAGGAAAAACATGACAGGCTTGAGGTGAAGAAAACCCTGCTTTATATCTCCAAATTGAACGTGGAACTCAGAATGGGGTGTGGGCAAGCTGGGCTGCCAGGATCAGTGGTGTGGTCTTGTACAGCAAGGTTTGGTACCTCAGCAGATGCGTGCAGCATTTTTAGCAGGCATGGAGTTGACCTCACCAGAAATTTTCACCTCTGTTCAGGTGAAAGCTTGACCTCGCAGGCTTAGCGACTGAGTGAACAAGAATCAGAGGGAACAATTCCCATATTTGTCTAAAGGAACTATAAGACTTAGAAGTGTAATTAATCATGGCAAGACCCAGATCAGAATTAGAATGTACATGGCCTATTTTTTCAGGCTTTTAATGCTCTTATTCTTTAATTGAACTTAGTGAGGTTTCAGCTCATTTGAATAAAACTTCAGATGTATTTGGATTTATCCCAGTTTGAATGATGCCATATGATATTCGTGGGATTCAGTGAGAACTGTGGGATTCTCATAGGTATTTTAAGCTGAATTTTAATGGGAAAGGTTACATGGATTGTCACACAAATGGAAATTGCCATGGCTACCAATAATGCTAATCCAATGCCATGACTGACTAATCCCGACCACATTGTGCTCAATAAAGAACTAAGCAAAGATTTCTGCAGGTTGGTTGGTTTTCCAGCAATACCAGCAGCTATCTAACCCAATACAGCTTGAGGAATTTGCATGGATAATGGGCATGGATTGAACAGCATCCCAGAAAGCTACTTTTATAAATAATGCCTTTTGAAGATCACTAACAGAGTGCAATGTAGGGCTAGCTCATCTGAGCTCTGGGATGAAATGAAGATCTTATGCTTCCCTCTTTCATAGCACAGGGACAAGATCAACATAGCAATTACTGCAAGAGATATTGCATCAACTCTCAAGTTAATGAAATTAAACAAGTCCCTGGAGCCAGCTGATTTTGCTGCTTCATTAGTGGACCCTTTGCTCAGACTGCTCTCCCATAGCTCCATAAGAGCCTGAACTCAGAAGCTTGCAGCCAAGGAGCCATTTTGGCACCGAAATTTTGGAGTAGGTGTGGGTCAGGTCTGAAATGCAAGCACCTGAAAGGCTTTGCAGGTGCTCTGCCAGGTTACCTGGCTAGATCCTGTACCATGCTCTGCATGTGCAAGTGCAGAGAAGAAAATGATGAGGGAGGTAGAGAATTCAGCAAGAAGCAACGAAACCACTGCTCTGTGGCTGCCAAGCAGCTTGTCCTTAGCTGCAAGAGCAAGGCCAAAGCTGGGTCTGCATGGCTCAGAAGTTCATTTGCATTCTGCCAATAGACTTCAAAGCTGTTGTGTCTTCAGGGAGAAAGTCCCTACAACTGTATTCCCTTGGACTCCAGGTTTTCAAAGAAGGCCAAAACAAGCCCTACATGCTCCCAGAGTCCCTCAAGGATCTCAGGAAGGCTCTTGCAAAAACATTTGACTGGTTGCCTTAGCCCTTCATACAGGGATTAATTTCTCAAGGACCTTGAGACTTCTTTCATTTCAGCTCCTGGAGTTATGCCTACTGCTGAGCGTTGGCTCTGCTCAGAGATGGTGTCTGCTAGGCCTGCAGTCTCCAAATTCATGCAACTTTCATTCCCACCCTTCACTTTAAAACACAGTACTACTGTAAAGACTGCTAATCCTAGAATAAAATCATAGAATCATTCCAGGAGAGTTGTAGTGTATTTGGTGGCTCCACAAATTCTGGCAAGATTTGAAGAGAAAATGAAATCCATAGGTTTTCCTCCCAAACCTTCTTCCTAGTGTAGCTTTTCACCCGCTCTTTTTCTCCTTAACCCCAATGCTAATACCCTTGGGCAGAAAGAGAGTACCCAAGTGTCTCTGTAAGACACACTCTTTAACTCATCTAAAGTGTGGGGATCCCATGTGCTGATGGCTGACTCCTTATCAACTTACCCTCTGAGCAACTGAAATAACACTCAAGAGGTAAGTGCTGAGCACCTGTCCAGGTATGGAGCAGACACAGGCTGCCTCTCAGTTCAACACATTTCTCAATGGCACTTTCATTGCTCTATATCCTTGTTTTCCTAGCCTGAGGAGAGCCATCTCTGTGTTCAACTCCTGTCAGAAAGGATGAGCTACACTGCTGATTATTTGCTGCTGGGAAAGTCATTCTAGTGAACTGTAAGAGAAATCATCTGCCCAGGAGTGCTGTCGACTGCAGAAACACACAGATCTGAAACAAAGACACACACAAACAACTTGACCAAACCTGCTGGTTTGGGATTACAGGTGATTTCAAAGGGGTGCAGAGTTGAAGATTGCAGTACCCATGGACAACAAATTGGAAGTGGGTGCCTAATCACACTGTCTTTAATAAAAATCTCAGCCAGCATCTGGAATTGTACATCTGGAAGATGTACTTCATTGTAATTACGCCATCAATATTCTTCTCTTCTGATGCATAAAATACTTGAACATAACTGTCAAGACTATTCCTCTTACCTGCCTCCTGTGCAGCTCCCTGGAATTCAATCCATCCCCAGGCCAGGCTGTGTGAGAGATGGAGTAGACTGTTAAAGACTGAAATCCAAAACTCTCTGTTCATGCATCTGGATTTCAGTCAGTCTAATATGCAAGCCTGTTTGATGGAAGTGTGATGTTCAGTCATGCCTGTGAAATGCCACTTGTTGTCGAGGAATAATTGGCTCATTGAAAGGGGACTTGGAAGACACTTTCATCAGGTAGAAGAAGGGTTTGTCCAAAGGTGTTGAATAGTGCTCTCAGTTCAGAAAAGGAGCTGTATCCTCTGTTCTGAGCAGGAGATGCAAGAGCTCCTTTAAAGCCAGGGAGGGAAAACAAGATATATGAAATGGGATAGTAAGAAAATAGTAAATCCATGAGGCCAGGAAAATAGTAAATCCATGAGGCCAGAACAGATGGAGATCCATCCTGAAATATAAACAGTTTGTGGTGGCTGAGACAGCCAGCCACAGCCTGCAGGTGATACCAAGCCTTCCCAGCATCACTGTGAAACTCTAATAGGAAGTTTAGGAAGTTCCACTTGAAAGCTGCTGTTCTTCCTTTTTGCAATGATTCTCTGCAGGCATTGGAGTTAATGTGGACTTGACTTTGATATCTGTTTGAATTTTTTGTATGCCATTCCTGAGACTATGGCTAAAACTTGATTTCCAAAGTGAGAGCTAGATTTTTCTGAGTGTTCATTTCTAAAAATCAGGTCCATCTTGTGTGAACAGGTGGTTCCTTTTATTTGTCGCAAAACTAAAAAGAAGTTTTGATGGAAAACAAGTTTTATATCTTTTCTTTCATACAGACAACATGCAGAACTGCCCTTGGGGCTTTGAATATATTTACATCCTTTCACAATTAACCCTAATGGGACATATGTGGCTTTTTTTTTTTCTTCTCTGAGCAGATACACTCAAAGCTGCAAAACATCCAGTGTTTAAATAGATCTCATTATATCAGCTACACTAGATCTCTCTTCTTTATATACAGAGGATTAGACTTCTTTTCACTGTCATGCAACATTAAAATAGGAAGGCATACACAAGGCTGACATGGATTTGACAAAAAATTAATGATTTGTACATCACTTTAATGCTTTAAATCTGCAATTCATATATGCTAATTAGGTCATAATGGGGCTGTTTGAGAACAGAACTGTCATCATGCTGCTCTGGCGGCTTCTGGGAGCAGAGATACAGCCCTGCCCTCCCTTGCTTGGCTCCTGGAGTCTGTGCTGTAACCTGGCAGATCTACGACACCATTTTTTTCTCACACAATTGTTTCCTGGATGTGGTGCTTTAATCCATCAGAGTTATGATGGCATATCTCAAATAGCGAGCTCCTGGATCCTGCAATACATCCTGGTGGGAATGGCATCCAGGCACTATATCTCAGTGATTGATTCCCTGATTTTAAACTGTCACAATCTATCTCACAGGGCAGCTGTCACCTTCCCAGATGCATGAAGTTGTATTTATGCAGTGTGCTATGAAAAAAAAAATATATGATGATTTTGTTTACAGATAAGTAAGGTTGTAAAACTTCGAAAAACAAAAGGGGATTCAAAAACATGTCTATATTTTATTTTTCATCTAAAAAGCCTGACATATCTCTCTATTGCAGGAGAACAAAACTGCTCCCTTGTTCAGTTAGATCTCTTTAGTTTTGCACCAGTGGTGCAAAGAAAAAAGCTGTCACAATAGAGGGAGAGAAAGCCAGAAAGTACCTTTACAAATGGGACAACAGGAAGCAGCAGAACTTGCAAAATGATAATGTTGCAGAGCATCGTGCTGTGTGAGAACATGATCCACTGTCTTTGCTGACAACTGCTCTTTACAGGTTCTACCAAAGCTGCTTTACAATTGGAACAAGGGTACCTTGTATAGAGATTCCACAAAGCATGCAGTAAAAGAGGAGAAAGTTATGCCTTGAGAGAGTTTCTTCAGGGAGAGTGTTATAAGTGCCATGGGGCTGATTCAGGCTACCTGATCTTTCAGTCAGCTCCAGATCATAAAGGAATATTTTCAGGAGGCATAACATTCTTTATCCTAGAAAACTGGAAGAATGAATGTCAAAAGATTATGGTTCTGCAAGGAATGATGTATTCTAAAAAGTTGGTGAGCACAGGTCTTCATAGCAATTGGATTCTTCTACCTCTGGGATCCCACTATTTAAATTTTTTGACACATTATCTTCAGTCTCATTCTCTTTCTTGTTTCATCTCTGTGTATACACACACACACACACACACACACACAGAGACATCCATTCACTCATGTATAGTCAGAACTAAACTGGTGGTGATTGTGCACCTTCTACAGCCGATGAAACCCATCCCAATAGGATATCAACCAGTCAGGTCTTTCCTTGGCCTATGCATCTCTGTTGTTCCTTGTAAATATGGGGTGTTTTCATCACATTAGCAGTAATAACACTGTTACTCATCCATTTGTTAATAATAATTTTCAAGACATAAAAGTCCATTTCCTTGCACTTCACATGGTCATTTATAGAAGCAGCAGCTTTCTTCATGCCTGTTTCATTATCAAAAAGCACACATTCAAAGCATATCTTCAAGGCAAAGTAGCCCTATTCATAATCTCACTTTTCATGTACAGTCAACAATCTAAATGAAAATATAGAAGGTCTGCTAGGTGGAATATCTTCCCTGCTCTTTGGACAGAGTGCCAGGTGATATCAGATATGCTGATGTGACAAATATTGCAGTAGTGGCCCACTTTGACCACTCTGCAATACTTTCACGCAAAGAGCTAATGTAGACAGTATGGACTGCAGAATAGCTGCAGGTTTTGTACTGTACTCAGAGTCCCAACAGAGATTAAAGATCTCCTGTAGTTGGTGCTGCATACTCATCCCCCTCCCAAGCTTGCAGCTGAACAGACAAGACAGATGAAAGACGGAAAGTAGAAGAAGCACACAGAAGTGAAGTGATTTGCCTGAGGTCACACAGCGGGTCAGTGATGCAGCCAAGAATAAGAAGCCTTGCTACTTCTTGCCAGCATGATGTCCATTGCCTAAAGCTATGTACAGAATTTCTCTGAGGCTGAAATGCTCAGTCTTCTGAAGGGCTGCTGCCAGTAGCAGAGTGCAGCTGTGCCATGGAACACAGCTAGTACTTCCTGCAAGGGAGCACTGAGCACGGCTCTGGCAGGGCTCGAGCACAGGGCACTGCAGCGGGAGTTTGTGCGGCCACCTCAGCACTGGATCTTCACTGATCTGGCAGCCCTGAGGGGTAGGCACATCCTGATGCAGGGGCTGTGTGCAGAAGAAATGCTCCTCAAGTCATCACTACTAGCCAGTATTTGCCAACAGTGAAAAGTGATGAGCTTCCTCCTTCCCCCTTATCTAGGCTAGCTATGTTTTACTGATTGACAGAATTCTTGTGCTGTTCTTATTCATTGCATCTTATTCATGATGCAAGAGGTATCTTCCCTTTGCACAGGGAGTCCAGAGACCACATGGCAACTTGAAATATGTTTGTGTAAGTCCAGCTTTTAAGAGTTTATAGTAAAGATGCCCTGCCACTGCTAATCCAGGTCTGCCTTCCATGTTGGAGTAAAATAAATAAAGACAAATACCTGTGTAGCCTCACGAGTATAATTTTGCACAACACTAGGCAGGACAGGGAGAACCTTGCTAATGACTTCTCCAGCTTTTGCTGACTTTTCTGAATGAAGTCTTCCCCTGACAGGACAAGCAGCTGGAACCATGTCAAAGGAAGCAACAGGGAATTCAAACAGAAAGCATTTGTCATAAGCACAGTTCAGATTTCCTTTAACTAGCATGCTGAAGTTTCATGCATATTGTAATTGATTTAAGCCCTGGACCTTTTGTCCTTGCTTAGTTGCACACTACGTGGTGCAGCAGACCAGTGCAGGAGTACATAATGACTGCATGGAAAATACAAGGTGCAAAATGAGAGCAGGTGTCACAATAAGGTGTGATGCTGAGTTTGGCAATAGTCTTAATCTGAGAAAACAAGCTAAGTGCATGGAATCTTTAGTATGTGTTTTGTTTGCTTTAGTAGAAATTGACTCCTGATTCTCTGGATACATCATCTGGATAGTTTTGTTAGCAAGCACATTAATGCCAGATTGATTTTTCCAGTAGTCCTTGTGCCACTTGGCATTTCACATGTAAACATACTGAGAAATAACATTCTCACCTTTCCAGTAAAATACAGCAGCTCTTTCTACAGGGACTTGTGGTATTTGGTGACTTTCACCATATAGGACAGGAAATACAGTGCTAAAGGGTCAGGGTGTGAAAATACTGGCCCAGTTTCAGTCCAGTTGCCCTGAGCATCATTACTTATGTCCTCAGAGTCACCAGTGTCATACTCCTTGCGGCAAAAGCTGAGCTCAGCTTTTCCCCAAATGACCCTGGAGCTTGGTATCCAACTGAAGACACCTTGGGTCTTAGTCCCAGGGATGTCAAACACCCACATCCACAGCAGCTGTCCCACTGCAAACACCAACCACTGCATGTCAAGAGTGGCTGCCCAGAACATGAGACACCCACAGTGAGTATCACTTCATCTGAGCTCCTGAACAATCTGTGGGCCCAATTCCACCTTTTTTAGAAGTGGTTTCTGCTTGAAGAAGCCAAAGGACCTTTAAAATATGTCTGACACTGCTTTCGGCATCAATTTAGTTCCTCTCATTTCTGCACCTCTGTCAAGCAGCCTCCTCCATATGCATGTTGTCTGTCATCTTACTCAGAAAATGTAACTATAAAGCATAATTAGTATTAATGATGTGAGAGATTGAGTTTCTTATTTGTATTAATTGCTGCTTAATGCTTTAAACGTCTCTAGCACTTAGAAGGATTTTAAATTAGAAGTATTCCTTTCTGTAGTGTCTTCTCGGAGGGGGGCTCTTACTGACTGGCACTGACTAACCCAGAGTGTGCTGTGAGGTTGTTTATATGTTCAGGTCTGTTACCACTAAACAAGGAAAACACTAATAGAGCTTGCTTAAGGGGAAAGAATTATTTCACAGCTAGTGCTGCACTGAGCTGCGTGTTTGGATTTTAAATAAAAAATATTGCTTTGGAGCTGGAGGGGCCTTGTGTGAGCTCCCATTGCTAGTCCTACAGGTGGAGGAGGAGCTCAGCTTTTGTAGTATCTTTGTGTGTAGATATGGAAGTCAGTGCCCTTTTCTCTGTAAAAGGAACTTCTGCAAACTAATCCCTCGGGCTACCAAATAGCAGCACTTGGCCTGCTTTAACAGCTGGAGGATGAGACAGCTTTCCTATATGGAGTATTGATTTAGGCATTTATGTTTGTCATGTGTGTCCATGTATCACCTTCAAAACCAGTGCCCCCCAGATTCTCAGCCCAGTCCTGTGAATAGCAATGACTGCTAAGAAGTCCAGGGAGTGACTTCTTTGGGAGACAGAAACAATCTGAGAGATCAGCAAAAATGTCCTTGCTCTCAAAACCTGGTCCATACTTATGAATTAGATATGTAGAACAAGGATTCTGTCTGGGCAAGTATATGGGTGTATTGATGCACCTGTTACACAGAAACACTTCCCTAAGGAGAAATGAGAATATACTGCCCACAAAAGAGCATACTGCCCATACCTCTGAATGATATGAATTTATGCATAGAAGAGGTTTTATTGATGTAACTATTTTACAAAGAGGAACTAATGTGAAAGCTCTTGGACTGGCTGGGCCAGCACCTGGAAGCAGTAGTCCCATCTTCAGTGTGGGGATCTGATGGCATTGCTTTGCTACTGCTGCTTTGCAGTTTAATTCAGTTTCTGCATTCTGCTGCCACTGTGCAAGTCATCAGTGGAAGAAGTAAATGCTGTGACTTATGGTGGTCAGATGGGCTGGTTTAAGAGATTCTTATGTTCCACTTCTCTCTTATTGCACCACAGCAGTTCACAATAGGATTGGCTGAAGGGAATATGTGCTGTCAGACCATCAGGGTCAGGACTGTGTGACACTGCTGGACCAAGAAATTAAATGGTAAGGCAGAGGTTGGTGCTGTCTTCCACATGTTCCAGAGTTCTTGTCAGAGCCCTGCATCCTGATTGGAAAAGGGAATTCAACAGAGGTCAGGAAAAGAAGGTTAAACATTTCATCCCTTGAGCATTGGCTCCTAGAGTGAGACTGCATTTGCTGAATGTACCCCAGAAGGATGGTGGCAGCCTGCAGGAAGGAGAAATCTCTCACTTTTTGCTCTCAGCTGGGGTGAGATCCTTTCAGAGGTGTCGAGGCAGTTGCAGGCAGCCATTATCCTCATAATATAATATAGTCCCTCCTTTTGCATGGAAAATAGAATTCAAATTCTGCAATTCTTGAAATACAAACATGCCTATGCAATGTTGACTTCATCAGTATTCTGCATTTTCATTGGTAAGCCCAGTGCAGCCTGCCCACAAGTTTAGTGTGGCTATTGCAGAGGAAGAGGAGAGGAAATGCCAGCCAGTCCAAACACAGAATATTGAAAAGGTCAACATAATAGAGCAAGCTGCTATGATTCATAGAGACTTTAAGAGTCTAATATTTCATCTCATGACAAAGATTGTAATGAGAAATGAAAATGGCGCAACATTAATTCATCTTTGTGACAAACACTATAATGAGAATGGAAGTGTACAAGCTTCAAATACTCATGTTACTGATCTGTGGTCCTTTTTCTGCAACAGGACACAAACCCCAACTGCTCACTTAGAAATAGAAATCTAAAATCAACAACTTCTACAGCTATTCTGAACAGCCTGTTACATACTCTGATGCTAATGCAAGCAGAGAGCAGCACAAGCCTGCCAAAGTCAACCAAATTTGCTGTGTTCTGCCCAAGCACACATGGCCCACTAGCACAACCTGGCTGCCATGGCATGACCCTGCTGAACTGTTTCCATGTCTGTGTGTTTGCACAGTTGTGTAGCAAACAACCTGTTTGCACAGCCTTATGTTTACAGTGGTAGAAATTCCCTGTAGATACTGTGAGTTGGCCTGGGGGCAAAGATGATAGACTGGCTAGTAGCAGGAAGTCCCTTATTTTCTGCCTCTGACTAGTCCTTATATAAGTGGGGTGGGAAGGAAGGTGTGTGTAGAAAGTGCTTTCACTTATTACATTTTTAGTTGACATTTTCCATGTTATCTTCAGGGTCACAGCAATATAAGCAGAGCATGCGTTGCAACTCTAATTTTATATTCTGTTCGTTTGCTTTAAAAAAAGAAAATTAAAAAAAAAGAAACAGAGAAAAATAAAATGGCATATGGACTCTGGCATCAGTTCTTGGAAATGCTGAGATTCATTAAATAAATAGACATATACCGTGAACACTGTATTACAAGAGACTGCAATATCACACTTTGCTTTCTGAGCATTGGGCACAGCCCCTGGCTTCGGCTCCCCAGTCTACTGTAAAATGGTGAGACTTTTGTCCTTGTAGAGTGTCACTATATGACCCTTCCACCCTACCCTGAGGTTTCCAGGCAACACATCACATTCCAGGTACATCACTCTATAGCTAAGATCTTGATCCACTCCCCTGAAGAGACTTAATAATTATGTGCCAAGCATCCTGGAAAGCTTTGTGTGTCTGATAAAAAGCAAAGCAGGGAACTAGCACTTCTCAGAGACCTAGCCCAAAACATAGTTTGGCCAGTGGGATCCAGCCCAACAAAATGTTGCTAGAGAAGGGTCAGTTTTCTGTCTGAGAGCAGGAATCCACTATTGTGGGGATCACATTAACCTAAGGGATGACATTTTTAAGAGAGATTCTTGTTGATCACCCTTTCCATTCCTTTCCCCCCATGCTTGCAATTGCGGGATTTCCTTCAGGCAGTGGAAGCAATTTACTTGCTTAAGTAACATTAAGAAAGCATTTAACGTATATTTAAGAGAGTCACAGTGCAATTTAGCAGCTGGAAACAAGGAGCAAATGAACACCATGTGACATACCGGCTTGTAATGGGCCATCCACAAGTGCTCCGTGGAGCATAGTTTAAGGATCAGTGTCTTCTGTGTTTTAAAGAAACCCGTATTAATAAAATACTCTGTCTCTCTCAAACACACATACACAGGCACAGCGAGCTGTGTGTTTCACGTTGCAGACGACGCAGCCAGAAGATGTGTTAGCCACTAATGAAACGCAGCTCTGGGAAGGACTGCGGCAGCTGCTGAAAAGCACAAAGTCACGCTACACAGCAAGCTGGAGTGGGAAGTGAAGAGAAATATTGTATCAGGTTGTAGCTACATGAGGAATGTAGATAAGCAGAAGGAATTTAGAAAAGCAGAATATGATCACCCACACTGAAATTTAATTAGCCCTCCAGAGCTTCCACCCCCTTACCAAAGGTGTCATAGGACTGCCAGCAAAGGCGAGCGGTTACTATTCTTGTGCTTGGCAATGTACAAACATGCAAAATGATATAATTTATATCCTGAATACTTAACAGTTTAAAGCCCCCAATTAGAGTGTCAAGAAGGAAAGTGTAGAGACAACTGAGGAAAGGTAGGATGGGAGTAGGGAAGAGTATGTGTGGTTAACTGATGGTTTTAGCCTTAGTGAGCGTATCTGTGAAGTTTAAGGTGCAAATGTGTGTCCTTTTCCAGGGTCAGAGCTTTCTTGAAAACAAGCTTGAAAAAAATGAGCTACAATAGGGAGGAAAAGGATGGTCAAAGGATGGTGGAGAGCAAGCTAGGGCAAATGTCCAAACACTTATAGCTGCAAACCTGACCCTAACCTGAAATTGGTTTAAGGATCTCTCTGACTTCATTGAAGGCCAAGTTTCACCACTCGTACTTGTATGAGTAATTTTAAACTTCTGTGGCATTTTAAACTGATTATTTTGCAATTGGTTTCCAAGCATCTCTTTTCATGCTGCAATGTCACATTAATTCATTCTTAATTGATCCATACACTTCCAATTTTCTGAATCCAAACAAGTGTAAAACTTGAGTAGTCAAGATAGTATCTTACAGTAACTTAGTATCTTACCAAAGATAAAGTTTCTGTAGGATACTCCATGGAAAGACAAAGTATCTTATCAAATATATAGCTCCTGTAGTTTAAATTCTCTTGCAGATGTCAAAGGTGGCAGCTTTATATATATATATATATAGAAATACAAGAAGGTGTCTTGAAAGAAACGTGTGTTCCCTGAATCTTACTATTTTTCTGAAGAAAGTTGTTTTAACTGTGGTTATTTAAACTGCATTTGATCTCAGAAGATATAAGGATGACTAGACACCATGGTTACTTGATTTCTGCAAGATGTAGCTGCTTGCCAAAATACAGTTGGAAAAACTAATATCTAGTAAAACTCTTGTTAGAGGCTATGGTTTTCTTTTGTCTCCCCTGAACAAAATGAAATATGTCCATACTGACTAAAAATATTCATACTGCATGGCATACATAAAAATTCTAATTTATATTCTCATTCAAAATTAAGTTTTGTGGAAAATGCCTATCAATCTTACTTATAGAAAAGAAAGATTTTTTCCTATAGCTTTATAATCGTAACAATATGCAAATATGCTTTACTTCTCATTCTAGGGAAATAGGGCTTAAAATGTAGAGGGTGTTTTGAATTTTCAGAGTCTGAAAGGATAAGCTCATGGCTTATTTTGTGTCAGTAATGAACAGAAAAAATTGCTTCTCATACTTCCATTTGGCACTTATTTTGTATTTTCTGCAATTAAAGTGGGGCTATAGTCAAATCAACTCTAAAAATGACACATTTATCCTCTCGCAGTGACTCCTGTATCAAATTCCCTCTGATTATATATCAAGAGATGATTTCTCTAGCTGTCAGCACTGCAAATTCATCCTGGGATCTCAAACTGCTAGCTGCATTCTTTATGCTTATTACAGCATCATTCGTAACAAAGACCGAGGAACGTGGATGTGATTGAGTCTGCGAGACGCAAAGCCCAATCCAGCTCATTCCCCCATGGCACAGCTGGGGGCACAGCAACACAGGGAAATGCTCTGACACGGCTCTGAGCCAACATGCCCACCCATGCTATTTTCTCTTGTAGGTGTGTTCGTAGAGCTCCCTCACACTGACTTTCTAACCCAAAATAGCCTGTCCGGGTTGGACAGCACTAAAGCTATAAGAACACCCCTTTGCGTGCTGAACAACCTGCAATGACTGGGGTGCAGTCCCAGCCTGCAAAATACAGATCTTCATTGAAACACAGGCTCTAATTCCATTTCAGCTCTCTTTTGTCTTTAAGAATGAAGAATTCCCAGTGTCTGTTTTGCCAGTTCTCATGTCACTAAGTACCTGCCAAGCTTTTAATTTTTTCTTTTCTTTTCTTTCTTTCTTTTTTTTTTTTTTTTTTCATTTAGATCAATCTCCTCTTGCTCAGATTTTCACAGATAAACAAAGCTGCAGTCATAGGTGCTGGAGGCACAATCATGGTATAGAAGCCCAGAAATGTTTGCAATGCAAATAAAGGTGCCTTCCTTTTGCTAGCAAAATTTATGGTAGCAGAGGTGTGCCTTTCTCGTTCTTAGTTAATCTTCCAGTATCATCAGCACCACAGGGACTCCAGCATACCTGCCTCTGGGTTATTCCCCAAGCAATTTGTCCTGCCAGAGGTCACTCTCTATGTGACAGGTTTAGTAGTGTGAAGTGCTCCCCAGGCTGCCACTGCTGCCTGCAGCTTCTTGCCTTGGATCATCAGCAAAAGGAGATTTGTTCTCAGCTGGCAGACACTAACATGGAATTGCTGAAGACACAGTGTCTGTTCCACTCTCCCAAATCCACTACAAGGGAAGGGAGCCCCTTGTGTCAAGGACTGGGGATTCACTGACATCCTTACAGTTTCCTTTGCTTACAAGGCCATTGCTTAGGTGGAATCTGCCCACAGAGTCCAGGGATGAAGGATGAAGGGCACCTGCGTGGCTTCTTCCAATTTCCAGTCCATAGCAAAGTGAACTCAAACTGACATGGTAAAGGACCAGCAACTCTGTGGTGTCAAGCATATTTATCACCAGGTCCAGGTGTGGGAGTAATTTCATTTTACAGGTTATGTAGCAATTTAGTGTGCTGCCACCTCACTAGCCTGATGAGACATCTTCATGCTAATTATGCTCATTCATTAAGTGCATACTGCCATGAACTTCTTTTTTTTGTACGAGAGCACGGGTAGCACAAACAGCTGGCAAGAGAAATACAAAGATGGCTATTGTTGCAGTAGTGCTGGCACAGGAGACAGACATTAACTTGCATACAGGTTCAATAATAAATGAAATGTTTGACAAGGAAAAATGAATTGGCAATGTTCCTCCATCTTTCTAAGAAACTGACAGTGTGTCCTGCAGCCATGGGGTCCACATGCTGACAGTTACAAAGAGGTTTTGTGGACTCACTAATATAGACTATGTCAGCCTGCCATTAATTTTGGAGTTCCTTTTCTGGACAGTTTGTAAAATCTAATCAATGAGGCATTTTTCAAAAAAAATCTATGAAAATTTTGAGCCTGTAATTGTGCCTTCCTAAAATAATAACAGGGAATATGGCAAGAGAAGGTGAAAGATACACAATGTGCCTTTCTTCCTGGCTGCTGCTGGAATGTGTCCTGCAAGCAGGAGCTTTTCCCATTACGCAATAGTCTCATACAAAATCTTCAGTGATACAGCACTACTTGGAGGAATTGGAAACTTGAGATCCACTTTCCTTTCTCTCTTCCCACAATAGATATGGTGTTAATATAAAATTAATATCATGGCTTTCCCCTAGCTTTTCCCCTACATAGTTTTAACTGTTTATTTACATATTTTCCTTTTATCTCAAATCATATGACAGGCTCTACACATCTGAAGATGGGCTAGTTCCAGCCTCCCCATGCTTGAACTGCCTCTTGAACTGTCTCTGATTACATCGTTATATATAATGATACATTATTAGTGCCATCAAGGCATGCAGAGTTGGTCACAGTGCTTACCACTCTAAATCTGACAGAAGCAAAAAAGAGGGCAATAGTTTAAACAAAGGGGGAACTGGAGATGACATTGAGGAGGAAATTGATTGCAGAAAGCTTTATGAAATGAGCGCTTAGATGAAAGAGGGTTCTGAAGGAAAGAAAAGAGCTTGTTGGACTAGAAGTTGGGGCTGTTCCAAAATGAGGCCCCTACTCAAGACAGAGTTTCTGTTCAGGGTAGTGTTTAAGCATGAAGTTAGACATCTGATGGGCTTAGGGAGATGTTTATAAAGACACAATGAGAAGGAAGAATCTACAGGAATGTAAGAGCAGGAGAACAAGAGGCCTCATAGTTTGTGTTCAGCAGGGTCAAAGTCAGCAAAGTAATAAAATGTGTGTGTGGGAGATGAGGGTTTTCATGCCAGAGGTTCAGGAGAAACTGGCTATCAGAGTGAGAAGGCTTGCAGGGAGCTGCCTTTCACTAAATAAATCACTATGCTGGTGGGGAGGGGGCAGATGAATTTTCAAGCACATGAACTTTTCTCCAAGGCTTTAGTAACATGGTTTAGAGACCTGGACAGAAAGAAAAACAAATCCACACCGTTTCCAATCTCACACATTTTAAACTCTTTACTTCCTAAATTACTCCTTTACTTCCTTGAATCTTTGTACTACTGTTGTAAAGTATGGACTTGAACATGAGGATTTTGCACTCTGGAAGAATGTCGAAGGTATGTTTAGATAGAGAAGAGAGTGATAGCAGCAGACATGTCTCCATCAACAAACACCACAATGGGCTAAAAGGATCTTGCAAACCCAAACCTCTCATTTGATTTTTCTTATTTCTCTGTAATTGAATTGGAGGTTTCCAGCTGTGTTGTATGGCCACACAAACAGGAGAAATAAAACTATGAGGGAAAACACGAGGGTGACTAATAGGAGGAAGAGAACAGTGTGAGTAGGAATAAAGGAACAGAGAACAGACATCACCTGATGGGCATACAGCTAATTTAAGATGAAGCAGACAATCTGCTCTTGATGCCTTTACCATACGCTTATAGTTCAATAGTGGAGTTTGAATATACAACATCTGCTGTACTAGTATTAGCTGTTATGTTTTTATCTCTCTTCCAAGTACTGTATAGTAGGAAGATTATTTGAATTTTCAAAAGATGGATGATATAGAAGTATAATGTAGGCCATGGATGGGGCACAGGACTCTCTTGGTGGAAAAGGCCTCCATATCCTTGACATAAAATAGGTGGTGCATGTTTCAAGGGGCTTGTAGAATAACTAAGAAAAATACCTCTGAGTACAGTCTTTCTTCCCCAAGAAAAAAAAAACCCAGCCTTAAAACTTCCAACAATCTTTCGTTTAACTCAGATATATTGCACAAATGTGTGGTGTTTGTGGTTTCTATGGTATATGTGTTCTCCACTTGCTCATGATGGAGTTATTTGATGGAGCATCCTTAAACTCAATATGACAAATTATTTATCTGCATATTCCTTGGAATAAATTCAAGTAAGGAAGAGTCTCATCACATAAAAATCAGCCACTCTAGTGGAGCTGGCCTTAGCACACCGTTGAGTCATGGCACTTTCTCTGTAGTTGCTGAACTGCAGGCATGGCCCTGCTCATGCTGAAGGATCCTGGCTCAGCCAAGCTGTGGAAAGCAGTGCAACTTAGGGTGCTCCTTCCTGTTCAAACCACCATCGTGTACGCTGACAGCCGGCAGGCAGTAACCTGTAACACTATGGTTTAACATCTTAGTCCTTTTCATTCAAAAGCAAGCCTGTAATAAAGTTCTACTGAAAAATAAAAGTTGTGTCAGTAACAGTGGGAGGTAGAACAAGAATTTAACAAGAGAAACAGTAGGCTAGTGAATAAACTGTTAGTGGAGGTGTGAGTTACTGTGTCTTTGCCTACATGATTTGAATCATTTGCTTTCTTAAAATAAGAGCTGTTTATTTCAGACTGCATCTTACAGCTACCTTAGCTGTCAGAAGTCAAACATAAAAATATTCCTTTTTCCAGAGAGAGACATTCATCAAGCAGTAAATATTACTCACTCCATTGATTACACTGTGATTATATTTTCTCTATATTTTAAATAGCTGTTAGAATTTGTTATAAAAGACTCATTTGTTTCTACTATAGATAGTCTCTTTCTTTAAATGCTTCATTGTTTTGAATTAGTCACTGCAGTTTGCACAGCTGAAATGCCAAATGTGATGCCTTTCTGGGTGATATTTGGGAGTTATCTCAATCAGTTGTTCTCCTCTTTATTTAATGGCCTTCCAAAGAAACCTCCAAATCTTATATAAAGACTTTAGGAGTTATTACTGTCACCTCTTTGTAAGAGATGCAACTTAACTTTCTGCAGCACCAGAAATTCCCAGAGACAAACAAAAAGGCTTCAGCTCAAGTCAAGTAGTTTTTATCAGATAAATAGGGTGTCTGGAGACCTGAGTCTCAGTCATAGTTCATCCCTGCCTTGCTTTCTTCCAGCATTTCATGCACTGTCAGATGAAGATAGTGAAACCCCGCATAAAGTGCTTTAAAATTTGCAGGTGGCAGTAAAACCTCCCTTTAATCAAGCCTATTCCTCCAGGTTTGAGTGCTCTCTCTAGATAGAAACTGCCAGGCAAAGAACTCCCCATAAATATTGTGAAGCCTACGAACATTATCAACCCACAGACAACCCATCATGTGGTTAATTAATTAGACTGAATACTAATTAATTAAGGAGTATCCTTAGTGATTCTGTCCAGAGCCAGCTCAGCAGCACTTGCATGGCCTGAGGCCTGAGATTGCTGCTTGCCTTGACACAACACTGTGACATCATTTAAGTGAGCCATCAAAACAGGGAGCAGTCCTGAGTGTGCCATATGGGACTTTACCACCACCTGGGTATCCCTGCAGAGCAGCGTGCTGGCCGAGTGTAGGCCTGGCAACCCAGCACAGAGCCTAGGGACTGCTTTGTTCATTGTCCACATCTGTTCTCTCCTGACCCCTCTCTCTTGCCTTCACTACTCCTCTGACAGTTCAAAGCCCTCCCACCAGCCAGCTAAAGTTTTACTGATTCTTTTGAGGATGCCCTCAATATGTTCCCCTGCAGAGCAGCAGGGAACTTTCCAGCTGCAAGCAGCCTTAGAAACCTCTGCTGTACACCAGCCTTGCCATCACTACTCTTATCATCTGTGGCACAGAGGCTTTTGATGGAACTGGAGCTTGTCTTGCAAATGACCGGTCTGTGTGGGACTGGCCTCATAAGGGTAGGAAACTGCCCTCAAGTCTTTTCCTTAGATCCATCTCAAAGACATTTCTTGGGCTTGTTGCTGCGTGAGAAGGCAACCCTAGCAAGTCTTTCTTTGGAAATAGAATTTTCTTGAGCCTGGAAAGGAGGTAGAAATATTCAGCACTTTCACAATGTCCAAGCACTTATCTACCATACATGTGTGAGTGAATAACAGTCTTACGGTCACATCAAAAATACAGCATGTTACAGGTTGAGCTGTAACTCCTGAGCTCATTTTAAGCAATTTTAATAGCTCTGAAAGTGATCTGGGACATTTTATTAAAAGATGAACATCAACTGTTATAGATATGCTATGTTACGGCTGTAAGAGAAACAAAACTGAGCTTAAAGTAAAATTTTCAAAAGTAGAAGAAAAACATTAAATGAGATAATCCAAGGCTCTGAAGTTATACTGAGATTCATTTATCCATTATCTTCAAATTAGGAACCACCTGTTCTTCATAACTGTCTGTTTGTATGAATGCGGAACTCTGAGTTTAATTAAGGATCGTGTGTGGGTGGAAAAGGCTTTCCAACAGCAGTGAGATTATTAATGGACATCTATATTGAAGTTCTTTGCATTTTTGAAATGCTAATTACAATGTGAATTTAGTTTTAAATTATTGCTTTGCTGTGGGATGGAAGTTGTCATTTATTATTAGGCAGGTTTTTTTCAGATCTCATGAAAACATTGGTTTGACTGTATAAGCACTCTAGTCTCTTATTTTTTCCTTATTTGCACTATTTGCTCATGGTTCAGTGTGCTGTAAAACACACCTCCATCTCTAGTTTCATTATTTTTAAAGTTTTCGTTTTGGTTTTGGTTTTTTTTCAGTTTTGACCTGCAACACTGAGGTTTCAAGAAAATGAAAGCCAAGATTTTTTTTAGAAGGCCTGCAGCTGAAATCTGGAAAAGGTGAACTTGCCTTAAGAAAATAGCCCTCACTGACTTCCTCCTACTTTAACATTTTAACTCCTAGTTTATTACATGTAGGTGGTGATGTTTGCAACATAAACCTAAATAGAGGGATGCCAGACCATGTTCTGCAGTAGTGAACCCACAATAATTCATATATAGTTTGCCAGTGCCCACAAGGAAAACAAGCCTCAGCTGTCGGGCAGCCTGCAGCACAGCCAGCCCTTCCTTTGGACATAGCTCAAACTACAGGAAGAGCAGTCTGGGCCCCTGCTCTGAACCAATGTAATGCATGATTTGTGCTCTCCCTATTTTCTTACCTGAGAAGTTTGAATTAGGCCCTGGCACTGCTGTGAGCCTGAGAGGTGCAGGCAGTGTAGGTTAATCAGTGAAGGCTCTCACAGACAGAAGAGGGTCTTTTGCATCAGGCATTTTGTGCCCACACAGTGTTTGCAAGCAGAGGGAAGAGAAAGGCAATGAACTAACTCACCCTGGGACATGTTACTTGACCTGTTTCTGCAGTGACAGAAAGCAGTTGGCTGCATACCCACTTTAGTCTGGGATTTTCTGTGCTGGGTGTTATTAGATGAAAGAGTGCTCTCTGGAGTGGGCTGCAGCCAGCCTGCCACTGGGCACAGGGTCACTTGGAGGCTAGTAGGAAATAGAAACCTCTGATTCCACACAGACTGCATTAAAGATCTATCTGCTTTGCCACTGATGGATAACCTAAAGTTTACAGATGGGAACAACAGGAAAAGATACCATATCTGGTCACATCTGAAGGACCTGCAGAGCATGGTAACTCAATTGTATGAAGTAAGCCTTTGCTGGCATTGCCACTGATAGAATTCAATTAAAAGCTATTAGCATAACAAGCCATACAAGGGCTGCCAGAGTGCAAGGAAGCTATAAAGCATCTGACTGGGACTAGGAGAGGACTGATTTGACAATTTTGATATTTTCTGTTCCTGCCTTATTTAATAGTGAATGATGACAAAGTGCTGGTCTGCCCAATGGCATTTTTTCTTTACTTTTTTCTTGAGTAAGAACTACCTTATAGAGGTTTCTGAGGCCTACATCCATAATCTGTCTGCCTTAAGGCTCTCTTGAAAGAAAATAAGCACTATATAGCTCTTGTTATGAAAGTTGCACAGTTCATGTATTGCTCGGGGAGGGTACCCACAGCAGGAATTTTTTGATTGTGTGGGAGATCTTGTTAGGTATTTTTTGGCATCTCCTTATAGTGTGTGGCTGTCAACAGTTTCTTTTCAGAGCATTGAAAATAAAACAGACCTGTGAATTAGAGTAAATTCCTACTTTCTCTAGTGGTCTCTGAAGCAAAATTCTCATGGATTTTGATGAAAGCAGCCTTACTCTGAGGCCTGTGACGCATGAAATACTGGAACAGTGTGTCCACAAAGGATTTGCCATGCCCTGAGCCTTGCCCTTGTTTTGCCTCACTCACCCACCCACTGTTTCTCCATGTGTGGGGGGTTTCCTCTAAAGCTGCATGCCACAGTGCAGAGCTTCTTTCCCCTGCCCACAGGTCCACGCAGATGGGGCTGGCCTTGAGAGTGAGCAGCTGCCACAGGCTACAGGGGAAAAAGGAATCTACCCTAATCCTGGATCTACCCATACCCATTACTGGGACTGGAGCTTTTAAAGATGACTGGAAAGAAGTGATCAATCAATATCTTTAAATTCTTAGAAAAACAATAAATTACAGTTAAATGGTAAAGAGTTTAAACAAAACTGCTTCAAAAATAACCTAACCCAAAGTACTGCATCCAGTTCTGGGGCTGCCAAAAAGAGGACAGGGACCTGTTGGAGCAGGTCCAGAGGAGAGACACAGGGATGAAGAGAGAGCAGGAGCACCATTTCTATCAAGACATGCTGAGACAGTTGGGGTTGTTTAGCTCGGAGAAGAGAAGACTCTGGGGAGACTTTATAGCACCTTCTAGAGCCTGAAGGGTGTCAGAGAGGGATTTTTTGCCAGGGCATGTAGTGATAGGACAAGGGCTTTAAACTGAAAGAGATCAGATTAGACACAAGGAAGGAATTCCTCACTATATGGATAGTGAGGCACTGGCAGAGGTTGCCCAGAGAAGCTGTGGATGCCCCACCCCTGGAGGTGTTCAAGGCCACCTTGGCTGGGGCTCTGAGCATCCTGGTCTGGTGAAAGGTGTCTGTGCCCATGGCAGAGGGGTGGAACTGGATGATCTTTAAGATCCCTTCCAGCCCAAGCCGTTTGGGGATTCCATTATGACATTCTATGGCCATTTCAGTACAGGGGAGATGCTCTCTCCAGATCGCTTCTCAATGTGACCCTTTGCCTCTTGGGTACAGTAATACTTAGCAATGTCACAATGATGTTGTGTCACTGCTGAACTTATGAGTTCCTGAGGTGAAAGCTTGTTTAATAATGAAAATGAGATTCATCTTTATTTTATTCCCATAGTCCAGCTAAGGACATATTTTATGAAATGAGGAAAAATGGTATAAGAATTTAATTTTAACTAGTTTTTCTTTAAAATATCTTTTGTCTGTTTTTATATGTACAGTAAGGTTTCCTTCCTTGCTTCATAGCTATGTAGTCATTCCTTCTTGCATTATTGAAGCTGAGAAAAAATGCCTTTAGGTGCAAAAATCCTTACTAGAGTGTTAGATCTTTCTATCAGGAATAGGTCCTGATTTATATGGCTCTATTTGGGAATGTTATTAAATCAAATTACCTTTGTAGAATGAGAAGATACATGTGAATTACAGAAAAATAACTGTGATTTTACAAAATAAAACCATTTTGTTTTATCTACACCCTCTTTAAAGAAGAAATAGCAGTAATGTTATTAAATCATCCCAAACCCATAGATGAGTATAAACTATCACCTGACAGCAACATTTTGGAGAGAATTATTAAAGAATTATTTGGTGTTATTCTACAATGAGTTCATCTAGCTTCATCCATATGCAACTCATTTCAATATAGTGCCATAGTTTATTTAGGAATAACTTTACAGACTTATTTTGCTGTCTTAAGTTTAATACCTTCCCACAGATAAAACAACACAAATCAGTTATTCTCCATTTTGCCTGCATGAAATATTTTAGGGTAGGTAGGTCGAGTGGTTAGCAAGAAGCTTTGAATCACATTTTCCAGTGCTTTCACATTTAAAGTTTTTATTTGATTATTTTGTGGGGTGGAGTCAAATGTGTTTCCAATTTTTCAGTGACTTGTTACAATCTCAAATGTCTTTTATAAGCTTCTTGGCATTGGTAAGTGTAAGTGGTTGCGGTTTTGAACCCGGCTCATAAGGACAGCTACAACACAATCATTCCCCCCTCTCTGCACATCTCCCCCCAGGCTCTGACTGGGGAATATTCAGAGTTAGCCAAAAGATGTGCATGGAAACAATGCTTTGTTTTTAATAAATGTACAAAGGAACACACAAATGCAGATGTTTATTCCTGTAGGCTAATATTTTCAGTTCTATACTTACTTAGATACTTGCATAGCCCCCAAATCTAATCCTATTTGCCAAAGAAGTTACAGCACTCTTAGCAACTCTGTAGCCATGACAAAGAATGAGGATGCTGATTTAGACAGTTAAATTTGCACCTGCAAATTTATTGGAACACTGTAACTGTTGAAAATGATGAGTTTAGAAAATGTCTTCGTGATTAGGGCCACATGAATAATTGATTTTTTAAAAAATTATGGCATCCAATTTTCGTAATTGGTTTAGATCAGACTTATTGTACTGCTTAACAAAATTATTTCTTTTCTCTTCCCCAAAATTTTGATTAGTTCAATTAAAAAAAAAATCTGTAAAAAGAGGAGACAAAGGCTGTGATTCAGAAAACTGCTTGAGGATGCAAAGGTGTTGTTATTCTCCTCTTGTTCAGTAGCTCAGTGCCTAAGAATCCTTCCCTGAATGTCAAGAGACTGGTTCAAATCCTTCTCAGAACTGCTAAATTTTAAGCAGGAACCTCTTTTAGGTGGGTTTTCTAACCAGGCTATAAGTACTTGGAACATGCACTCAGATGCTTCTCATGGGATTGCAGCTGTACTTTGTACTTGGGACTGCTGAAATGTTTCATGTGGAGGATGATTCCATAGGCTCTTGGTTAGAGTACATGCCTGAGGCTTGCCCCAGAGAGTATTTTTTCTGCTGAATATATTAAAAATATCACTGGAAAAAGGACTATGCCAAAAAAATTATCTTCTCCAGTGACAGTTCCTTTCTTGGGATGTGGAATTTGTGGTGTCTTTTCTGGCAAAGAACAGAATACATTTTGTATTCTGCATCATTTGCATCTCTTTGTAGAAAGAAGACCAAAACTGCATCTTTTCCTCATTCTGATTTTCCTCTCTCTTCCTCTTCTCTCATCAGGTATTTTTAGTGGCACTCTTTATGCTGACTTGGTGAAGCTACACTTTCAGCTAGTTACAACTCATTAGCAGAGCTGTAAAGACCCTCTGTTCTGATACTGTGCTGCTCCTTTTCCAACATGACTAACAGACCACTCTTCTTGCCAAAACACACCCTGCAGCCAATTGTCACACCAGTGCATATCTGGTAGCTATCTTAATGCAGCCTTGGAAAGATGAGCAATGGGTAAAGCAATATTTTGGCATGAGTATTAGCTGTTTAGATTTTCACATGTACTGTTTTAGGGAATGTGTTAAGTTTCCTAGCCACACCTTGAAACAGTTAAGAAATGGCATAAGGCCAGGTAAGAAGTGTAACTGAAATATCACATGAAGGGAAAGAATTTGGAGCATGGCAGTATCACTGTGTAACAAGTCCACTGTATAAAGGTGAAAAATAGTCAGAAGGAATATAAGAGAAAGAGCCATCCATTTCAAAGAGTAAACTGAATGTAAAATATCCAGATTCAGCTTCACATTTATAGTCAGGCAACAGCACACAGCTATCCCTCCTCCAGTTCTTGTAGATGTCACCTCAGTCTGGCACAGTCATCTAAAACTGTAGGAAACATGACAAAGCTGGGAACTCCATGGCTGTGAGGAGCAAGCTGCCATGGAAGGAGCATGCTATGTGGTCCCTTCGTCTGACAAATCACGTGAGAGGCTGAAGCCTTCAAAGTTTCATGCTTGCTCCAACAGGGATTTTTAAAAGTAAAAAAGCACTGGTTACGTCAGATGTACGTTTTAGGTGGCAAAGAAGCAACCAAGAGAATCCCTAGATGAATGTGCACCTTGTTGACAAGCTTCATGTGATGTGCACAGCTACTTCAAATGCAGGCAGTCATTACTTCTTCGGGAACAAAACTCTTTGATGTGGCCCTGATCTGAGAAAGCCGTTAAGCCCATCTTTAAATATGTGCATAACAATCTAAGACAAAGAGGCTTTTCAAATGAATCTGGGTCATCTGCGGAGATACATCTAACAGAAATTATTAAACACAGCCTAGAAAGCAGTGTTTGCAAAAATAGAAAGCCAAGCTGGGCTCCCAGGGGCCTCAGGCTTCAAAATGGCTGAGTTGCTTAGTGCTGGATGAGCCTGCTCACAGGCACACATCTTTACACTTAAACCTGCTCAGTAATTCTGCATTGGTCTTTTGGGAGAGGACAGAAAGGGAGGAAAGTGTTTTTTTCTTGAAATGTTAGTTTTACAAAAGGCTTGATCTGTGTGAACACTAAGGCAGAGGAAAGTAAGGCAGGGCTCGCTCTGAGAAATGCACCAGCATAGGACAGACAAATCCAAAGCTCCTGGGCTGAATTTGGACAATGTGAGCAGCTCAGCTGCTGCCCTGGAGCCAGCCTGATGTTCTTTCTTCTCTGGACACAGCTGAACAGCAGGCAGTAGGGCATAAGAACCATTCCAACTGCTCATGGGCTGCCCCCACACTGTCTGCCTTGAAAGCCACTAGGTTTTTCCATGAGGCTCCAGCTGCATTCCAATGCATGTACATGCAGAATCACTGCAGACAGGCTGGGGAGGGCACCCCTCAACCTTTACTCACCAGGGCACAGGGTGGCAATGCTGTAATTGGCCACAGGGTCAGTTACAGCCCTGAAAGAAAAGCAGGGTAGAGCCACGTCAGGTGAAATAAGCATGGCTGAAGACAGCCTTTCTGCAGAGCTGGATATTCTGTGCAAGGTCCCTCTCCTTGTGAGGGAACCAAAGCCAGGCATTCTGGGCTCACCCCAGAAGCTATACATTGCAGTTAGGCATTTTCTCCTTGAATAAGCAGGACAAAAGGGATGTGATATGCTGAATCATTTAGGGAAAAAAATCACCCTGTCAAGTGGATTATCATCAGCTAAGCAAGGCCCTGGAGGCCAAAACCTCAGTCTCTAAATTATACATGCTGAATGCCTATGCTTTTACTGTATCATTGAGGCAAAGCCTGCACAGTGGTTTCAGGGACATTAAACACGAAAGGAAAGTTATATCACAGATGATACTTGCCCAGTGATTCCACCTTAATCTTGGGACTAGCAGGTGTCCTAGACATGCCAAGTCCCTAGAAGGGAGGGAGGGATTTGTAATTTTTGGCAGAGATGCCAGTGGGGTCAGTCAGTTGCTAAAACATTAAAGCATATAAAAGCAGGGAAGTGTGATCCTCCTAGAAGAATGCACACTCTGCACATGAGAGGAAACAGATGCATTCTCAGGAGGTGGGTGTCACTCTTGGTTGTGCTACTCACTTCTCTGACATTTCCTCTGTTTAGTGTCTACCTTTTTCTCATGATTTCACTTTCAAAGCTACCTGTGCACATTAGCAGATGGTTGACTTTCTGTCTATATTTTCTTTCCAGGAGGTGCTCAGAGTCAAAGTTTAAGTGAAAACACCCCTGAATTTGGCTTAACACCTGACTTTGTCTGGATTACTTCAGGTTTGAATGTGACACGTACAAAATTGCACAAATAATTTTCTTATTGGAAATTGTTCCCTGCAATTGCATTTCAATCACAGGGATTATATCCCAAGCCAGCTATTCTCCAGTGAATGATATTATTCTAACTCAAAACTTCAGCTATTAAATTAACAGTTTCTTACCCAGGTGTTAGAGGAGTGGGAATGTGATTCTGATGTGTATCTCTGGAATAGAGCTGCAGCTTTCCCCTTCTCACTAGGTGCAGCTGCTTTTCTAAGATCTTAGCTGACTGCACTGATCTTCCTGCACTTTTTCTGCAATCAGTCCCTTCTTCTTCTCCCACTGAAATGCTGGTTTTGTGACAGTTTCTGTGGCAATCAATGTCTGCAATGGTAACCCCCATTCACTGTGCAGTAACACAGCCTCTGAACAGAGCATTTTTTTACATGCGTTTCAGAGAAAATTCATCTCACCTAAGGAAACGTGGAAAATAACCTGTGAAGCACAGGGAATGGAGCAGGGCCTCAATCCTCCACTTCCTTCATTGCAACAAGGTCACATGGTGCTTTGCATAGATGCACTAGGAAGCACAGAGCCCCATCAGCCTTGATCACCACTGTCCTGGACTACAGGTAGCAGCATACTGGGAAAAGCTACACCCAAGCATTTTCACACATCCTATTTTTGTTTGTGAGCATGGGCAACTGGCACAACTATTTCAAACAGTCTTGCATCTTATACCCAAGGCAGTCAAAAGGGATGATGGCTCCTGCACTCTGCTCCTTAGGACAAGCCTGAAAGCACAAAGGCTTGTGATACTGTACTCTAATAGAGGAAGCCCAGTGTAGGGCTGAGTGTGCATGCACAAGGTTTTGACATGCAGGAGCTTCACACCTCTACTAACTGCAATCAGGACTTTTACAGCAGCTCTGCTCTGCTCCAGGACTCTGATAAGCTGCCCCCTTACTCTGAGCAGCAGAATGATTGAGTCCCCATTTAAAAACGGTATTGATTTTGATAGGAGCTTTGATAGGGCATGGCCATTGAGGGAGTGCCAGATTTGGCTGTTAATCTTCAGGATTGCTTCTTTCTGCTTGGTTGAGCATATGCCTCATGTTTGTTGTCCACAATGTGAAGGATTTAGGAACTGTCAATATCTATGTTGACATACGAAGCACTAAACACAGTAGGAGCAAGATGCACATTTGGGTCGCTCCTGCTGAGGCCTGGCATTTTTACTGGGGTAGTTTAACAAGTCCCCACCTCCTGTCCCCCTGTAAGGGCCTATTGTCCAGGAGCAGCAGCTGGGAAATCTTTTGGTCTCCTGTTCCTCTGTTGCTGGTGCTGCCGCTCCACACTCAGACAGAAGCTGAGATGCAGGGTGGCTGCAGGTAATTATGACACCATTTCTTCTCCTACCTTTACTCTGTGGGGTGGTCTCTGGCACTTCAGCCGTCCTCAGCCTGGCATTGTTCTTAGAGCTGCTCTGCAGACTGGTGCCTGCTTGAGCCCAAATTGGGTCTCAGCAGCAGGGAAGGGTCTGAATTTCAGAGGCATTGAGGACCCATTGACACCATTAGTTTTGGAGTGCTCCCTGCTCATGAAATGTAACCTGTATTGAGGGCTCTTTGGAAACTGCTTCATGTGCCTGTTTCTGTAAGTTTACCTTATTTTACTAAGAATGAATGGCTTCTGCTAGATGTCTGTAAAGACTGCAAGTGGTGTGGCTGAACTAACAGGTTCATCATGAATATATGGGAAATAAGACTTGTAGAGGGAGTGATTCCTTTTTATTTATTTTTTTTAAGTCATGCCTGGCATTTTTGCCACAACCTTAGCTGACACAGCATTTTCTACCACGTTGCCTCAAGACAGCACAGAAAATGAATGTCTGGAATATGATAAGCTTTGAAAAAATGTAAAGATAAAATCAGAAAAGTAATTCAACATGTCCCCAAAGCTCTTAACCACAAGTGATGACATTCAAATCTTTGGGGAAACAGGACAAGCACCGTCAGCCTTTCCAAGTGGTGCGTGTCACAGTGAAGAGGGCGGAGAATCAAGGCTGAATTTGGAAAAGGGTCACTGTGCTTGCACGGTGCTCTCCAAAAAGCAGAAAATTCATCAGTGTACCAAATAAAATCCTGCTTTTGGCTAAGCTGGAAAATTCATCAGTGTACCAAATAAAATTCTGCTTTTGGCTGAGTGGATGTCAGCTGGCTATGGGATGCATTTCTAGCTCTTCCTCAGAAGTTTCAGTGTGACCTTGGGGCATGTGCATGCTGTTGCCAAGTCTGTAGAACCGGGCACACGAGTAATCTTTTTCACTACTTCCTTGTGGGCTCTGCCGGAGCCTGGGAGCAGAGAGACGTGCTGCAATTGTATAAATGCTAATTGTGCTGGGCTCAGGTTTAGGTGCTCTACTCTCATTTGCATGCAAACACACAGGAAAACAAGATGAGCAAATGTAGTTCATCTGCGAGGTGGGAACGGGGCCACAGCGGGGTCACAGCCGTGGCGTAGCGGCTGCAGCAGTCTGCCAGAGGCCACGGGCTGAGAGCCCACCCGCAGCAGGGAGGCAGCAATGCAGCGCTTTCTCAGGCACTCTGCTTCTCTTCCCTTTGAACTGCGGCGTGCCATGGAGGGGAAAGGGATTTGCAAGAATTACCTTCAAAGTCAAAGGGCCTCAAAAGCCAAAGCTGCTGATTTTTGTAACAGCAGAGCAGTTTCTGATGTCCTTGCTGCCCCTGAAGAGAACTCGGCCAGTGCAAAGCCCGTGCTGTTTCCAGCAGAGGCAGGAGAGCAAAGCATGGCCAGGGGAGCAGAGGTGGAAGCTTCCTTGCCCCCGGGAATGTCCTGTGTAAATGCAGCCCTTCCAGGAACAGAGTTGGTGGAAAGGGGGTGGCAGGTTTTACTTCATTTCTGACAAACTGAACTTCATTGACATTACAGAGAAAGGGAAGTGACTTTCAGTGACTTTTGCTCTAGGACCAAAACTGCAGAAGGACGAGAAGGCTTGTCACGGGTTGATTCCAAGCAGAGGAGGAGGCAGATGCAAATGCTCTGCTGCTGCTGGTGTTCTGTTATGCTGTTCCACAGCAAAGCCCTTAGCTGTCATCTAGGCATGCATAAATAGATTGGTTTATTTATACATCACCACTGACTATAGTAACTCATGATTTTATCTGACTTGCTTGAAATGATGATTCTTTTGAAACAAATGCAGAAGTTAAAAAACAAACAATCAAAAAAAACCCCAAACATAAAAGCAAGCCAGAAAGCCCCCAGCCAAGCAAAAGAATGCTACAACTCTAAAACTGAGCAAGATGATCCTAATTGGAAAATGTCCTAAAATTCAAATTAAAAAAAAAAAAAGAAAGAAATATGTTCTTTTGGATTCTGAATCTTTACAGTGACAACATATGACTCAAGAAGTCTCTAGCCCCAATAAATGCAGGTCCTGCTTGCTTGTTTTTTTAACAAAAACTGAAATATTTATGTGTAAGTTGCCTCCATCTGCTGGGCTCTAAGGATGGTATTAAGTATCATGAGATTCAGCTTTGTCCATTCACAGTTTTATCTTAAATTGAGCTTGCCAGCCAACAGGGGAGAAGTCTGCATTAGCTGTGAGGTAAGGACCTTAAAACTGGCTAAGTCATGGAAAGAAAGTTACCTGACAATATCCCAAGTATGCCCATTGGATCAGGAGCACTACACACCATCTCTTGCAAAAGAATACTTTATTTTTGAAGCTATCCCTGTGGCTTCATAAGCTTTTGCCTCTGCCAGAAATGCAAGAAGTAATGAAAGAAGACATGGTTATAAATGCTATAATGGATCCAAAGGGAGCGCAGATGGGCAGATGATTACAGGACTCAACTCTCTTCTATGGAAATGGACATATCTGAATAGAAATTTCCCTTCAAGACTTGACAATAAGATTACAGCTCTTGAGACTGCACAGTGCCCACCAGTACTACTTTTCTGGCACAATTTTCTGTAGTATCTTCAATAAAAATACCAAATTGGTAGTAGCACCTTTCTTTCAGAGACACTCTGAAAGACCCATGTATGTCAGGACAACTTTGTGGTTGAGCCCTTCTTCCCAAGGATCTCTTGAGAACAGAGCATCCTATGTGGAAAACTGCTAAGAAAGAAGTCTGTTAAGGCTTCCAGCCATTAATCTGGAAATTCTTTCTAAAAAGAGAGTAACCTGATTTAAAATATTCAAGTAAATGTTTTTAAATTATTCAAAATATCCTATTTAAAATCAATCTGAGTAAATTCTAAATTTCAACAAAAGACTTCAAAGGACCATAAATGATCTGATTGGAGTTATAGATTCCCTTAAAATGTTAATGACTAAAAAAAAAAATTCACTATTAAACTATCAAATAAATTAGAAAAATGTAAGCCATCTCCATGGCACATTTCACTTGTTGTAGCAGACATTAAAAACCTGAAAAAATATCACAGAGAAGTTATTGTTCACATTTTGCAGCATCCAAAATATAAAATGTTGCTTTTTGTTCTTTTTATGTTTGTTTCTAAATCTCTAATAATTATATTCTGATGGTTTGTGTGCTTAATGACTGCTCATTAACATCATTTTTCTACACAGCACTGCTAAAAATATTTGTTTTCAGTTGCCCTTGTATTCTGAACTGTGCCATTTCCCCTGCACAGCATCCTTTGCAGGGAGGCAGAACATTAATACTCTGCTCAGGTAATTCAGAGAACAGTTACACACTGGCATAATTAAATAATGTCATCAGACTCTGAAGTGAACTCCCTACGGTGAGGCACCGCATGAGAAACCTCCTAATACAACACCTACGGCTTTCTTACGCAAAACCGACTTTACTGTAATGTGTTCCATTAGGAGAGCTGAAGTTTAATGGAGAAATCATTATTTTATTTTATTGGCATTTCATGGGTAACGTGGTATGACACTTCTGCCCACTGGGTCCTGTCATACTTTCATCCGGCTCAAATAAAGAGCTGTCTCTTCTCTCTTTGCCACAGAAGTGCTAGATCACTACAGTCCTGCCTCTTCAGTATAATGACTTCAGATGGTCTCTGACAACAACATAGATTGTGTACTGCTGAAGTGCTGTCTTAGATAACACAAGTTCTATCATCATTATAGTGCAAGGATTTCATATTGCCAGAGCTTCATACCTCCTCAATGTTTCCTGTCAGCAGCTCCTCTTGGCACTGACTATTCCTGGTCCTTGCAACAGCCATCTAACTCATCTCACTCCTCTTCCTCCGGATCCCGTCAATCCACTCTTTTATACCACTCGTTCTTATTGGCTACAGGTGTGGCCTGTTAAGATCAGGCCTGCTTCTAATCTT
>JAYDZK010000274.1:24704775-24718835 GCA_034509185.1 Euphonia xanthogaster
GTTAAGATCAGGCCTGCTTCTAATCTTTAGTAATTGGTTCAGCTGCAACTCACTGGGGGATAAGATTACCTTCTATATCACCTTCATTTACCCAGACTGTATCCCCCTACACTGAAGTCCTTCTGAGCTCTCCTCTAAAGCCTCTAGAGTTTTCAAGAGCCACTTTGAAGTGTGGGCATCCAAAGCATGACACACTGTTCAAGTAACAGTGTCTGCAAATACTGAATTGTCTAACACTAAATACTAAACCTGGCTCCGATATGTCTGTCCCACAGCTGCAGCCCCAAGCATTTCTCCCATGACACCGTTCTCACCACAGCCATCAGGCAAGGTGAGATCCCAGTCCTGAGGAAAACGGCTGGGAGAGAGGCTCTTTGGTGCTGCTGTTGCTCCAGCATCAGGTAATGGGCAATATGTACCACATGGGTTGTGTCAGCAGGGCAAGGCTCCAGCTCTAATGTTCATTGCCTGTGTCATATGCTCAAGATGGCTTTTCTTACAGCAAAGCTGGACACATTTGTGGTGCTGCTGTCTCGGATAATCAGTGGAATACAGAGAAAACTGGGACAAGGACCATTACACCAGGGTGCCATACATGGCTTGGCTTAGCAGCTTCCTCAGGCTGTCATTCCTTGACAAGGTCTTTTGCTATTTTCCAGGTCTCCTGCCCTTCCTATTCCTGCTGTGTTACACAAGAGCTTGTAGGTTCCTACCTCTTATCTCCCTTGCAGTCAGGTTTTCTTCTTTTTTTTACGCATTGTTCACACTGACTCCTTGCCTCTCCTGTACTGTTTTATTTATCTATTTAATGCTGTTCTCATGATTATGGTATTTGGGCACCAAGCAACTCGAACAAACTGTGTTTCATTGGCTCAAAGTGTTCCCATTTATGTCGGTTGCCTGGTAACAGCTGTTGTAACCGAAGTTGCAAAATTTTTTGTGAAAAAAGAGTCCAGTGCTCCCAAACAGCCTGAACTTGAATAAAACTGCAAACAACAGAGCTGGAATTTTCCACGCTTTGGGACTTTCCAAAGCTGATCTCTCGCTGTCAGCTTGGAAAAGTTCAAACAAAACCAAGTTCAGCCTCCTTAAAGTCCTGTGGGGGAGAATGCAGAAAGCCTCAGTCGTGTCTCTGCGCCTTAACTCCAGTCCTTGCTGCACTCACAGGAATGCAAATCACTACCTGAGCCCTGCAGCTGGCTGGAGGCTGCCGGAGAAGCTCGCTCTTGGCTGGAGGGTGTTCCTGACTGTCGAAATGGCAACACAGGGTCTGCCTCTGTTTGTCTCTGCCAGTGGTTTCCACCCTGCAGGATTGAGTTTTGAAGCTAAAAGATGTTTCTAATTACAAGCCTTGCCGAGGCAGGCTGGGAGCTGGGAGGCTGCGGGAATTCAGCTGAGCCGAGGAGGCGGCAGAGGCTGCTGGCAGCCAGGCACGCTCCCCACCTTCCAGCCGGGGGAAGCCTCTGTGCCTGTGCGCTGCGGGTGCGGACGGTGCAGGCAGCACTGCCTCAGATCTGACTCGCCTGTGTCCCAGAGCCCGTCTCATACTTTGTGCCTTTATGGACTGGGAAAACAAGCTGAGGAGCAGAGTGATAAGAAGGTGGTTTTGCTGCTGAAGAAGCAGCTTTGATTCAAAGCCGGGCTGCAGAGGCGCTGAGTAGCTGCAGTGCATTGCAAAGACACATGGCACCTGGTGCTGGGATGCCTTCCCTTGGAGCTACTGCAAAACAGCACCAAACCATCACCCCAAATTACCCTTAGGTTCTACAGCACCTTGTAAAAACCCTAATCCTTCTGCTGAGCAAGGAGCACCCAGACTTTGCAGGAACAGACTTTCATGTGACGGTAAAATTAACTTTGGGGCCAAAATTGTAACTGCTGCAGGAAACTGTGTGAAACAGTTGAGGTGGAGATTGGAGTGAAAAACTAACTGCTAACATTATAATGAAAAATCCATGCTATAGAAAACAAGAAGGAGCAAAAGACTTCATAGGCCAGTTAGAGTAAATAATAAGAATTTCCACGCTTTGTTGCATTAATTGAAAAGAATCTAAAGCCACCAATAACGTTATTTCATAGTATTATTAATGATTATTCAGTGTTCAAAACTATTTAATGGTGAACCCAAGTACAAACAAAATTAGTATGACCAGATTATAATCTATTTCTAAAAATATGAATGAGTTGTTGAAACAGCACGGAAAGGAAATCAGCATGTGTTTGTCTGTTTGTTTGCTTTTTTCCTTATGGAATTAGTGGGTGCATTTCATTCCCCAAGCCTAGCAGAGGGCAAAAAGAGCATTTTGTCATCCATGTAATATGAGTTCTGGAGGGGTGAGAAGCTGTTCTTAATTCCAACATGAAAACTTCCCCTCTGTGCTTGTCAATATGTGCACAGAGGTTGGTGTGTGCAGGGTTTAACTGCAGAGTTTATCAGGGTAATGCTCTCATCACAGGAGAAATCACCGAGATTTTCAAGCCTCAAGTAAACCCCAAAGTTCAAGCCTCAGATAAACCCAACCCTCACTTTGGGGAAGTGGCAGATATGCATTTGTGCTTTCCAAATCTTTGAGATTCCTGAAAATCAGGCCTCTTCCATGTGAGATTAAAGAAAAGAAACCAAAGAGCATGATGTTAATGGGTAACACTAAACAATATTTGCTTAATTGCCATGCCCTTAATTACTGCTTAAATATAATGAATCTACATAATGTATAAGATTTTATTTTTGATCCTTATTGATCTCTGCAATGTGTCTAAACACGTTGGGGGAAAGGAATTATAGCTGAAAAATATTATTTATCATTAAACAGTGTGTCTTACTTTAAATATCAATGTTACGGCCTCCAGCATTAGCTTTGCAGTGAATAGTAGCACAGGAGTATTTTTTCTATTTTGTGGACTTGGACTATACTTGACATTGTCTCTACAGGTACAATCTTTGTTTATTTCCTTTTGGCTTTGCATGTAGCTAACAAGAACTTTACTTGCACTTTACTTCCAAAGTTCAGGTTCCTCTTTTTCATCCTATTAAATGGTAGCAAAGGTACAATCTTGTGTGCCCCAAATGTAACATTTACTAAAACTGACAGTAGGTTTGCTCTGTGGAGGACTGTTGTTCTGGCTTCTTTGCCTTTTTTGTACCTCCCTTCACAGGTGTCTGGGTTTGGTCCATTGCCTCCTCTGTTATGTACAACACCCAAGCTGGCTGCCTCAAGCCTTGCAGAGGCTGACTTGGGGCAGCTTTGTCCCCGGCAGACATGGGGTGAGTCAGCAGTCTGGGATCCTCTGCAAAGAAGTTTTGGAATAGTCCATGACAAACATGATTTCCATTTGAAGCCAGTGAATTCAATAGGAAATTATTTTCTTCTCTAACACAGGAAAGATCAGTTTGTTACTGGGAGATGGGAGAAAAGTGTCAGCAGAAGTATTTATGTCTTGCATCTGTTTATTTATTTATCTTTAAGCATCCCCATGCTTACCTGCTTTTTTGAAGCCACCCACACTGCCTAATCAGGAAATCCACAGTACTGCTGTGCAGCCATCTGTGAAGGGTTCATTTCTTCTGTCCAGCTCAAAATTCTTCTTGGCATTGCCAGGAGTCTGGGTTGCAAGTTTCAGCCAAGCCCTGTGCACTGCCCTCCTGTTAAGCACAATGTAACCCCGGTGATGGGACACTACGTGGTGTCCCTCCACTCCTCATATCTTCCATAGAGCATGGGAATGGCTGTTCAGGGATGAGGCTGATTTGAACGGCCTCTTCAGTCTAGTCTGTACTAGCTGCCAGCTCATCCTGAAAGGCTTGGGACAGCAGAGGTGGGGTTAGGGTGGATATAACCAAGGAGAGTCTGCATGTGCACTGCTGAGGAGAGAGGAGAGTTTGTCTTGCCTGCTGCTTCTGAGCTCACAGGGCGTGGTCAGGGCTGGGCTCCCAGCAGGCACCAGTGGCAGGAGAAGCTGCAGCAGCAAGTGGAGGCAGAGGAAAACTAGGGGCACAGCTCTAGGCACATTGAAAGGAGAGATGGAAAATCTCCTGATTTCCACACAGACAAGTTTAGATGACCTGAGTTTCTTGCTATAGCTGGTAGAAAGCTGAGAAATCCCTTAGGAGGAAGAGTGTGATAAAATGATGGAAGGCTTTACACAAAGGCTGGCAAGCTGTAACCAGAAGGCATACATTAATGAGAGAGAAGTTGAATTCTCATCTATTCCACCTGTGAATCCCAACTGAAGTCAATGTGGGAAGGCCTAAATGGCAGGAATATTGGAAAACCACTTGCAGTTTAATTTTTGTCAAAAAGCTCTAAGAAGAAGTTTGAGTGGCTGAGGAGTTACGCAGTCTGAATATATATCACCACAGCAAAATCCCTTTAGATGCAGATGAAATTACAAGGCAGTGATAGCTGGACTACAGAATAAAATCCTGTTCAAAGACTGATGTAATGCATTTTTCCACTGCAGGGCAGGAGTGAAACTTCGAGTTATTGTGTAAAGAGAGAAAGAAACTTTGGCCCTCAGGGCTGCAGCAGGAAAGATAGTGTAAAAAAAGATCATTAAAGAAAAATCCCTCCTGAAGACTTTGATGTCTCTTGATGCAAGGTGCAATTTGTTCTCCTACTGAAGACAGATCTAAAAACCTCTGCAATTACTAATAAATCACTTGCAATATTGAGCAATTATCAACAATGCAATCATAAAACAGTGCAATAACTAAATAATTATACGCTTGTTAGGAGAATATGTTATTTGGCTTCTTGGAAAGAAAGGGGAAGGAGGTGAGAATAAAAAAGACAGGATATTGGATACCACACAAAGAGCAACAAAATACACTTTGCAGCCAGAATGCTGAGTAGTTGTAAATATGCAAGTCTGAATCCTAACCCTAGAGAAAATAAGAGCAAGTTTAACTATTGATAGGATTTTTTTTTAAACAGGAAGATTCATCTGTCATCCCAAATACTGAGTATGGTGTCTGGACAAGCCTTCTTCTGTCTACTGGCCATGCTCTATCCAAACCCAGTCCTGAGAGTACCAACTGTCACAGTAGTATTTGCTTTATTACTCATCCTACTGTCAATAGGCTGCTACCCTCCATTGGGCCCCCAGGAGCTCCGAGGAGAGCACTGGCATGTCCATGCTGGTTACCAAGGCCCAGCTGGAGCCACAGGAAACGGATTCACACACTCTAGAGGCAGCTCAAACCCCTGCTGATGGATGGAGACCACTCTTTCCATACCTGGTAATGGAGGGATTGGGAGTGCTCAGACTGTAGATGTGCTGCACTGGGGTAAAAACCCCAGAGGGATGAGTGGAAAAATGGTGAATGGGAAGCTCAGGTTTCATTAGCAGAAACTAATTATGATGGGAGAGAGAGAGAACATTGCTGTTGTTTAGATTTTCCCCTTAATAAATCCGTGATTATTCCAAAAACAGCTGGAGAAAACATCTGCACAAATTAATTGCTTCTTGGAAGGAAAGGTGTATATCAGTTACCATAATTCAGGCTGATATGCCATTGGCTTGGCTCACTGGTGTTCAGCTGTTGCCTTAGGTGTGAAAGTTGGAATACAATGGAAAAGAATGACGATTTTGAAATGCTTTTGGGAAATACTGTGAAGTGCTGTAGAAGCAGAAAGCACACTATGTACTGTATACACAAAAGAAAAATATCTGTTGTTGAAGAGATCAAGAAACCATAGCTGAAGGATTTTGGATATGTTCAAGGATTAGGGGCCATCTGGAAAAAGGATCATGCGAGGGACTGTCTATGGTAAAACATTAAAGGAAAGGCAGGCTGCTGTGCATGCCTGACCCAGATAGTTTTGTAGGCACAGTCTACATAAGTAGAGCCCAATTTATGGAGCAGGCTGGAGAATGATACTCCTGTAGAGCATAATGTCATTCTTGGACTATCAAGCAATCCTTTTCAAAAGTGACAGCAAAGTCCAAGAGGAAGGCAGAGGGAAGTAGGCTGTGAGTAGTAGGAGAGCCCAGACTCCAGTAGCCAAGGGCTATACTCCCTTCCTCCTCCTGAACAAAGGAAAGGAGGGAGGGCTCTGCTCTAATCCTCCTTCTGGCATGCATTTTAAATAAATCCTTTGCGATCAGGGGATGGGAACAGACACTTATACACCCTCCTCCTTCCGCAGCTGAAGGTAATGCAGCTGGCAACAGGCACAGCATCTCTTTCCACTGAGTCCTCTCTCCTCCCTGCCCTGTTGCTAGAGTGATTGGTTTGTGAGCTCAGAGACCAAAATTTCCTCTCTCTTTGAGATCCCTCAAGGCTGATCTGGCCTGGGAGCCCACAGGTTTTCCATGTTTAGAGCAAATCTTTCAGCTTTGGGGAATGAATAGGTAAAAACTTCTAGCATCTGTAGCTCATATGACTGGACAGTATAAAATAGCCTGAAAGGAAAAAAGGGCAAAAGCAAGAGAAAGTAAACAGAAAACAGAGAATTTATGAGAATCTTTTTAAAAGCCTGCACCTTTAGTTGTGAAGTAAATGGTCTTCTCATGAATTTTGTGCTGAAATAGACATTTAAAAATCACATATATTAATTAAAATTATAGATACTGACCAGATTACGACCCATATAGATGTTGCCATTAGCAGTCACAAAAACAATGGCTGCAAACAAAAAGAGAGCAAAACAAAAAACAACTAATGAAACCCAAAGGAAAAGAAATGAGTGTTAGAAGCTTGAAGTAAACAGAATCTAGAAATTACATACTCTTAAATAGAAGCCAGTGGTGGCCCTTGAAAGCTCACTTTTTTCTCTTGGATAATCAAAGGCCATATTGTGCCTTTAGGCACAGCTTTGAGTAAGGAGAGATGAATAAATCACGTTGCTACAGGAGTAGCCTTAGGGTGGGAAGAACAGAGAGCCAGTGTAACACCCCCTTGCTCAGATCAGTAAGCAAAGGCAGCTCTGCTGAGCAGCAGTTCCAAGCCACCCTGGGAAGTGAGCAGCACTCTCCTAAGGAAGGGTGACAGTCTTGGTGTCAGAAGAGAAAATCATCACTATAAAGCTGTCATGGGACATGAGAGCATCCCACGGACATGGGCTCTAAAACACATGTTAAACACAAGATGTTTGGTATCAGAACTAATTTGACAGAACCCAGGATCTTAACCTAAATGTCCTTGATCAGTGCTGTAGTAAAGCCTGTAATAAAGAACCTTTGTTTTCTTCTCTAGCTCAAGAGGAGAATTCCTCCTGTGCAACTGTGAAAGATTTTTGTCCACAAATTCCTGTGAGGAAAAAGTTAAGCCTAAGTGATTTTTCAGGGCAGCCTATGTGCTCCTGCATAACTTCAACTTACCATATACCCTCTTTGTACATTTTGCTGCCTGGAGGATGAGCAAGATTGTCATGGAGAGGTGGCTCAGACCAAATCCCAGGTAATAGTACACAGCTGATATTATCACAGAGTTAATAAACCTCTACTTTGAGTTTAGGTGAAGGTGGAGAATTAGGGATAGTCCAGAGCTGGGTATGCTTTCTACCATCTCACTGCCCGATAACATTCCCTGTCACAAAACATGTCTCCCACATAGTGCTGTGTCTTTCTGTGCTGTTGCAGAGCAGAAGAGGACTTTGGTCCTTCTTGGATGTCCTGGAGAAACATCTTGTTGATCCTGGGCAAGATACACCACAGAACAGGAATGAAACTTTGATGAAGTAATAAATGGGACCTTAGTGTTTGTGGTCATGAACCACAAAATCCCCCTTCACACCAAATGAGGTGGAGATTGGAGTGAAGAAGAATTTAGTTGTCAAAGTGAAAACAGTAAGATTATTTTGACATATGTGAACACAAATAAAAAAAGAAATCTAGGATTGTATCCACCTATGCTTTTAAGTTAGCTTCAAAAGCCTTTTCTTTCTCTCTCTCTATGTCCTAGAGATTGTATCACTAAGGTGTTTACATAACTTTGTGGCTGAGGACCATTTTGAAGAAGTCTTTAAACATGTAACTTTTATACATAATTCTCCCCTAGGGCTTTATTAAGATTTTCCTTCCCCTCTGGATTTCTCTGAACATACCTTTGGTTTTTTTTAGGGACTAATTTCTACACCTGCCAAACTTTTAAGAATGTTGGTATCCTTTGGACCAATTGAGACAGAGCCATCTCCTGCCCACACTGTAAACAGAGCTTGTTATCAACAGCTCTTATGCTTAATTAACTGTAAACAAATCATTATCCGATGAGCAAAACATTCCTTTCCACACTGTGGGGTGGGGTTGGGCCCGCAGTGTTCAGCTCTCCTGCACTCAGCCTTTTCTCCCGCAGGCGTGCACCCACTGCCCGGAACCCGTGCTGCCCGTGGGAGCTGAAGGATGCCCAGGTTCTGAAGGATGCCAGGTGAAGGTGCAGCCCGGCTGGCTGCCCAGCTCAGGGCAGGGCTGGGCCAGCGCTCCTGTACCGTCCTGGAGCGCCAGCAGGGAGCAGGGATCCCTGCTCATCCGAATTCTGCCTAGACTAATTGAAAGTGGTTTTCTCCCATCTGGTTCCAGACTTTTATTTTTATATTACAGGGGGTATAATACTGGATATTCAAGCACGCTCTTGTTTCATATCCTTGTAGAGCACAGATATTAAAAAAAAAGTTTTTCTTGAGCTAAATCAATATAGTTATATGAAGAGAAAGAAAATCCAAGGTGAACTAGGGGTGGCATCATGAATGGAAACTGAGAATCATCTTGCTTTGCAAGTCTCACAATTTCTTTATTTATTATTTCAACTTTAAATTAGGTTCAAATTCAAACTTTAGTGAGAACTTGATTTCATATAGATTGTAAACAGACCTTTTATATTGTGTTTTAAAAAATTCTACTGCATTTTCCAAGAATATTTGTTAGTTTGCTTTCCCTTTATTCACCAACATTGTACCACTGAGACTTGGCAGTGAAAGTGGTTTTATTGATTTTCATTATTCAAGCTGAGAGAAATGCAAAATATAAACAGCAGAAATTATGACCCTTTTTGCCTTTAGTAATTGAAGGGTTTACTGGTAACAACATTCAGTAGGGAGCAAACAAATACATTTTACTGTGTTACCAGAAAAAAGTTTGAAAAATCACAAACCAGATCTCCAGGGATTATGAGATTGATTTAAATGATAAAGTTTTTTTTATTTTCTTTTTATCTGATTCAACTTTATCTCCAAATCCATTCCAGCCTCTGAAACCCCAGAAAAATACCTACCTGCAGTTATAACATCTTAAGGCTCTTTTAGGGCTTTTTCAAGTTCCTGAACTCAGATTGAATGTATTCCTCTCACATGGTTTATTAATGGCAGAAAAGGGGCTGAGCCAGTAGTGCTCTAGGAGCATCTTCTTTGGCAACCCTGGCTCCTAATGTCAAATATTAATTGTCTAATGGGTGATGGTGTAGGAAGGAGACACTGCTCAGAGCTAAAAACTAAAGGTCGGCACTTGTGTTGTCTTGTTAGCAGCAAAACTAGGAAAATTCCTTTGTGTTTTTAAGCAGGTTGCTTAACCAGTCCATGTCTGCTGGCACAGTGATTACAAATCTTCACTGACAATTGCTGACTGTTTTGGAATCTTTAGATAAAGCCTTTCAGATAAAAAAGCAAAGTGCTGATTATCTTTATTGCAATTTCCAGTTATAGTAGAGAAAGTGTAAGAGCCATTCTTACAACTTAGAAAAGTATGATTTCAGAAGTTTTAAATTCTACTCCTCTGGCTGGCACTGTGCTAATGCCACTGTGGGAAGGAATGGTCAGTAGGGAGGGCGGGGGTGTTAGTGGGGTTGTATTGCTGGCACAACATCTGCCCATCAGGAAACTGCCAGCACTGCCAATGTGACCGGGTCAGGCATGGAGCTGTGACCACGCTGCTGACCTGCGAAACGTCACAGGCCAGACGGGAGCCCTGTGCTTTCACGTGGAGGGCTGACCCAGCGTAAGGGATGACAGTGTTGTAAAGTGAGCTTACACCAGCTCAGCACCTTGTGTGGTGTCTGCAGAGTTTCCCATTCAGCACTCAGGAGCTCAGGAACTGAGTGTACAGATCTGACAGCCCACAGCCAGTGTGGAGAAGAGCCAGAGGGGACAGCAGACCAGTCAGTTGTAGGACAAACTCACATGGAAAGCGTAAGAAATTAACTGAGGCGATCATTCGAGCAAAGAACTTACTGTGGTTGATGAAAGTGGAGGTCTTGTCCACTCCCCTTCTGCTCCCAGCTGTTGGGCCCTGCCCTTGCCCTCTAGTCTGCTCTGGGATGTGTCATAACCTTCCCTGCGTGGCCTTTGCTTGCCAACAAAGCAGAAAACAATGTTTTCCCTTTTCCTGTGTTAGTTTTCTACCAGACTTATGTGCTGAAATGGCTCACAGAGATATCCAAGAAGCATCAGGTGGGAAAGGATGAGGGAAAGGGAGGAAGGCAAGAATAGTAATCCTCAGTGACAATGCCTTGTTAAATCTGCTCATCCCCTCTCATGAAACTGATACCTGAATGTTATGAATATTATCTCATGGATATGTATTTGTGTCTGAAGCTCATAACCAGGCTGCCTGCAAAGTACTGTAACCTGATATAAATCAAAAGAAAAAGGCTGCTGTCATGCTGTGTCATGTTCTCCCTTGGGCCAGCATAGGCTTTAAACCCCATTACAGAACGGAGTTCTGATTTATCTTGATTTTCTGGTTTCTGCAGAACTGATTTGGCTGAAAGTTAATCTGGCAAAAAAATTAATTTTCACAGCATCTCAATGCACAGACCTACAACTGTGTGTGCTGGCACATGAAAGGGAATGGACGGGAACAAACAGCTGGGGCCAGGAGGGAGCAGAAGTCCTCCTCTGGGGGGCAAAGCCAGTTTATGCTGCTTACAGCATTAGCTGGATGATGATCTATTTCAAATAAAATATGGTTTAGATTTCTGCAACAGAATCAAGCAGGCAGGTCCTCTTAAATGCACAAAAGTATAGTAAAAACAAGACCTCATTATTAGTCAATTTTAAAAGCTGCTGTATTTTACTCTGAGTAAGTTTAAATTGGACATAAAGATGAGATACTGATGACTTGATTCTTAGAGGTTTTGTGTGCCCAACAAGAAGTGGGTTTGGAACTTTGGGATTTGGAAGCCTTCAGCTCACAGAGGTCCATGAGGTATTTTTTTCCAGGAGAGTATTTTTGGTCATGATTCCTGATGATCTCATTCAGGAGCAAAAGATGTAGGGATCTGATAAGTAAAAATTACTCTCTTCTTGCTTTCACCATATTGCAACTCATGCTGTAGTTTCTTAAGTGTTTTCTTTGAATTCTAGTTCAACACTCCTGGTCCTCACCTATTTGGCTTCTTAGCTGTACAAATATGACAGCTTTTCTTGTCACGCTCTTACCTGCATTGGAGGAACTTGCTTTTGGAAAAGCATTCCCTGTCCCTGAGGAAAAAAATCATCAATTCTCTGATAGAAGAAAGGGCTTCTTTTGAAAAAGTTCACAGGCTGAAGTCTCAGGGATAGTTATAGGTAAAACCTTGATATGTAGGTGTTAATTGTTACCAGATGGCTTCAAAGACTTTCAGACTGTTTCAGCATAAACAAATGTGTAATTCACCCAGAACACAATAATGTCTTATTAGCAATACCATGCATAACTTTCAAACAAACACAGGCAGACAGTAAACACACTGGTGATTCCTCTGTAACCTTTTCTCACTCCCCCTTGTTGATGTGTGATAATTAAATACAATCTCAGTTTCTGTAAGATACTAAGCACATACATTTAAAGACAACCTTTTATTTCCTTTCTTTCTGGAACAGCTATAGGTCCTTACAGACTAATCATAGACACTTTGAAACCTGCTGCTTATGCTTCAGGTACGGTGTTGGGGGGAAAAAGTGGTTTAATTTTTTTCCAGACATATCATTTGGTCTAGCACAACACACTTTCTCTGTCAACAAGCTCCAGCCAACTCCAGTCACAGTACATATCACCTGCACTTCTCAGAATTGGAAGAAAAAGAAAATCATACCACAGTTTTTCCTCAGTGTGTCAGACTTGCTTATAAACAGAGAGGGAGAAAGGGAGAGAGAAATAGAAAGAGAGACAGAAGTCTTTACATTCATAGTCCATTACTAACCTAACTAACCAAAGCCATACAAGCACAGGGACTCAGGCTTCCCACCAGCACGCCAGCAGCTGAACTAGCTGAACTCCTGCTGCCTCCTGCTCCCTCTGATTCAGCTCTGAGGATGCTGTGTAGGACTTCTCCCCCTTATCATTGCTCAGGAGCAAAGAAGGAAGTGAGGAGCTGTTGCTCCCTACCCCAGGTACTCCTGTTTCTCCCTCCTTAAAAGCCCAGCTTACAGAACTGGCTAGGAGTTATACCAAAGCTTCCCTTTTTCTCCTCCTTGATTAATTTTCATGTGTAACTTTGGTAGCCTATCTGACTTGCTGGTCCTTCCAGCAGTTCTCAGGAACGCCCATTTAGCATGATGAATGCTTACAGTGGTGCTGATCCACAGGACACCACTGAAACCATTGAAACCTCTGCTGTTGGGAGCCAGCAGTGAGCTGGCTCGGGGCTGAGCTGGCAGCAACACAGTGGTTTATCTGAAATGGCCACATGGGCTGACCCCAGGGAACCAGGTGCCCCCAGCACCATCCTAGCTGCTCAGGAGGTGTTTCTGACCTACAAGCTGTGCTACCTTACCCACAGTGTTTTCTGAAGAAAGAGACAATCCCTGTTTCTTTGTATGGCTTCTTTGTTCCTGGAGGGAAAAGGAAAGTAATTTTTCTATGGGTCAAAGCATATGGGATGCACATTTGTTCACTTGCACATGCAAACACATGTACACACCCAGGAAAAGTTCTATATATGGCTTAATAGATTCTTTCCCTGTGATTTGCTCTGAAACGCTGCGGGCTGGTGGCAGACACTTCTGGGTTTGAAAAGGCAAGGAGGAATTATTTACCACCTGCATCAGTCCCACACACCACTACTGCCTGTCCTAAGGAATCAGGATGAACTTTCCACTTGCTGGAGTTTATGTGGTTCTGTCCTCATCTCATCCCCAAACCTCTCTATTCACCGCAACCTTCAGCTTATGCTGTTCTGGCCCACTTCCACTGCAACATCTCTGGTACTGTCATTTGGTTACGTCACACAGCACAAGGCTTGGACTGCCTGTTTGAATGCTAATGTGAACTGCTGGGGCAGTTTCATTGCAGTAATAGTCCCCTTGTGCTGTGTGATGTCATGCTGTGGTTTAGAGGTATTTTTATACTGCCCTTGCTTTGCAGTGATTTTCAGTAATACAGATCTCAGTGGATAGATTGAACTATTATGATTGTGATGGCATCGAGTATTTGTGCTATGTTGTATGTGGTCTAGTGGTAGGTCAGATGTAGGGAGCACTATTTGGTTACCAAGTAGTACAGAAAAGTGTACTTTGCAGAATAGCAGATGTTTGGGGAGCGCTGCAGAGCCTCACATCCCATTATGCAGGTTGTGTGGCTTTGCTGTACCACGTCTTGAAGAGTATGGGCTCTCACTGTATCGGGGTGATGGGTTTCTCTGCGTGTTGTGTATCCTGAAGAGCAGATGTGATGCTTGGGAGCGCCTGAAGGTCTCTGTGTGGAGTGGCAAGGTGCACATGAGGTCCCGTGTCAGTCTCTGAAGTTCGGGGTGGGCAGCTGTATGCAGGTGTTTCACAGCTTCCTTGGGGCAATGTCTGTGCTGCGGCCCCGGTCGCTGCACCACCGAGCAGGTTGGGCACACTTTCTCTCTTCGGCGTATTTTGTATGCCACCGGGCCTGCTCGAAGCGCGAGGGATGCTCTGTGCCTACGGCGGTGCAGCCCAGCGCCGTGCTGGCGGGAGGGCTGCTCGGCCAGCCGGGCACGCAACTTTCCGCGCCCGGCAGAGCCCCGCGCTCCAGCCGCAGCATTTCGCGCCGGTGGCTGCTGCCGCGGACCGGGCTGGGTGCACCCTGGATGCCCGCCACGCACAGCGCGGCGTGCAAGGGACACCCATCCTCCGGCCGCACGGCAAGGGCGCCGCTGCCCAGGGCGCTGACCCGCGGCC
>JAYDZK010000274.1:24719350-24737157 GCA_034509185.1 Euphonia xanthogaster
GAGGGGCGCGGAGGGGCGGGTGCGCTGCCGGGCCCTGCGGCCGCGGGGACGCGGACCCTGCCTGAGTGCCCCTGCCAGGTACTTTGTGTGAGCAGCTGATGCTGGCGGGCGGGGAGCGTGTCCCGCTCAGCTGCCCGGCCAGCATGGCTGTTACTGCTGTGCGTGTTGACGGACAAACTTGAAACAGACAAGAGCGTAACAATAAGTCAGTTGCATTCAAGCTTGTGTTTTTCTGGCATCAGCTGCTCGGTGAGGTGATATCTACATGGGAACGTGATTTCCTTTACATGAAAGGAGCTCTTAAGTTTTTCTTTGGCTGTAGCTAATTGAGCATAAAAATATTTTTTCTTTTTTTCTTCAAGAGGCAGGTGCTGAAGGCTGATGGGGTGCTGTTCAGTGTTGATTAAAGGCCTAGTGTTGCAAATAGTGCTTTGTGAAAGAGGTTACAAGCCCTGAATTAAGCACTTGCAGTATTATGTTCATCTTCCTAAAACGTCTGAGTAATGTACAGCCAACATCATAAGGGCTCTGTTTTGTGACGTGCTAGTTTCTTATGGGCCCAGTCAGCTGTTTGATATCCTGAATGCAAAACTGGTAGTCAATTCTTGTTCTTGCAGATTTAGTTTGAGAAAAACTTTCTACTGATATGTTAAGTACATCATGAACAGCTGAGACTGATCTAGTAGAGATTGCTATGTTCTCCATGTTGGTCCTTCTGAGCAAATGTCATGCTTTAACCTGCCTTAAGACACACAGAGCTTGACAAATATTTTGCATTATAAGTAGTTTTTCCTAATGATGCTGTCTGTGTGTAATAACTACAGAATCTTTGTAGAATTCTTGGTGCTGTTAGAGTCAACAGTTAGTGAGATCTTTTGCACAGAAGTATGGTTGAGAGTACTAAAATGTGCCTTCAAGAGATGGGCTTTATCAGAAACAGAATTACTTTCAGCTGTGTTGAATTGAGAAATTTGCAAATTGATTTCAGCTTTTGATTTGTGCTTGTGATGACATTGAAATTAGTCTCATGATGATGGCTTAAAGGTGCCCTAAAAAGCCTTTGTGTAAGTATTTCAAATCCCTTTCCTCTTTATTCTTTTAAATTCCTTTAGAAAGAAGTAGAAGGATGCCTGCCTTTCTAGGTGAAGCCCTGACTGTTCTAGAAGGCTCAATAAGCAATTACAGGATAGAAATTCCAACAATGTGAGAAAGCTTCAGATAAATGCCAGACACTTAAGGTGTACTACAGTTCTCATGAATTTATAAACAATTTGCTATTAATTAGTATATAAAGATTTTGTTTATGCCTAGTAATAATCTCCTGTGTTCTCTTATGCCCTTCAGGTGTGAGGTCAAAATCATCAGCCTTCTTTATAGGGCAGCCAGAGGCCAGAGTCCATGTTTCTGACCTTGTAGTTCATGTGTCTGACCTTGTATTTCTTCCTTTGCAAATAAGCTTGATGCTATTTTTTTTTGCTTGTTTCCTTATAGAAATGTTGAGTTCCTTATTCTACATCATAGGTGGACAAAATGGGTATGGGCCAGTTTGTTCAAAAATTGCTGATTGCTTTGAGTAATGAAGCTTCAGAGCTAGAGTTTATACAAGGATGTGTAAAGAGGCAGAGGGGAGAGCAGCCTAAGGACTTGAAAAGCAGAATAGGTTTTCATTCAAGTCACTAAAAAAAGTCTTATACCTTGTGCATCCTCTCTCCCTCCCCCCTGCTCCCTGGAAATGTAAACAGTTCTGTTGTAGTGCTTTGATTAGCTGGCTTCCAATCTACAAGGTTTGCAGTGCAATGGGCCAAAGAGATAAATTTCTCCTTATCTTGACAAGCATCATTCAGCATTACATTGCTTTCCAGGGGGAAAATTTGGGGTTGGTAAAATAGATCATACAGATGTCTCAAACAATTAATTTTATTACCTTTTGGAGTATTTTTTTGTCTGATGTAACATGATGGATTGGGTGTTTTGCCACTTTCCTTCTCTTTGCTCCTTCTAAAATTAACTTTTAGAAAGTTAAAAAATGTAACATCTTACTGGGAATGGGATTATCTCAAGATAATCAGCTAAAATGTGCTGTGAGGTGTGCACATAAACAGGTTTGTGCTAAAGATAACTGAATATTTGTTTTTCTTTTCAAGATATTTAGAATGTTTGGAATACTTTGTGACAGAATGCTGTTTTTTCTGTTGGCATGTTAAGTGGTTTTTTTCCTAAGTTTTTTTAAGCGTTAAAATGTTTTAAAAGAGCTAAGTGGAAAATTTTATTGTTAAAGTGCCTGAAGTATTTGGAGAGGGAGGGAGAATTGATTGAAGGAATATCTTTCATAGTTGTAGAAGGGAAAATAACAAAGGTAGCTAGGATACAAACTTTAGGAACTTTTATTAGTTATGGTACTGTCAAATACCACAGAAATGTTTGAGAGGCTCTGCAATTTGCGAGTTGTCCTGGAAGTCTCGTTTTGCTCTTACACTACAGTCACTTGTCTGGCAAAGGGGAAGGTACAAGATTAGACTATAAATTCATGTATATTGTAAAATATTTGAATACATGTATACAAATAAAAATTTTTGGATTGGTTTAAACTACTTTGCACTTCTTTATATTTGTAATGAGAGGAAAGTTGATGCAGTAAATGATTAAGTCTCTGGTTTCTGTGAGACTTTTGGTAGATAGCTGAGAACTTGATGGGCAGTTGCTTATTGTAGCCTCTTGTGTTTCCTTAGCAAATTTGATTTGGTTTCTTGATGGGACTGTGTTGGCAAGGTTTGGTCATGAAGGCTCAGTTGCCTCAGTTAATGAAGTTGCTTTGTTAACAGAACCAAAACACTGGAGCAATTTCAGTTGAGAAATCAGACTAATTATTTCTCTATGCTACTGAATTTAGTGGCTTTTAGAGGTGTTGTAGTAGTTCCTCAATGGGCAGATCCTGTCTGATTCACTGGAGGATACAATAACTGCCTGGAATTAAGAACTTTTTATTACAGTATCAACTAAGAGATTTCTGTGGTCTAGAATTTTGTGATGTGAATAGTCACAGATGTTTAAGAAGTTGTTTCTCAATCAGCTGCTTTGTGAGGATTCTAAATAATTTTCAGGGAAGTTACTGTCATCTCAAAAAAGTGACTTGAGCAGAATGAAGTTTGTTGGAACTCTTGTGACCCAGGATCTGCTCTTGTTGCTGTTTAGTAATGTACATTAGGGCTTCCTGCTGACAGGTAGATACAGTAGGATTAATGATCCCTTATCATCAGCCCAGCCCCTAACTTGATATTTTGGTGCCTTGGGGAGCAATGTGAGTCATCTGTTGCATTTAGGATTCTTTGCTTGAGTGAGAACAGATGTACTGCAAAAGAGTTGAGTTGCTGTGCCTGATCCTGTGTTTGCTTCTCTGTGGCTGTGAGATGTACCCTTGGATGCAGATCCTTGTTGATTGTTTTCCAGTCAATTGTCAGAGACTTGTTTTCCCTCTCCTCCAAGTATATGAATGAGATGAAACAGAGGAGTTCTGGGTCAGCATGGGAGGGTTTCACGGGCTCTTGTGACGTTTGGATTTGTGTGGTCCTGTTGCAAGTAATTCCTTAAAGCATAGTGGGGATAAATGCACTGAAGGTAGATGTTCTGTTGTGCTCACTTCCCTCCCCTTGGAAATGCTGTTCTCCCACATTTGAGGCAACAGTTGAATTTGCAGCTTTGCAGTGGAGCCCTGGCTCAGCTGGAGATCCTTGCTTGTTGTCTCTGAGGCCTTGAGTGTTGTTGGTACAGAAAGTGATGTCTGCGCAGGGAAATGAGGCTAGCAAAGTGAAATCCACTGTGGCTTTTCATTAAGCTGCAGTGAAAGTTTTCTGAGGAAAATGTGTAAAACATCTTGCTGCTCCAGATGTTCTTTATCTCTCTGGAGGAGCCAGAGACAGGGAAGTGGTGGTTATCATCTGTGTGTTCATTTACTAGTGTTTGCATATGTGGCACTTACCTGCATGGCCTGATTGAAGTGACTGCTTTGGCTGTCTGCAGTCTTGTTCTTGGAAGTCAGCTGAGTGAGCGGGACATGGAAGTCCTGTAGCAAAATTAATAACCACTGCAATTTGTGGTTTAAAATTTGTCACTTTAGGCGCAGTTAAATTCTTGATTGGCTCACTCTCAACAGCCTTTGTGAGCCTCCTTTGGGAATGGGAATAGAGACAGACAAATATTAGTCGCCTTGTCTTCCTGGAACTTGATCTCCACTTGTAACAGGAGTGTGTCTTTCCATTCATGAGAACATACAGAGGGCATCCACTTAATCCTGAAACGGTGATGAGAATTTTGATTTGCAGTCAGAGTGAGCAGGAAGCAGTAAGATAGAAGGTTAATTCAAGAATGATGTGGTTTTGATTAGAATGAGAAAAAAATAGGTGATTTGGGTTGTATTGATGATCTTCCCCAAATTAGATACATTTAGAGAGGTAATGCTGCAGGTTGATTGTTTGTTGATTGTTATATAATTTTGTGAGTTCTACTAATAAAATACTTTTTCAGTTTCTTTGTGTTCCTGCTTGCTGACCACATGACAATTAGTGTTCTGGAATTAGGTATTGCTGTTGTAAATCAGCCAGCAAACAGAAGGAGCACTAAATGTTCTTGTAGTTTCTCTAAATATGTTTGGGATAGGGAGAAGGACAGGTTTTTCTTTTTACTGTAATGCTTACAAAAGATATTTGCAAAACCAGAAGACTTTTTCAGAAGATATATGTGAAAAGTTTTAAAAGAAGTCCTTTTTTATGATATTTTTTTCTGTTTTGGGCAAATTGTAAGTGTTTAGTCCTTTATAAAGGCAGAGTAATAGAGTTTTATTTGTGTGGCTCTTGTGTACTTTTGTCGTTGACCTAGTCTCTAGGTTTGGTATTTTTCCCTATCCCAGTTTGTCTTAATTTATTTTATTTTTTTCCTCTAATAGGGATGGGTTGAATAATTTTTGTTTTACCAAAACAATTCTAAGCTCTGTCTTCAAGTACTTTTCTGTGCTAAGAATTATTTTAACTTTCAATTCCCATATTTTATTTCGTATGCTTAATCAGCTACAGTATGTTCAAGAGCTTATACATTGTTTTGGCAACTGATACATTTCAATGAACAGCTTATCATTTCTGCATTCAGCCGTTGGAGTTGTCACTATGATACTGTACTAAAAATGAGAATAAAACTCGATATGCTGCTTTCTCATTACTATTGTATGAGTTTGAGTAACTGACTGATATATAGGAATACAGGCTATTTGAGTAGGGGAAGTAAAGAAAATGGAAGGAGACAAATGAATTCAGAAACTCCTTATTGACTTAATAGTGGTGATATTTCATTGAGATTGGGAACATCTTTCAAGTGGCAGAACTTTGGGTTAAAAGTTTTAAAATTTTTGAATTCTTAAAAATTTTCTGGATCACTTTTACAGGGACCCAGAGAAACTGAGACTTAAAAAGTGCCTGCCTTTTAACCACTTCTGTGTTAAGTGTCTGCTGCTGTGTTGTATCATAGCCACTAATGTTGAGGTAATGACATTTTTGGTAGATTTTCAGGCTCCTCTTCTCCCAGGTGTTTATAATCTCTACAGAAAATCTGTCATTGAATTAAGATTTGTCATAGAAATGTCTTCTAGGACATTATGTACTTACATAACATGAAAAAACAGTTTGATCCCCTTTTTCCTTATGAGAAGTTGGCTAGTGCCAGTAATGGGCTTTTGGCCGAATACTGAGTTACCTGATGTTAATGTGTTTCAGGGGAGCTCAGTTGAAGGGTAGAGCTGGATAAAACTGCTGGAAATTCAATAGACAAAATGAAAGTCACCTGTCCTGGAAATACTGCAGGTCAGACTTCAGTGTATGTCATAATACTGAGTGTCTGTTTTTTTTTTCTCTCAGATCATATTTATCAAGTTCTGAACACTATTCAGCTGTTTTTTATTGAGATAGAGCAAAGATTTGTGTAGTAACTGAATGTTAAACCAGTCATAGGAGGAAACCACTGAAGAGCAGTACAGAGTTCTAAGTAGTGACTGCTTGCTGTTGCTCTTTGCCAAGTTGAAGATGAACTCTGAGTAGACTTGTAGGAATTTGTGAAGAAGGAATTCAAACCTCAAGTGGTATTTCTGGCATGGGATGGAAGTGGGAGGTGCTTTTGATTGCTGCATAAAATGCAGTTTTAATGGTTTTATTTGCTTAAGTATCTGAAAATGGAGGTTGTGATCTACTGATGTTTTCTGAAAAACGTAATGTTTTTAGTTTAACAAGATTTGGGCATAATGTTTTATGTTGAGTGACTTTGCTTTCCTCCTTACTCATCCAGTATGATAGGTCAGTTGAATTGCAGCATATTGTGCTGTCTGGCATCCTGATACTGAAGCAGCAGATTTCCTCCCCCGTTGAGCAAAACATTCTTTAGGCTTTCCTAATGATTCTAATGTCAGAACTGCAGCTTTCCTAGGCATGAAGACCTATTGCTTCATTATTATAAACTCCCTCTAACTGTCTATAAACATGCCTGTGTTTCATCCTTAATGAATATGATAACACCAAAGGTCTTGAGCAATTAGTATCATTGAAAACAGATTCTGCTTTTTATTTTTATATTCCATTATTGAATCTTATGCATAAGGATATACCCATTTCATGTCAGGGAAGTGACTGAACAGAAATGACAGGCTCATGTGAATGGCTTATTGATATAAACTGTCTTGTAAATTCCACTGGAGTAGACAGTGCCCTGAATACATTGTTAAACTGAGAAAGCTGCTTCGTATGAGAAATCTAGAAAATCACCATGTTACAAGAACTTTTGGGAAAAAAGCCTCTGCAGTATTTGTGTAACATTGTCATTAATAACAGCATTTTTTGTTACCCTCAGGTTATATGTTGTGGTAGTTCTGTAAGCATTCTCATCAGTACTTTATTACTTCCATAGGATTACTTCAATAACTTATTTGTTAAGGGAACTTAGTGTTATAACAAATTACTGTTTGCACTGGATAGGACTTTTTTGGACTGTTTTCCTACTTTAAAGAGAAGGTATGTAAGACTTGATTTTGTCGGTGTTTGGGGTTTTTTCCTCTTTATGCCTAATCATTGTGCTAGAGACACCTCCATTAAGGGAACGGTTGTAATGTTTTAACGTAATCAGAATGTCTCTTCTTTCCAGTGTAAACCTGTAATTGTTGTGTCACCACTAAATACACCCATTCAGAACTGATGACTTGGCTTTCTTGTGGCAGGCACCAGGCACTGCTCAGGTGCTTGGCTCGCTCTTGTGAGTGCTCTCGAGGTGGGAGGTTCAGACAAGTTGCTTGTTGGTTTCATGAGAATGCAACATTTGTTGCCACAGAGAGACTTCTTATCTCAGTGTTTTTCTTTGTTGGCTGTTGTGTGTATGATAAAGAAAACTACAGAATGCTTGATTGAACATGCTTCTTAGGGCCTATAATAAGGATACCATTGGAATGAAGGGTAGATAGGGAGGAAGATGTGCTCTACAGAGACTGAGAGTTGGAATCACAGAATGCAGTCTGATGGGTAGAAGCTAACAGCTGGCACTGGACTCACTCTTTTTCCTGGCTAGGGATTTGGCCCCGAAGATGAGGCTCCATGGAGCCAAATGATTTTGCAGTACAGCTTGTCTGGTAGAATAGAATGTTTTTCAGATTGCTGATAAAATCCTGTCTATTGGTAAACCATAATACACACTCTCCCTATCATTTTCCTTTACAAAAATGCAGTAATTCCTCAATCAGTAGAAGAAAATGGAATGCTTAAAGGAGAATTACATGCAGTCTGAAGAACAGAGACCTGCATTCCTTGAAAATTGTGTGGCTTTGTTTTTTTACTTTCTAATCAGGTTCTCTACTCGTATCTCATTCCTAAAACCTTAAAAGACCTTCACATTTTTGTGGAAGATACTATCTCATTCTCATCAATCCATCAACAGCTGAGTTGGTCTTTATTGGCAAACCTAAACATCTAAGATTCTCTGAGAGGAGACAAAAAAAGTCCTTTATATAATCATCTCCTGTTTTTTTGATTGACAATGTACAGTTCAAGTAAGAGTAGTTCCAGCTCAAAGAAGTTATAATTCAGCAGGTCTCTGTTTGAACCTTTGAAGGAGACACAAGTCATAAGTCCTGGTGGGTTAATCCTGTGTATGTGGTGTATTTGTTATACATATCCCGAGTGTATGGTGTATTTATTCTGTATCCAAACCTGGAGCACCCATTTGTGGGCCATTTTACAGTTAAGGGTTATTTTTTGCACCTGCTCTGTAGCTTGTCATCTTGGCTGTGTGCCAGGGGGACAGGCTGACTTCAGTGTGCCTATAAATTTTGGTGATGTCCATAGTAAAGTAGTTCCCTTTTTATGTTTCTCCTCCAACTACAAGTTTTGAGGCCATTTAGTCTTTCCTAACGTTTGTTTATATTTTTTTGTTAGTCTTGCAATGCTGGATGTCATTAATGCTGGTAAGACCAGAATTTCATGGTGAAGATTTGGGGATAATTCCATGATTTTTCCATGTTTTAAAGAGTTTTACTGCTGCTGAATGTAGGCATCATTCACTTCGGTTCCTGTAGGTCAGGCATTTTTTTTGTTGAATGCAGTTCAGTTTTCCTGCCGTGACCTTTGCCCAAAATGATGTTGATAATTTTTTTTTTTAAATCCTCTGTGACACTCATTTGGTGGGTAATATTTTGAGTGTTAGAAAGATTTCCATTAACATTCTCTGTTTGGCAATTCTTATTTCTAAGCACAAGCCAGAAGTGTAACCAGACTACAAATTTAAAGCTCTAAAGACTTTGCTCTTATTGGTAGTGTTGGCTGCAGGCTGCTTGGGATACAGACCCTTGTAAGTGGTGAGTGTCATGAACAAAGAAGATAGAATGTGACCTAGAACTCTGCTTAGCTAACTTCTTCCTGCAGAGCTTGTCAGAATTCCATGTGCCATCTCACCCTGCTTATTCCTTGCAGAACAGCCTTCCTATGTATTCCTGCTTGAACAGCTATTAAAATTCTCTCTTCCAGCTGTAACTTTTTCTTTAAGGCTTTCTTAACTGTTTCAGTAAGGATTTTGATGGAGAAGTTTCATCTCAGAATTTTTTTGATCAGTCCTAGATATTAAACAGTACAAGGGTAGGACAGAAATACAATAGTGCAAAAGTAGGGTAAGCAATAAAGCTACTTGTGACAGTGTCTGTAGCTCTTTTAGAAATAGAAGTAATTCAGGGGTTCTGCAAATCTGACTGAGGCAATGTTGCTGTTTTGCAGCAGTTTAAGTCTAGAATGGCTCATTGTACCCTTTCTCTTTCACAGGTTGCAGGGGCCTTGCAGCTGTGCAGTGAAAACTGTGCCTCACTCTATCCCAGGCAAAACCAGATGACTTCCTCTAGCTTGTGTCATACTTCATCATCAGTAAATTGGGTGATGGTGCTGCATCTCACCTGTGCATTTTTTTAAACTGAAACAAGCTTCTGCTTTTGAAATAAATAGTTCCAAAGTCTTCCATTCCCTGTTTAAGTTATTTCTCTAAGGAAGTTTTTTTTCATTATCTTGGTTTTTATTTGAACTGTGGGTTAGTCTACATGAAAGCCTGTATGGAAACCAGAAGTCATACAGGATTTTTTTTTGCTGAGTAAAGACTCCAGAGGGCTTGCTTTTAGAAAAAAAAGTGCAGTATTTGTTAAGTTTGCAGGAAAAAAGAAATGAGGCAAATATTGTATACGTCAGTAAAATGTTTATATATTGTGAGCTCTGTGAAATGCTGTTTGCCTCCAAATCACATTCTTTCTACTCAGACTGAGTTAAAAAGTTATTTGCTGTAACAATGACTTTTGTTAAGGTATAATGATTTTTTGGGAGAAGATAAAATAATTGGCTACAGTAGGGGGTTGTCAGCAATTTATTAGTTTATTTTTACAAGGTAGTTTATTTACTACTGAGTAGGAGTTGATTTATGGAGATATCTGGTCTGTTCTGGTGGGTCAAAAATGTATCATACTTTGCTTTGACTCTGTTTTTAATTTTATTTTCTTTAGGTTACTCACTCTACTGAGATTGCTATAGAAATTCAGTATTTTCTCCAGGTCGCCCTCCCTGTTCTATAGAATGGGTTACAACAGTGTACTAATATATCAAGTTTTCTTAATTTGCATATTTTTCAAAGGTCTGTTTTTCACAGTTGCCTTCTTTAGCAGATATGTATTTTTAAAATAATGTTGGAAATTTGACTGTCATCTTCTGTTACTGGCACCTCTCAACCTGTTCTTTGTCTGCTCAAAGAATAGATCATTGGAGAGGCCATTGCTCTCTTCACTTAAATTTTCCCATGTTTTTTTAGGGTGGAAGGACTTGCTGAAATTTTTCAAGGACTGATGAGAGTTAGCATGCTCAGCCCCTACAGAATTAGGCTCATTTGAAAAACCAAGCTGCTGCCAATTCACAGTTAATTTTCCCCTGCTGGCTGTATTAAATGTATCCTGAACAAATGTTTCAGGAGTTCCTGGCATTATGAGATACAAAAAGAAAACTCCCTGAGGAGCTGGAAACCTGAAATAGTTGTTTTGGGTGACAGAAAGGAGAAGGTTCATTGACATTTCAATATTGTGCTTAAAGACCAGCATTTGCATAGTAGTAGTCATGATGCAGGTGTTGTTTAGATTGCAATAAATAAGGAAGATGCTTTTTTTTTTTTTGAGGAAAAAAAAGTAGATGTGTGTGGAAAAAAATAATTTAACATTAGGGTTTGTCAATGATAAATTATGACTCTTCTGTGTGTGGCAAGAAAATTTGCACGTAAAAATCCAGGGAAGACTTCTGTATTAATGTTTCAGGAGCAGTTATTTGGATAGCTCTCATTCAGCTGCTGACTGATGGGAGGTACTAACTTTACCTGAGAAACCCTTATGGAAACCTGTTCACTGACTTCCTGAAGAGCAAAATTAAGAATTAATTTTTGCTCTAAAAACTCATCATATCTCATGAATGCTTAGAAGAACACTCAGGACCTGTGCATTTTAAATACATTACTTCTAAGGGTGGTTTCTTCCTTGATTACTGTTGTGTTGAATCCATTTACTTTTTCAAGCTGTCAACAGAACGGAATTGCTCTAAATGCTTCTTCTTTTCACATACTTCCACTTGGAGTAAGATGGACCAGAGTATGCCACTGTTGGCCCCTTAGTCCCTGAATCTGGAAAATGCTGGTTTAGGTAGTTTTCCATTTAAATTGAATTTTGTGTGTTGTGGGGGAGTAATTGCTGCAAGTGAGAATGTGAAAGGAGTAGATGGTTTGTGTTTGCACATTCAGGGTGCTTTTTTCTTATTAGGCCCTTCATGTATTATTAAAAGTGTAATGCTAAAGCTGGACTGCATCTTCTTCTGGTCACCCTGGGTCTCTGGTAGCTGTGCTTGCAGTGTGATTTCTTTTTTATTTTGCTGCAGCAATATTCACTACCATTTAACTCTTATTAGTGTCTGAATACATACTTTGGTTGTTTTTATTTGTGTATTAGGAATTTTGCAGTTATATATGTATCATATTCTTTCTTGTCTAGTGTAACAAAATGTATTAGTTGATATAGTCATTTTATTAAATAAGCCATATTCAAAGACACTAGGAAAACACTAGGTAGAATTTTTTGGTAACTTTCTATGTTCCAAATATAAAGTACATCTGGCAGTATGCACACATTGTTTGTCCTGGTGTGACACAACTGTCTTTGAATGCAGTAAAAGTGGAGGGGTCTGGCTTATTGTTCATAGTGCAGTTGGTTAATGGCTGGAGATAGGAAATGAGCATCTCACTAAATGGAAGTCTTGGTCAACCTCTGACTCTTGCCTTAAGGCTTTGAGAATAGACAATATGGGAAAAAACCCCATCTTCTTTCCAGATGGCTGAATGCTTGATGTGTCTTTATGTTTAGCTGTCATTCAAATGTGAATGCTGTGGTGATTATAAGTGTCTTCCATTTTTCTGGTTTGAAATGATCTCTTTTATGCATTGTGTGTTTAGAGATTAACTATTTGGCTTATCAATATGGATTTTAGAGTTTAAAAAACCCAGCTTGATCATGTAGCAAAAATCCAGGATGCTGGTGTTCATAAGCCTGCTTGACAGTGAGGGTCCACATGCTGTGGTGCAGATCAAAGTAGTTTTGAAATAGATTGTAGTGGACTATTAACATTCTGCAAAATGTTGTTGCTTCAGTTTTGAAACATCTTGTGTGTGATAAGTTTGATGGTAGTGGTTCTTTTTACTGAAAAAATACTATTCTGCAATCTGGCAAGAAAAGAATTGATGAAGGAGGCTTTGTGGAATGGAGTTTCTTTTAACTGGGAGGAAAAAAAGCTAGATTTAACTTTTGAGTGGTGAGTTTGAATCATGTATTTTCATGATGCTTGAGTTCATATTGAAAGATACAAGCTACAGTTTAATGATCAAACTGTTAAATAGTGTTGTAGGCTGAAGCGCACTTAATGGATTTTCAGGCTGTTTTTCTTGGAGTTTTCTGTGTCTTTTTGTTTTTGAGCCTGAAGTCATAGTTAGTGTAAGAGATACCTTTTTAATAATGCAGCCAAAACTGTTGCAGGTTCTGTAGGAGTCCAAATCACTTGCTTTGTGAGCATTAGACCAGTAAATTCTGATGTTAAATTTTTTTTTAATTAACTGACATTGGAGCAGTTGTTCTCTTCTTTAAATGGTCCTTAGTGACCATTTAAAGAAGAGAACAAACTGCTCCATTGCATGTGCTGGTTTCCTTTCCAGGCACTGCATATGGTGATAAAATTTAGTGGAAGTAGGTCCAATTACTTTGCTGAAAAGCTTTCATCATCTTGTGGCTGATCTTGTCAGCGACCGGCTCTCTACCTGTTTTTGTATGTGGGAGTTGGGAACCAGATCCCATCATCCCTTACTGAGAAGGGAGCTGTTAGTCTGCAAGTCCTGTTGGCAGTGAATTCTGCTGAAACGTTCCTATAACATGCTTAGGGTTGAGCATTCTTGTGAGTGATGGCTACGTTATGTCCATCTAGCTGTAGGCATTTTCAGTAGATCTTAGTTTAACTTTATTTCTTATTTCTGTTGGTGCTTGAGCATGCCATAATATGTGGAGCTAATGTATGTGGATACAGTTCTGGAGCCCAAAGAGAATGAATGAGGTAGCTGACTGAAAAGTAAATTGGCCTCGTTTGTATCAGTGATAGATGGCATCAAGCTGCAAATGAAAATGAAGGTTGTAATGGCATCTCAGGACTGATGCAAAATATATGCAAATACAGCATTTAAGCAAGTTTGCTTACCAGCTGTTTTCATTTTTACTTTATTGTGGGGTTGTACTGGCTGGACTAAAGTTGTGTAAGGAGGCTTTTTTTTCCGTGTGTCCCCCTTGCAACCTGTGGGTTGGAGAAAGTTGCTACCAAACAGTAACTGGAACATGTGCTTCAGGTGTCATTATTCACATTTGGGCTAGATATTGTGCTTGACCTACTTAGACCTGCCTGTCTGTTAGTTGTTTTGCAGTGACTTTGGTGCTGCCCTCTTTCTTCCTCTGAAACCTGTGAAGATGTTTTGTCCCGGCTCTTTCGTGATTCTGTTTTCCTGAAGACACTTGGAATAGCAGAAGAAAGCAGCCCTTTGGAATAAAGGCAGGGCAGGGCAAACCCTTATGCACATTAGTAGTATTAAATTTCAATGAAAGAGTGGATAATCTCACTCTCTTCACAGTTTTTTATTAGCCCAAAATCCCCTTTATGCATTGAGGTTAGGCATATGGCATTAAGTTTTGATGATGTAATTATTCTGTCATGTTCTGTATTTCAGTCAGGTGAAGGTGGAAGTTGTTCTCAAGAGCCTTGTTTGGGTTTCATCCAGTTCCATCACTTGGCTTTGGCAATATGTTTAAAGGTACAGGTTGTTTCAGCTGTTCACCAGGTCTATTTGCTGTATCTTGGAAGTCAAATACTAAAACTCAGCCATGTTGTACTGTGATGATATAAATTTTATTAATATAGCACAATTATATGTATATGGCAGATTATATAATAATCCCCACAGTGTAATATTCAGCTGCTGAATATTTGTATTACTTCTTTAACTTCCAGATTATTTTCTTTCGAACAAAAGTCAGAAAAACTGAAGCTGACTAGGCTTTATGGAATTAGGCAGTGCTTGAGTGTTAGTTGTGCCTTCAGAATATTATTGACCCAGTTGTGTTTTCTCCTGAGAAGTAAAGGGAGGAGAGGATCTGGTTCGTTTAGTGTTTCACATGAGAATGAAATAGGTCACAGCATCATCTAGTACAGACTTGAAAACCTTGATCCAACACCTGTATGGTTAAACCCCTTTGTTTCCCTCTCTACACAGCCAATTTTGAGTCTGTTACTTTCCACAACCACCCTTTAATTTTTTTATTCTTTTTCTTTTCTCTTTTTGTTTTCATTTGTAATGAACTTACTTCTGCCTCACAGGGAGTCTTCTTACATCTTCTAATGCTTTGATAATTTAAAACTACCCTGGCTGTCTCAGCATCTTAACAGCACTGGGTCTACGATTGTTCCTTGTGGCTTGAGTTTTGGAAGACAGTCACTGAATGTACTGTCAAAGGTCATGTATTTTCTCTGAGTGAGGAGAGAGACCCCAGGTCAACACTTAACTCCTCTCTAAGGAGAGCAATGAGCTGTGCCTGCTGGGAGATGTTCAGGGACCATGGGGAGAGTTGATTAAGGTTGCTAGGGGCAGTGGCACCACTGGGAATTGGTGGCGTTTCTGAGATGCAGCAGCTTTGGACGTGTGAGAAGGGAGTGGTAGTCTGACTGGTCCTACTGACACTACAAATCCAGCAGTCTTTGGCAAAATTCCTCCCCAGTCTCTGGTTGGTGATTGACTCATGCAGGAAATAGGGTGCTACTCCAGCAGAAAAGTCTTGCTGTTCTCTGTGGAATTCCAGAAAATACCCAGTGGCTTTCTATGAGGAATTAAGGATATGCTCCTATAGCTTACTGCAATTCTTTTCTCACTTGAGCTTTGTCTAAAGCTCAGTTTATGTTAAAGTTTGGCTGGATTCCAGCATGCTTGGTCTGCATTGTCTTACAGGCATTTGTATTCAGTTTTGTTTAGAGTCTGGTGTTACTCAATCACATCTTTGAGGCTCTCAGCTGCTTCTGATAAGCAGTCCTGTGTCAGCTGCAAATGCATTAATCACCTTATCAAAGAAAGGCCCAACAGTTGTAAATAAAACAATCTTAGATGGTTTCTAGATGCAGTGCTGAAGTGCTGGCTGCCCTTGGAGATGCAAATCATTTATCATTTTTTGTTGAAGATCTGGTATCCTTCAGTGCTGAGTTTGTTACAAACTTGAATTGTGTTAATTTGCAGCCAGCCCCATTTTTTATCTGTAGCTATACTGAATTATTTGAATTTTAGGGATTATCTGTTTTTGTTGGCAACATAAGAGTACTGTTCACTCACTTAACCTGGACTTCACTTTAGAAATACAATACTCTTATATACGTGCCTTTCTTGCTTTAATTTTTTTCCCCTCTCATTTCAATGTGAAAAATGATGGTTTGAAGGAGTAGCTCTTTAGAGTTCTGTTTGCCCACTTAATGTTGAATTTTAAGAAATCATGGCTGTGGTCTTTAGCCCCCCCTGTGTTACCTTTAGGTAATCAAACAACAAGCCAGACTCAGTGCTAATTAACTACTTTCCAGGTGCCTGGAGCTGAGAAGCAGTTTGCTTATTAACATAACAATACTACTCTGAATATTGTAGATAATATTTGACATGGAGGACTTGGGATATGAAAGGGAAGCCTTAAAATATTGTAGGCTTATTTAGAGGTGTTTTATTTTGAAACTTCTGTGTTAATTTGCACAAAGTTGAATCTTTTGTGTTTCCGCATTGTTGAAGCTAATTGTGTAATGGACTTGAAAAGCTAAAGGATATTCTTAGTTTATAACTGAAGATCAGTTTGCTCTTATATTCTTACATTTGTATAGATATCTTGGATTCAGCCTGGCATACAGTGTGCTCCACTTTTAACTGAGGCTTTGGAGGGGAGGTTTTGGCTGGTTGTTACAAGTGCAGTGTGTAGACCTGTGTATAAATGTGTATCTCCAACTTTCTTTGTAAAACTAAAACAGGCATACATGGCCTTCGAAAAGTTGGAGTGTAATGTAAAGGTGGGCTATGTGATCATCTACTGGTATATTCTCTGCATCCTGCTTTATTCAGGTAATATTCAGACAGCTATATTCAGAGAGTGGTTTTTCATTCAGATTCAGTATAAAATCAGAATGCTCTTATTTTTGAAGGGTTCTAGTACTGCAAGTCAAGGAGAAGTTGGAGTGTCAATTGAAATAATCTGGGTCTTTTTTGATTTATATATCTGTGCTCTGACAAACAGAGAATTCCATAATAGGGAGATTAGGAGCACCTTTTTCTGTTTTCTTCCTCAGACTGAATATGGGGGATAGGTATTTTTCCCCCTGCATATTCAACTGCCAGGATAAACCAACTCTCTGTTCTTTTTCCTTTCTGATTACAGTGAAATACCTTCCCTGCCTTGTAGAAAATGAAGACTTTATTATTAGTACATATTCCTAGTAAATTCTCAAAACATAATAAGTTAAAGATGGCTAAAGGATGAGAAATCTTCTAGTCCCTCTTTGCCAAAACTATCTCTGAAAGCCAGAAGAGACTCACTGTCCTTCCTTCTGCTGTGACCTACAGTATGCAAGTGTCAAGTGACTCAAGTGGGAGAGTTCTTTTCCCTGTGCTCCCCTTGTTTAAAGCCTGTGTGAAGAACTTCTACCATGTTTGTGTTCTGTGGTTTGTCTCCTAGGGTCTCAGGCCAGGATCTTTATCTTCAAATGTGATCTGGGACATTTTTAACAGATGCAACTGTGTATATAACCTGTGTGTTGGGTTCCTTGTAGCTCACATCTTCACCTTGAGAGCTCTCTGGCATCTAAGCCCATCTTGCTGTAACAGGGAGGCTCTTATAACCAGTACCTGTTTGTCTTTCCAAGGAAAACAGAATGTGTTCACTGTACGTGAAAATGAATCAGAAGGAAAAAAGTGCAAGAAGGATGAGTCTTATACCTCCAAAATGAAGTTTGGTGTATGGTGGTGTAAAGAGAACATGTGAAAACAGAAAGAAGTGATCATCAGTCCTTGCTGTTGTGTTTTGACTACTAGTCATGGTAATACTTGATCCTGTTAATTTCTCAGAGCGTAATAATTTGAAGATTGCTAAAGATCAAGAAATATTCGGGATCCCTCTGGTGACTAGGGATTGACTAGTGGTGTTTTGGACCATTTAGCATGTCAGTGATAAAGCTGGTGGTGAGCTGTACTTGTGCTGTGTGGGGTCTCATTCCAAAGACTAAAAGGAAGCTCTGCTTTTTGCTTGTTCACTGTTCCTGGGAAGAGCAAGAGAAGATTTTTCTGCTTTTTTCGGGATTGGTATCAGATTTGTGATGAAAGCAATCTGTGGTAGTCCACCAGCTTCATGCATGAATTGTTTGGTTGTCTGCTCTTGCTATCCTTAAGGGCCAGCAAGGCAGTGTGACCAGACTGCAAAAACTGCAAGTCCACTGAGATAAACTCAGTGTTTCTGACAAAGATGAATGTTCCTCTGCTGACCCAATCTGATTAGTTCCCCTTTTGACATCAGGTTTTTAGTGCCTTCAAAGACAGAAACTTTAAAAATTGAGTATTTAAAGTCATCTTATGTAAGTTACTGTATTTTCAGAACTCCTTTTCTACTTTCTTCCATTGATGGCTATATCCCA
>JAYDZK010000274.1:24737257-24761737 GCA_034509185.1 Euphonia xanthogaster
ATGGCTATATCCCATCTCATGATTTGAAAAAAGAGGTGCTTGAGGGAAGAATATGTTTTCCACAACCAGTATTAATAGATAAAGTTAATGAATCTGAACAAAAATATAGAATCTATGAAAATACATAGAATGAGATTTATTTTTTTCAATAGCTTGTTTACAGGGAATAGTTTCCTCTACTATAGTTTGAAAAGAGATCTTCTAAACAGTAGGAGGAATTGTGTTGTTTTGAAGAAGATAATCTTTAATTCACCTCATATTGAATATTTAATTTATTCCTTTTAGGAGTAAAATTTCTTCTGTGTTATCTTCCTGTGTGAAGAAAACTTCCTAACCTACCTAAAAAAATCAAAATCTGTGCATTGGTCAGAAGAAAAGCATCATGGGTATAACGGCTTGGACTGGCATTGCTTCTTGTGATCATGTTTTGGCATGAGGTTTGAGGGCTTGTTAGACCTGCTAAATTTATTGTGAAAAGCGAAGAGCTTTGTCTTCCATGTACTCCCAAGTTTGATTGCTTGCAATGAACTTCTTTCTGTTCCCCATCACCCCGCCAGTTAAGGGTGAATTCCTCTCCGAAGATCCTTTTTTGTGCAGCTTTATTTTTATAGTACTTTATTTCCTCTGGAGGACAGATTAGGAAGCATCCCTTACAGTCACCTTTCTAAGACTATTTCTGCTGTATGGCCTTCTGTGTTTTCTGTAGCTTTATTTCTGGATGCTTAAAAGCTGTTTCTCTTGGAGCAGACTACCTTGTCCTTTGCCCTTGCCTCAGCTTTAATTCCTGTCCTTGAGCTCACTCAGTATAGATCTTTCTTTAATATTAATAACTTGAGAGAATCTGTGTCACTCCAGCTGGTAGAAGGCTATAAAGAAGTTTTATCTTCTCTCTAGCATCTTGCAGCATTTTCACTTCTAATACAAGCAGAGTCAGAGTGTTGGTGAAGGAGAACAATAGCACTATGAAATATACAAGGAATTATTTTTTAACTATCTCACTGTGTTATAGCATGTTTCTCTTGCTTGTATTATCTTAAAGATTTCTGCTGCTTTTGAATTTCTATCTGGAAAGGGTTAAAAATGTGTTGGTTAATGTTTTGCTATAAAGACAATGTAATTAATTAGATGTAAGGATTTATTTTTTCAACAGTAGGACCTAGAAATATGAGCTTGTAAGGTCTTGTGTTATGTGTAATGTAAACTAAACTCTGGAAGCTTCCTGAGCAGTGAAACCTAAATAGTGCTTTATCTCTATTTTTTGAAGTTTGTGGAAAGAAGACCCAATTTGTACTCAGTTACAAGTGTGTGTGTGTAATTATATATATGTGTGTATGATGTATACTCATGTACTTCATATAGGGAGGCTTATTCAGATCAGGTCTGTGCCAGGAATTGCTGCATTCAGTAGTGTCTGGAACAGACTCAATCTCTTGTGCAGATAGCTCTTCATCTTTGATATTTACAGAAGCTTCTTGTGGCTCCTTTTATTCCATAAAAATGTTATGTCTGTAACGTACAATATTGTATGCAATGATACAATTCTACATTTGTACGTATGAGGAGAGTAGAAGTGGTGGTTGTTTGCCTGCTGTAGGGATGGGGTGTGAAGCATATTGGGGCATTTGGCTTTTTCCTTGGGGTTTCTCTTAGCCTGTACAAGGACATCAATGCGTGCATGTTGTCTTGTTCTTGAGTTCTAACTGTTCAGCTCCAGATTGTAACTCTCTGTAGTGTGCAGCGTTTGCTTTGTGATCAGCTCTTGATTTTGGAAATTCAGTATTTGCATTGCTGTAAAAACAGAGCCCCACCTCTACTACAGTTGAAGATGACACCCCTGCTGGTGGCAGTTGAGATGAAGTTTGAATAAAGTACCACTTTAGGCTTGTTTGGAGGTGGTTTTGGTAAGCAAACCAAAAATGCTTAAGGCTCTTCTAATTCAGTGATAAACTTTGAGAAGGATTTGGAGATGAAGTTTGAGCCTGTGACCAATCTCATCCATATGTTCTTCTCCAAGTTGCTTTTTGTGCTCTGCTCCCCAAGCTGTGGTCTGAGGGTAACTAATACTTGTGGGGTGGTAGAATGTAAGAAAATAAAGGTAGTGCAGAAGGTAATCTCACCCCTGAGAAGTTGCAGCTGTACTAATTACCAAAGATTAGGAACACACCTGCCCTTAACAGGCCTCAGCTGTGTCCAATGAGGATGAGTGCTATGAAAGAGTAGGTTAGCTGGTTGAGAGGCAGTATGGAGTTTTTTGGCTGTGCTGTGCAGAAGAAGGAGTCAGTGCTGTGAGGAGCTGCTCGTGAGAAATCACCGAGAAGGTATGGGAGCTTTGCAAAAAGATGACAACAAATACTTGGTGCTGTTTGGCTGTGTGTAATGAGGCTACACAGCCTTAAAATGCTTATAGAAATCTTTAAATACTACTTAATATATTGAGGTAATACGTCACATTAGAATTTATAATCTAAAAATGGTAAGGGGTAGAATACCTCTTTTACTGACCTTAACCTAAAATATCACTTTATTAGAAAATATTTAATGACTATGGGATTTTTAGTTCTACTTTTATACTGTCCAAGTGACAGAAAACAATATGGCTAGAGGCCACTCCTTCCCCCAAGTTTGTCCTAGCATTTATTCCTTTGTTGTGTATGTGGAATGGGCATATATGATTTCCATTTTAATGCTGTATTTCATTGAAGTCTGTTTGCTCTAGTGAAGCATTGGTGTGGAGGCACTTCAGAAATATCATCACAAGCACTAATTTTAAGTCAGTCCTACTTCTGATTTATTTTTTTAAAGTGCATCCTATTGTTACTATATTAGATTAAAAATTCCAGTAGAGGATTTGCTGTTAATTTTATGCGTTCTGCACAGCGGAACAAAATGCAGCCTCAAACAGTAATTAATTGTGAAATCACTAAGTGGTGGTGCTTATTTTATTGATGGTCAGCTGAAACATATTTAAACTCGTTTGGGCTCATTAACAGTCAGAAATACCCAGTGTGGACTGTAACATTTATTAATGTTAAGTATGTTGCCTAGCTTTCAGAAAAGGAGACTGGTACTTTTCTATCTGAGTTGGGAACAAAAAGAATCAAGAATGCACTCTGATTTTCTGATACATTAAAAATATGAATCTATTGATTTATTTAAAAACCTAACAATAAATGGGAGTACTTTAATTATAAATTCATTGGTTTTTCAATTGTGTGTTGACTGAAAATAAATGTGTAGAAGAATTCTTGAACCTATTTTAGACTATTTGAACAGTGATGATGTTGTATTAGGTGGTAACAGCTAAGTCAGGACTCTGTGACAAAATGAATTTCAAGCCCATTTTTTATAATTTATGTCACTTCTCTGCCTACATTGCACTTGTGCATTCGTGTGACCTGGCTTTAATTTAACATTTGGTAAATATTTGCATAGTAATTCCTAAAGTGTTCTCCCACACATAAAGGAAGTGTTGATAAACAGCTTTTAAGTGGCTTGATGTTAAATGCAAACATGACTTGCACCCTAAGGTAAAATGCACGTCAGAGTAACTGTTCAATATTCATTTGCCAAGTGCTGTCATGAATTATACCAGGTAACTTAGTCATATGTCTTCTTTATGTAGTTTTTTACAAGTTTATACCTCAGCTGAATTTCTGCCTAGGGGTTATGTACTGTGCTGTAAGAGCTTCTCCCCTCTCGTGGTGCTAGGATTTTTTGGAACTGTAGTTTGTGTTTTCTTCAAGATGAACTTTCTAACAGGAGAGCATTTAAGGAGCACAGATAGATTCAGGTAATCGTACCTGATTGCTGCCCAGAGCTTCCAGGCTCTATTAGTGTTTCATTTTTACAAAAGGCTTTTTTATTTTTCAAAACTTTAGTATTTCGTTTTAAGCATGTCAAGTTTTAATGATGATGATAAAGAAGATACAGTGAAGAATCATTCTAGACACTGTCATTCATTAGAAGAAGATTACAATCTCAAGCTAGAGAAACTTAAAGAAACAATCTATCATCTAAAAAAACACTCCAAAACTTGTCCTGGTATTTTAGAATACAGTTGTTAGACTTTTTTTTACTTTATAATTCATAGTTTCTCAGCAAGTGCCTTCTCAGTAAGTATGCTCTTAATCTCTTCCCTGATCAAAAATGGGGGGTCATCCAGCATTTGCTGCTTTCAGCAGGTGAGAAGTGTTATTTTGTTGAAGCTGTCTGGCACTGACCCTTTGCACAGTCTGTCATCTCTGTTACTGAGTTCTGCCTTGGACCATTCAGGAGACATTGTACAATCAGCAAACTGTTTTGCAAGACTTCCAGTCATATACTTTATGAACTATAAAGTTACTCTGTTACTTTAGAAAAGCAATCTCCTGCCTAGGAGTTTTAAAACACACAGAAACCTCAAGTGTTCTTGATGCCCCTTTTGATTGTTCTATCATAGTAAAGCATAAGAACCTTAAAATAGGACAGTCCTTTTCCTGAGTAAGTTTCATTTTCCCCGATAATGGTTCTTGGATGTACCATGGTTATGATTTGGACCCGTTCTACTCCTTTTGAGCTCTAAAGAATGTGCAAACTGTGAGTTTGTGCATATGCATGTGGATGCAGTGCTGTTTGGAACTTTAAATACTCAACTTTTATGTCTGCTGGTAGTTAATAGCTTTTTTTGAAGTGATGAGTTGTGTAAAATATTAATGTTTTATTTAGTGAAGCTGTCTGGACTCCTGGTGCAAGCAAAGAAACACAGAAGAAATGGATTTATAGATTTTAGTTGTTGTTGGTTTTTTGGTCTTTTTGGTTGTTGTTTGGTTTTTTGTATGGACACTTTGTATCCAATGCATGGCAGTGTTTAGAGTTCACTGGAAGAGAAAATGTTCTCTGACTTTGAAATCTTTTTTGAATGGCTGAGTGGGTTTGCTGGTCAGATGAACCATTTTTACTTTTGTGACTCTGTGGATGATAACCTGGGCTATCTAGCAGTAGTTACTGTTTGCTTCATCAAACAAGTTTATGCAAAGCTCCCTGCTCCCAGCATGGCTTTTTAACTTTCAGGGATGAAGTTCAGGTAAGCTAATAGAAGCCTTTCACATTTTTATTTCTGAGGCAGCAAGTATTCAGTCTTGTTCTAGTCTGTGCTGGTTATTGTAACTGGGGAGTCCTTGAGGTCTGAAGGTTGTAGTGTGTTCATACTGTGTGTACCTGAGCCACAGTATGTGTCTAAGCCATTGAGTGTTTTTCTTCAAAACAAACTGTGCATCTTGCTCTGTTTTTGTTCTTGTATTTCAGTGTGAATTTTCATTGTTTTCTTTTAAAGAATCTTACATTGGCTACACTTGTTCGGAAAGATTGGTGAGGAGTGGCATCTTCTGTTCTTTGAGACTTTTAGGGATGTTCTCTTCATATTGCCACTAATAAAAATAATTACTGTTTTTGCTGTGCCCCAAAGTAAAAGAGGGTTAAGAATTTGTTAAATTTAATGTAGTTTAGGGTGGCTGTGTGTCTAGAGCTTATGTCCTGCCAACTTGCATCATTCTCCTTGGACAATAGGGTTTTGCACTTGTTTTTTTCTTTGTTTCTGTTTCAATGACACATCTCTGTTGGTACAGTTACTGAATCACAAATAGAAGTGAACACTGAAAGCAAAATATTCTAATCAGCTGTGTATTTTTTAACTTCAGCTTTATCCTTAACACTTCAACAGCATAATACAGCAGGTTTTAATGTATGTTCAGCCAAATAGGTTAGACACAGAAGTTTGTCCAGTTAAGAGGAGTGGTTTTCAATTATGCTGTTTTAATGCTGTTAACTATTAAAAGCTTTGTGGTTGCATTAGTTAAAAGGTTCAGGAGGAACATCTGTAGCTACTGATGTGTTCTGGTTTTAGAGTATCATATTTTGTAATTTTATTGTTAGGGTCAAACTAATACTCTTTTTTCAAGGTAACTGCATTAGGTAAATTGTATAATCTCAATTAACCTGCTTATTTATTGCATAAAGCTATGTTTCTGTTCTGCCTTTTCATCTTAGGATTTTATAATTATGGTAAAAATACCGAAGCCTTGGGCTTAAAGATAGAAATTTGAGCTGTAACAGCTTTCCACACTTTGTCACTTTGCAGAGAAAAAAGCATATTAATTGATACTCTTAAACTTTGTAATTTTGAACATGGGATACCTAGAATGAACAACCATTTGCTATTTCACAAATGGGTGGTTTCATTGCAAAATGAAATAACTAGTAAGAGGTAAACTTAGAGATTAAATGGACATGTTACAAATAGATATACTTTTAGATGCTTAGTTGGTGTGGTTGTTACACAGCTGTACTGTATCTAGTTACTCTTAACCCTCAGTTGCAGGTCATCAGTGATCATCTTTTTTTGTCCCATTTCTGAAACATTTCTCAAAGCTATGTGTGTGCATGCCCCTTTCCTGGCTCTTAATTTTAGCATATTCTGGCCACTCTCCATAACGTTTGATGGAGGACTCAAATGTGCTTTATAATCCTAACCAGGCTGTTTTCTTTCTTCATTGTGCTGTGGCAGATGCAGTGTTCATCAGTGCTGATAGCTCAGAGTTCTCACCCATGTTACTGTGACTCACCGAGCTGCCATGTGCTCATTAAACCACAGGAACTGCTCCTAGGAGGAGAAGTCTTAACTAAGGCAGTTCAGCCATAAATACCACTTGGAAGTTGTGTGCACAGGTAGCTGGTATCGTTTGGGGGGAGTGGCTACAGACTTTGTGTCTGCTCTCTCATTTTCTTTTTCCTGTCAGGGAGAATTTGTTGTTGAGCAGTACACTCTGAGCCTTTTGGCTTCAGGGTCAGTAGAATCATGGCTGAACTCCTGGTTACTGAAGTGAAGGAGTTAATAATGTATGAAGAAAGCATTAGTTTTGGAGAATTAATCTGATCCCTGTGAATATGGTGCGCAGTGTTGCATTGGAATTTGAGAGTATTTATTTGTGAAAGCCAAGTGGAGTTTACTTATTCATTTGGGATTTTTATGCCACAGTAGGATTATCTGCCTCCACAGAGAAAGAAATGATAGATGTGTTTTATATGTCTAAAAATATATGGATACACCACCCCACAACCTGTCAGGAGGGGTGCATGTCGATCAATATATTTATTTATTTGTTTGTGCTGATAATAACAAAAATATTCTATATATAAAGTACTGTAAAACAAAAAACATTTTTTAATTTTTTTAAATTTACTATTCAAATTAGATAAAGATTGATAAGGAAATAAAAATGTATGTTTTAAAGATTTTTTTTGTGTAGTGTTCTGTAGGTATTGCCTTGTTTTTCATCTGTAGTTTTCATTTGCTCTCAGTTTCAATTTTGAGTAGTGGCTCCAGTCTTCTACCTTGTGACTATAGAGGGAAGTAGGTGGAAGATAAGTGGGACACAACTGCTATGTCTGACAGCACTGAAATCATGCAAGGGTAGGTTAAGAAGTCTTGTTTCTGTCTTACAGGATCCAGCTTCCTGGGTAAATATTCACCACCTGGAGTATACAGATGGAGGAATCCTGGACCCAGATGATGTGCTGGCAGATGTTGTGGAAGACAAAGATAAGGTAAAGCTTGTATGAAAATGTTATGTTTCTTTTCAAATAACAAATGCTGCTTTCTCATTTCTTGGATATATGGCAGGTGAAATGGATGTCAAATATGCTTACATCTGCCCAAAGCTGCTGTAACTCTCCCCTTCTGGAGTAGAATGGAGTGGGAAGCCTGACCCAACCAGTGAGAAGAGAAGCCTAGCAGTTCACTTAAGGCTCAACCTTTTCAAGCAGTTCTGTGTTTCTTTTTATTTCTATATTCAAATACCATGGTGAAAAATGTGGGTTTTACAAGATTTTTTTTCTTTTTTATTCCACTTAATAAATGCCATATAAAATATCTTATATTGTCTCTTCCTTTGCATGGAATTAAAATTTTGAGAATCATTCAAAAGTTATGGTTGAGTGTGACAAAATAGACAAATTCTGTGATACAAGAATAGCTACTTGAGCTGTTAAACTTTGGGAGGAGTTCCTATGATTTGCTTGTGAAAGTCTGGGCAGGCCGCTTATTCATTTTAAAAGCTGTGAGTGTCTAAATTTCAATTAAAATAAGACACATTTCTTGTCTGGGTATTAGTAACTGCAGAGAAACCTCTTTTCATTTTATTTTTAATTGTCAGAAAAAATTAATTTTGGGAAACTTATTGGTGACTTATTCAGCATAGAGAAGGAGGAGTATTATTTATAAAGCTTTAATTTTATCTTTTTTTCCTCATAAAATCAGAGGAAAAAAATTAATGGCTTTAAACTGAAGATCCAAATATGGGATATACCTGTGCTTTTCGACAAATTGCTTTGTCTATTTAAAGAGCCATATGCGTGATGACTTAAAAAATAGTTTAGTATATTGCCAACAGAATTGCTAGTTTTGTATGCTGTGTTGATTCTTCAATGACTTAATACAAAGCAGAACATTTTGCTTATGATTAATGGGATGCTGCTTCTTTGTATCTTAGAAAATTGCTTAGGGTGTACTTCAGTGTCATTTCAGGGTGGTTTGTGTGGGAATTTTTAAAAAGAGTGGAACTCTGCTATATATTTTTATCATATTTGTGTTTCTCCCTTGTCCATATTTACTGGAAGTATACTTAAGGCACCTTAAGACTTTTTTTTCAGGAGTGTTTGGAGACAGAAGGATTGAGTTCTTGAAATTGAACAGCTGTGTATAAAGAATGAGACCATAAGCATAAGATGTCATAAAATGTGATATTACATCAAAGGGAAGTGTTTTGCTGGTCTCATTAGTTAATGAAAATTAGTATGTTTACCCAGGATTTTCTCCGAAGTACTGACAGAGGAGCTCTTGTGGAAATGTGAGCATTAATGTGCAGAATATTTCATATGTCATGTAGTTTTTAACTTGTGACCAGAGCCTTTGCTGTACCTTGTCAGTGGCTGTCACTGGTGGAGTATGTGTAGCTGAATAAGCTTCTAGGTCACAGCTGTGGGTCTAAGCTTCCTCAGTTGTGACAGTGCTAAGTGAGGCTCTGAGGCTGCCTTAGGGAAAGCTCGCTGGGAAACTTGAATCTTACTCTTTGAAGTGGTCTGGTGTGGTTTAGGAATGCAGCAAGCTCCTCAATTTCTCTTCCTCTGATATCTCAATTACAGGGGATGTATCACTGTCATCTTATTTTCTTCAGAGTGGTTTGGTGAAGCAGGGATAAGAGACTTGCTGAACAGAGCAGCTGCAGTGAAAAGTCAGATTTTTTTTTATTAAAGTAAGGGAGAATGTTGTAAGGGATTTGCTGGTCTGAGAGGTTGAAGAATTCTTTCATTTGAGTGGAGTTGGGCCATAGCATGTGTAAGGAGCTGTCCATACTACCTACTTACAAAGTTTGATATGATCTGATATCAAAGAACCAGCCCTATAAAAGGCTTACAAATAGTTTTGATAGCTTTACTGTGGCCTGTTAGTCTTTGAGCCTTCACCAGTGTTATTTCACTCTGGGAATCTCTACTAGAGGATCTTTAAGCTTTGCAAAAAAGGGGAGGAAATACTCAGATCAGATGGGCCTGCTATGTTATTTGGTGTTTAAAGTCTCTGAATAGATGAAGGAATTTTTGGTACATTTATCTGTGCTCTGCTTGTCTTTGCTTATGATTATCTGTATATGCAGTAAATGAATAGGCCACAGGTTTGTTGCTCCCTTGTCATTGTCATCCTTTGCTGTGCATCCGAGCCAGTGACATAGTTTCACATTAAATCAGTCACTCTATGAAAATAAGCTTGCACTTAACCTCAGTGCCTTTAACCAAAGGTGTGTTTGGCACTGCTTACCATCCAACTCTTCTGCAGTGGCAGAGGAAACGCTGCTGCTTTTTGAAGAGATAATCTGCTCTAGATCCTGCTTTGATAGCAGTAAATTAGCAGTTTCTTCAGAGGAAAATGTCTTTGCTAATCTATTGAATTCTTTCCCCGTGACAACAAAACAGGGACAGTGCTATCAGATATAATTTACTTGGAATTTCAAAAGCTTTTGACAGTCCTTAACAATAGACTGTTAAGGAGGCACAACTACTCATGAGGTAAGCAGCAAGTGCTGCGGTGGGTTAGTGAACAAATGAGAGGGAACTAAAAAACGGAGTAAATGGTTCCAACCCTGAAGTAATGGCACTGGAATGTGTAATGCCCATCACTGGGAGTGGCAGTGGTTTTGAGCTCTGCTTACATTAGCTTCCTGACTTCTCCTGAACTCCAGATTAATCGAAGTTCAGCTGTGCAGCTGTCAACTGCACAGTTATGCTGGACAGAGTGGCATTTTTAAATTGCCTATAAAACAGATCTAAATTACTATTACATGTTCTTGGTAACATGTTATGCGAAAATGCTTTGGAAAGTCTCCTGGCTGAGTCCCTCTTGCTGCTGTTGCCTCAGCAATAATCTGTGACCTAAATTGGATTTCCAAAGCTAGTTGACATAGTTTTTTAGAATAGCTTTAAAATAGCTTGTTTTCAGTGCATTATCCAGCAATTGGTTCATGTCCTGATAATCTGAATGATGAATTAATTAAAATCCACAAATTTTGTCACTTGAACAAGAACATGCTATTTAAATTGTCTGATTTTAATGTTGAAGTTATAAATAGAGTCCTCTTTGTATACTGTTCTTAACAGATTTCCCACTTGAAATGAACTCTTCAGCAAGAAAATGTTCTGAGAAAATTTCTTTGCTGTGTAAAAGATAGAGTACAGAATGTTTCCTTTCATAGCATTGTGTACATGGAGCCCTGTGTTTGGCACATGTCTGAAATGCATAAACTTAATTTAGCTATCTAGACTTCCTGCTGATGTTTATATGGAATCATGTTTTCATATACTAGCAAACACCTGGGAGGCTAAGAGGATGTAATGAAAGCCTGTGTTAAGTTAAAACTTGCTTTGCTTATGGGACATCAAGCTTCCTCAATCAGAACAGGTCTGCTTTCTGAATAAAAGTAGAGGTCTACAGGGAAAATACACTTTCTATCAAACTTTGTATGTGTATATGGGTTCATGTTTTGACAGGATTAAATACAGCAAGACATGGTTACAGGTGTGCTTTTTCAACAGAGGCCTTCTGAAGTAGGAGATGGTGGTCTGCTGTCTGGGTGCTGGGTTTTTCTTTGGGTTGTTTTGATTTTGTTGGGTTTTTTCATCTGTTTCTTTGCTTTTGTGTCTCTTTCTTGTTGCTTGGTACTTTTTGGTTTTTGTGGGTATCTTGGGTGTTGTTTTGTAAGACTGTGTTTGCAAGTATTGCGGTAGCTACAATTGAGCCAACAAAGCTGCTGAACATTTTTGTAAAGCTACATTTTCTGATCAGTGCTGATGGCAAAAGATTAGGCGTGTCATCCTAGGAGGTGATGTGGGTTTAAGCCCTCCAGAGACTTGTTTGTTGGCAGCTCTGCTGCTAACGGGGTGTTTTGTGGTGTGGGGTGGTTTTTTTTAGGAGTGGAAGGAATAAAAAAAATCATTGTGATGGGCAGTGTACTGACACTGAAATAGCAGAATACCAATATGATCTTAGAAATTTGTTTTTTCTTGGGTATCTTCTTTGTTAAATATAGATGAGTAGGGTTTTTTTAACAGCAGCAGAAGCTTTTGAAGGACACAAAGCAACGTCAGTGCAATTCTGAAATAGTGACACTGTATTGAGATTTGTAGTGACTGCGACTGTCATTTAAGTGTTTCTAATGATGATATCAAGTAAATGGTATGAATTAAGTGTATTTTAGCTAAGCATTTAATGAAATATTAAATAGGAAAATCAATGAATTCTTCCTTCTCAACTCACTGCAGCAGAAATGCAATATTGAAAAAACATGTCTCCTGGGTGGTTTCCTAATGCTAGGGAAATCAGCTGCTGGCTGTTCAAAATGGCTATTGGGCCCGTACATGCTCCTGATAGGAAGCTCAAGATCTAGCTGAAGGTTTTGTCACAGATACTAAGTAACTCTTTGAAGCCCTACTTCAGACAGAAGCCTTGCAGGTAGCTTTAGTTTCAGTGATGATTTTGCAAGTGTGAGGCTGGTTTGGAGAAGATTTTTCAACAAAGCAATAAAAACGAAGCAGGTGTGAACTTCAAGACTGATATAATCATACAAAAGGAATGTTTTTCCAGGTATAAAAATATGCTGATAGACGTGTTTTCTGCCAGTGGATTTGGGACTTTTCTGTTGTTTGCAGGCAGGTTTAGTCACTGGGACTGATGGCTGTCTTGGTTTAGCACTATAGAGCAATTATTTTTTGACCTGGCTTTGACTCTGTAGACCTTGAGGGTTGTCATTTTGACTGTGAAAGTGATGGCATATTGTAATGTGCAATGTGTGTTTAAGTTATAATGAGCTAATTCCACCTTTGATCAGTTTCTGTTCTATTCAACCATTAAATTCCTCATGAAACAGACGTAAATCAGAGCTACAGTAACCCTTAGGTAAATATAGAAGCTCTTACTGAAGTCTGTGAGGTGATAAGGAAAATTTCTACACCAAGATGAAAAATGGCAACATAAGTGAGAATGAGAAGGGGGCAAGTGGATAGAAATGTCTCAGTAGTTTAAATAAAGGGCTGGGGTATTCTGAGGCAGTTCTCCTCCTGTGGAGTTACAGCATTGCTGCTTTAAAAGCTTCCCCTGGATGTAGGTGGCAGAGGCCTCAATACTGTTTTAAGCTACCTCCCAGTGTGTCAGCAGAGCCTGTAAATGTCGTGCTTTACAGCTTTTTTGTTGTATGGCTTGATTCTCAAGTATATGGTCCATGCAAATAATGCATACTTAAGTTAGAGAAAAGCTGTTCAAACTCTAGACTTCAGTGTAATTGAGCTCTCGAGGGGAGAGAGACTTTTTATGTGGGCAGATAGTGACAGGACAAGCAGGAAGGTTTCTAAAGTAAAGGAGGAGACAGATGAGATAACAGGAGCAAATTCTCCAGTGTGAGGGTGGTGAGGCACTGGTGCAGGTTGCCCAGAGAAGCTGTGGATGCCCCATTCCTGGAAGTGCTCAAGGCTAGGCTGGATGGGGCTCTGAGCACATCCTCATCAGGTGGATGGAGTCTTTGCCCATGGCAGGGGGATGGAGTGGGATGATCTTTACATTCCCTTCCAACCAAAACCATTCCATGATTTTTCCCTGATCATAATAATGACTTTTCTTGTCATCTTGACAAGGCTTTTGGACTCGTTCAAAAGGACAGCAGTGATGCATGCTAAGAATTTCCACTGAGTTTGTCTAGGGTTTACCAATAGTTCAAAATCAATCAAACAAAAAAGGCATTGGGGCTGGGGTCATTCTTATAGAGAAACTGTAGACCTTGATTGCTGGCCCTTCAATGAACTAAGATGGAGTTTTGTTTTTGCTATTGACAAAATATGTAAACCAGTCAAGCTGCAGCCTGTTTTTGAAAACATGTTTTCACACTTTTCAGGAGGAAAAAGTTTCATGCAATTTTGAGCCAGTGCTTGTTTAGGAAACAGATGTCTGATTTCACTCTTATATAGTAGGATACGCTGCGAGCCACTGTATACATATAAATATATATATATAAAAGGATATTTTGGTAGGAGTTGGTCTGTTTATTTCTGACATAGGGTCTGAACTGTAAATACCAGGGGGAGGGGTCACAAATCACCGTCGTTAGTACTTACTAAGCAACACTTTATTTCAGTAATGCCCTGTCTTTTAGAATACAGATTATGAAGCTTTGCATTTTTATGAAATTTGTTTTAATTTATTGCTGCAGAGGTGCCATGCATTATTCAAGATTATAAAATGATTTGGATTTCAGGAGCATTTGGATTTGCTGATGAGGATTTCAAGCTGTGTAATTATGAAACTGTATGCACATGGGTTGGAAGTTCAGAACTCATTAGCGTAATCATTGAAATAACCATTTTTTAAGTGTGGTATTACATTCTGGGGTGTGCAATTACACTATCATGTGCTTCTGGTTACTGGAAACATTCTTGTTATAAACTTCAGGTCTAGCAATATGCTTCAAGATAAGTTCATAGCTTTAAAAACAGATACATGGTCAGATGTTGCTTAGGTTGTTAAAGAAAATTCAATTTTATAGGCTCAGAGCTGTAGCATGGTGCCTGTATGCATAAATTTACCTCCTGTTTATCCTAGAAGAATTTATAAGCTTTTACAAATTTAATGACGTATAATGTATTTTTTCTTAAAATAGCTATCTTGTAACATCTTGCAATGGTTACTTATTTCAGCTCTACCTACTTCAACAGTAGTGTGTGCATGAAGGTTCCTACCAGATGGACTCCTCAGTTTTAGTTTTTTCCAGTGGAATGTTTGTGTTTGAACATTCTGAACTGTGAACTCTTTCTCTGAACATCTGTAACTACCAGATTTTTTCCAAAAAGTGATAAGTATTCCATTATTTGTTTCAGATTTAAAAAAAAGTTAAATAACTGTGACAGTAAATCTGTGACACTAATAGAATTCCTGATAGTTTTGGAATAAGATTTTCTATTTAAATGCTAAATGGGAGAGTTTTGGAGTTAAAATTCTCTTCATGTAAATCTTCATGCAAACTTGTGCTTTTCTAGTTTGGTGTTCTTCTGATCCCTCTATCTGATCTGTACTTTGGCTCTTCAGAATATTAAAAACACAGAGCAATGCAGAAGGTTTGGGACCTGGATCTCTTAGTTTTTGGGGAATATTCAGCTGTACAGCTGTGACACTTTCTCTTGACCTGAAAATGTGGTTTGTCATGTGGGCACTAAGTACTGTAGTTAATTGGTGATCTGACAAGTGAAGCTGTCTGGTTTCTGTTCCTGGCACAATGAAAGGGCTGGAGGGAGTGAGGGAGGTCATTCTAAGTGCATCTGGCCACAGTGAACTGAATGAACATTCAAATTTCCTGATGAAAAGAAGCTTAATATCTCTATGTAAGCATAACCTGGTGGAAGAGTTACACCTTCTTAGTGATTTTCATTGATGTAACAAATATTTGGAATTATGTATACACGTGTTGATGCTGAAGTGCCTTTAAGTACACACATGTTAATGCTTACCAAGGGAGTAATATGCATTGTAAAATGCTGTAGCCTTGTGGTGGTAAGATAATTTGGTGGATTGTCTTGTTGAATAAAGTAAGCTGAGCTCTTAAATACTTCCACATAGTGGTTTAATTATGATCTGTTTTGGAAGCTGAGAGAATTGGCGTTGTTCAGCCTGGAGAAAAGGCGGCTTTGAGGAGATTGATTGCGACCATTCGGTACTTTAAAGGGGGCCTGTAAGAAAGGTGGCGACAACATTTTTAGCAAGGCCTGTTACAATAGGACAAGAGGTGATGGCTTGAAACTGAAAGACCAGTTTAGACTAGATGGGAAGGAAGGAAGTTTTTACAATGATGGTGGTAAAACACTAGAGCAGGGTGTTCAGAGAGGTGGCAGATGTCCCCTATGTGAAGGCCAAGTTGAATGGGTTTCTGGACAGCCTGATGTAGCTGAAGATGTCCCTGTCTGTGGCAGCAGGGATGACCTGGATCACCTTTAAAGGTCCTTTGCAACCGAAACTATTTATGATACTACTGTAACACGTGTCCCGTTTAGATTGAATGAGGGGATGGGCTTTTGTTCCCTTTTACAGTTGGGGCCCCAAAGATTCTTTCAGTACAAGGAATTAAACACCCACTGTGGTATACTTTGTTTCCCAGTGGTGAAGGAGAAGTTTTGCATTGGTATTTCATTCCTTTTCAGAAGTGACTGTGCTCTGGCCTGGTGGATTGATGTTGGTCCAGGTACAGTTTTGGGAAAATGCTTCAGTATAGTAAGGTTTCCTTATTTAAGATCAGTACACAACTCCTGTATCGAATTCTATTCTTCTGAGTCCTGTGACTTTTCCCTCCAGAAAGTTAAAGCTTGTTTAAAGTTTTGAAGCACTGGTAGAAATGTCACTTATGTTTCAGCAGTTGCAAACAATTTGGGATTTGTGTTTTGGCACTCTTCATTTGTAATGGGGGTGGTGTACTAGGGAGATGCCTAATACCACTGCTACTGTGAAAGCAAATACCTCCTACAAGTCTTAAAACAAAATCAGCTCAATTTTTGTGTGCAGGTTTGAGTCATCAACCCTTATTTTATTTAGGGCATAGTGGCCGTATTTGAGGACAATACATTGTAAATTGCCTTTGAAAATGCACACACAGAACCTTGCACACACGTGCCAACCTCTTGATGTATGCAATATGGAGTTTGACAGAAAGTCTACCCTAGTTTAACTTCAAAAGGCAGAGAAGGGCACTGACTCCATACTTCAGCTCAGGAGGCAGCTTTGTGGCTGAAGCATAGCAGACTTTAATTGCAAGTGCCAAGTAAGTGTGAGTTAGTTCCTTCCTTGCAGGATGGAGAGGCTGATGTGTGTCAAGTGCTGTAGGGATAGAGATGTATAGACCTTTGATATACCTGTTGTACAGTAAATCTCTTCTGAGAAGGTGTAGAAATAAGAGAATATGCCTTTATCTCTTTGGGAGTTTAGAAATGTCTTCTGCAAAGCACCAGAACACTGACTGTGTTCATAAACTGCTTACAGGTTTTATGGCAGATGTTTAACCTGGAAGGAGGCTCAGGGGAGACCTTTTTTCTCTCTACACCTTTGTAAAAGGAGGTTGTAGTAAGGTGGGTCAGTCTCTTTTCCCAGGTAGCAAGTGATAGGACAAGCAGAAATAGCCTCAAGTTGCACCAGGGGAAAATTGAGATGGGATATTAGAAAAAAAAAGTTCTTCACCAAAAGGGTGGTCGAGCATTAGAACAGGCTGCCCAGGGAAGAGGTTGGGTCACCATCTCTGAAGGTATTTAAAAGGTGTGTATGTGGTACTTACAAACATGGTTTAGTGGCACGCCTGGCAGTGCTCAGTCAATGATTGGATTCCGGTATTTTGAAGGTCTTTTCCAACCTAAATTATTCTATAATTCTGTTCAGTATTAATGCTTTCTTGTTCTCTTATTCTGGGACAATGGAGTCAATAGTAAAATTGAGTTAGATTAATTTGAAGGCTCAAGTCTTGAGGGATTTTGGTTTTTCTCTCTTTCTTCAAAGACAGATGGAATAGTAGTTCAAGAATGTTAGTAAAAAAAAGTTAAGTTATTCACAATTACATATTTAAGGGTGAAGATATAATGCTGCCTCTACATGGTTAAAGTTCAGCTTATTAGCAAAAAAAAAACCATAAAAAATCCTCAAATAAAATTGTGTAGTCAGGAAAATATTCTAAGAAGAAATATCCAGAAGTAAGTAGTCTAGTTGAAAAAAAAAAAGTAATGTTAAAATACTCTGAATTTTCTAGAATGAGAATATTTTTTTCTGTGCTGACACCTTCTACAAGCCCTTTTACTGATTCTGTTCAATAATGACTTCACATGTAACTGTTCTTTAGGGATTTTGAGCCTTTTTTTTCTTCAAAATCGGATGAAGCTATTAAGAGCTGTTCTCCCATTGTTGTAGTGTGTGTAGTCCAATCCTTCCTTTTTTTTTAGTCCAGACACTTTTGAGACATTTGGCAGCATCCTTGTTTTTGAAGATCCCTTCCCTGTTATGAGAGATGCCAGGTAATCCAGAAATCACAAGCTCAAGAAGCAGAAGTAAGAAAAACATTTTGAATACATGCTAACATTTTTGGGCAGCATGTGTTCTGAAGTGTATAAAGGCTATTCTAACTTCAGGTTTGTGTAGCAAAACTATTCACAAGGGATGCCAGATGATTCCTTAAGTTCATGTTTGCTGTTCAGTAGTGGATGATGCTGTTCTCTTTACATACATCTTTGATTGTCTAGTTTGTTTTCTTTTGGGGTTTAGCTCATGCTCAAACTCTTTATTTTCTAGTGGTATACCTGTCTATTCATATGACTGAAAGTGGCTGTTGGAAAGAAGGAAAGTCAACAATATTTTCTTCATATCTGAAAGGTTTCCAGGTTTCAGGACTTTACCGTGTAAATCACTCAGATTTGAGAATCAACATGTGATGCCTGAATCTTAAGAATCATTGGAATTTATCTGTTGTTTGGAACCATTTTGGACAAGTGTGAAGGAAGCGGTGTGAAGAGCAAAGATGTTAAACGTGGTTTTTAGAGTAGGCTTACCATTGCCTTTGCCGAGGACAGGGGCTGTTGTGGAGAAGGAAGCAGTGTCTCTGCAGAACAGCTGGTACAGTAGGTGGTGGACTGAGCTCACAGAGGAGGACGGACATTTCTGGCTGTCAAAAGTCTGGATTCCTGGAGGAACATGAGGCTGAGAACTGAGTGCAGCTGTGCCAGTGCTTTCTGTTCTTACTTTACCACCTAAGGTAACAGCAGAAAGCAGTGACACAGTTTCTCCTGTGGCCAGAGAGCAACTGCAGAAATGCAGGCTTCTGAGAGGTTGTCATGTACTGTTCCTTCTTTCAGGACAGAAGGCTGGAATTGGAGGAAAAATTTTAGGACATCTAGGCTACCTTTAGCTTGTTCTTCCTGGCTTCCTGTACCAGAAGAACCCTTAGGATAAAAACATTTGATAAAGCACTGCATGATAATTGTAGCTGAATAAAATATAGCCTTTACTTCCCATATATTTAAAATACATTTATGTTAGCAAAATGATGTAGAATGTCAATTGCAAACAATATATGGCAAGCAGTAGTTATAAAAATCAAGTTGATTTATTTTTACCTTGGTTGAAGGCTTCATTTGTGGATGCTTTTTCTGTTGCTTTTTGTTGAAAATTGAGTTGAAGACTAGCAATAGTCAAAATGCAGGAACAGTTAGCCAAATACAGATGTGCATTATATGGTTTCCTAGAACAGCATTCAAATAGTACATTGCATTATACCATTGTTTTTGCAGAGTTGTGTTTCTTTATGTGATTTGTGATTTTTTTTTTACTAATTAAAACTAGATAATTTTCAGTTTAGAGCATTTTCTTTTGGTTATTATCTTCCTGACGAAGCCATTTCATGTCTTTTTTGCTTTTTCAAACAAAATAAGAGCGAACTTTTTCGATGAACTCAAGTTCTATGCTTATGTAATTATTTAGCAGGCTATAGTAATTATAGTAATTAGTTTTTTTTTTAAAGTACACCTTTTCCAATGCATTTTTAACTTTAAGGTGTAATTCTCAGGGATAATAAAATGCACCACAGTAGATCATGCAATCAAGTTAATGTAATCAAGTTGCTAATAATTTTCTTGGAAGAACTTCTATTAGAGAAGATGAAGACTTGCTCTTCTTTTGCTGAAGAAATGTCTTCATTTGCTGTTGATTGAGGTCCTAAGCTTAAGCTGCTAGGTTAAACTTGACCCAGTGGCACTTTCAAGTTATGATTGCTTGCCTTCCTGGGACTACACAAAGATTACTGACTGATAAAAAAATCAAAGAACTGAAATTCAGAGTACTGAGATTTTCCTGATCTTAATGTTTTGCGTGTTTAAAATCTGAAGAATCTTTCATATGGTACTAATGCATTTTATATTAGCACTTCTGAAAGTTTTTCTTAGAAGACATGTTTCTTACATCGTTTTATGTTCAGCCTTTAAGGAAGGTTTTTCCAAAACTTTCCTTTGTATCTTATATCTCCCTGTAGCAGTCAAAGCCTCAAGGAAAAAATGTGTATGATCAAGAAGTTCCTGTGGGTCAGTGTAGAATAATGATAATGAGATGGACAAACAATGCAGCAACAGGAATTAGGTGTCTTAAGATACTTTGCTGTCCCTTTGTGCCATTGGAGCTAAACTGCTGAAGGTAGATATGAAATGTATTCTATAAGGAGCTTTGATCACCATGTGTGGTGTATTTAGTTTTCAAGTTACCTGATCTTGTATGAAGCTAAAACTACCCACTGGCTTTATTTGTAATCCTTGTATAGCACTGTAGTTCTTATTTCTGTGCCTCCTCCCTGCAAACTGGTTATAGTAACTGTTAAATAAAGGAGTGAAGAATTTCAATTTCTCCTTTTGGATAACAGCTTCTATTTTGTTATTCTCAATAGTAGCAGCATTCACTTAATGGCTATTTAAGTAGCACCTTCACAGCTAGAATACTATTGAGTCTCATGTATAAACACAACCTGGAAAAGTAAATTCATTTGGAGAGAGTAGTAGTTAATCCAAGAAATAAAATACGAGGTGCACTTTAGCCAAGATTGGTTCTTTTTTCTCGTCTATCAGATTTTCTTTTTTTCATGAAGATGAAAGAATACAAAGATAAAACGTTTTTGTGTTGAGAATCCCTTCCTCGAAAACCTTCCCTGCTCCAGCCAGCCCCCACAAAGCTAGCCTGAGATAGAGCAAGGGACTTGTAGCTATATAGGGTCTCTTTACATCTTACATAAGTGATTCACATTCCCATTTCCCTATAACCATTTTAGGATGCTGTCCTAATCTTCTCATGCAAAAGTGAGGATGGCAGCAGTTGTGTACAGCTGTGCTTCTGTAGCCTTTTCAGTTTCCTTTGTCTCTGGAAAAGGGGCTTTTAGTTTGGTAGCTGAAGGCTTCTCTTCCAGAAGAGGCACTCCTAGACAGTGAATGTTTCTTAGGCTTAGTTTTGCCTTAGCTGTGGTTTGGTGGCAGCCTTGAGCCAGCCTAAGTGTGCATTTGCTTTGGAATATATGGTTGTGTCTGTCCCCACCCAGTCCTGATGCTCTTGCTCTCTGAACCGTACAGGAGCAGTTCTGCATTTAAACTAATTTGACACAAGCATAAAACCTAATTGTTTTTACCCAGGACAATTTTCCAAATTAATTCCTTTTGTGGGCTCTGTTTTTGCCAGAAGTGGTGAGAGGCAGTGGTTCTGGGTAGGGGAAGGTGTTGGCTGATAGCATTTAGGAAGTGGCCATGCTGCTGTGGTACATTGGGAGTTGAGTCCTGCTCTTTGCTTGCAACCACTACAAGAAGAACTTCAGTTCCAAATTGTGTTGTGAAGCAATAATGCACTAGAATTGGACAATAAATGTCCTTGAGAAAATAGGACCATCTTTCACTCCTTTGACTGTGCTGCTTTGTTGAGCTGGGCTTTCTTTGCTGTAGTAGCTCACAGGTTTCAGAAATTTTGTTGCCATTTCACTGTCTAATTTTTGCCACTGTCCTCTGATCAAGGAAATTCCATTTGTTTCTTGGAAGGCAGGCAATATATGAATAATTTATATAATAACTTAGAAATTGTGATTGAATGCGTGGTAAGAACTGCTGTATACCACTTCATGTACCTTTCTGCTCTGGCTGTTGCTCTTGTATCCAGTTTGCTTGGAAGTTCTGTCTGTTCCCCTGGAAGAAGATACCTGCTGGCATTGCCTCTCATCCTGCCCTGCAGGTCTGGCTCTTAAAGAGGTTTTAGAATTAGGTTTTAGGACAGGTGTATGGGCGTTTAAAAAAAAACAAAATCTGTATACTGCATCATCCAAATGTCATTTGGCAACCAAGAAGCTGTATTTCATGAAGTCAAAAATATTGCAGAAGACTTATTTTTCACCTTCTTGGACCAAAAAAAAAAAGATGTGGAGAATTATGCTGCAGCAGAAAGGGCTTTGTAGCTATGCTGATTAGCTGTGCTGCTTCAAAGTTTAGAAGACTTGATGATTGGTCACCATATAGGGGAGGAAAATGTGATAATTGCAGCAGTTGGAACTTCAACTTTCCTTCATTAAAACTAATGAGGATATGAATAATTCTGCAGTTTGGAGGCCTGAAAATCAGTACAAGACCTGGAAATAGAGACTATGGGTGGACTGAAAAGCCTGTTCTTGTGCTGTGATACTTAATTGATAACAATTGTTTCAAAAATCCAAACTTGGACATTCCTGTCATCAGGCACTGGGAAAGTTATGTCAAAAGGTTCAGAATGCTCTGGATCATTATAAACATTGGCCATCAGGTGTTTGTCGGCTGCCTGCTTTTCTGCTTTAATTAACCATATTTTGGTAGTAGAACTGAGATTGAAAGTTAATGTGCACCAATATTGTAGAAGACCTACTTGGCTGGTAACCTCAGGAAAGGAAAGTGAGGATGACTAGCATCCTGGTAGGCAAAGCATGGCAGACCATTTAGACCTGCATGTACACCTGTGTCCCTGTATTGATACAGTAAAAATGTTTTTAACTGTTGGAAATTGAGGTGAGAAGTGTTTTCTTTTGGCTTGTGTATTTCTTCAAAAGTGAAGTTTTGAAACTGTCCCAAATGTTTAAAGCACATGAGGAAATACTTTCAGCTATTCCTTTTGCTGTTGGCTGTCTGCGTAGTAACACTAGCCACTCTGTGGAGGATAGCTGAAAATATAAACATAGTTTAAATACCTTCAAGTAATGTAGGATAGAACTGAGGAAGAATAGCAAACAGCGTTTGAAGTATTTTTATCTTGAGTTAACATTTGATTGCATTATAAACAGTGGGTGTTATTGGGACTTCCAGTACTTGGCTTTTCCCCCAGTATATTCTTTACTCTTAGGGGAAAAAAACCTAAACCCAGACTTATACTGTGAACACATTATAAACACTATCTTAATTGCCTGCTTAATTTTTCTGCAGTAGAGTTTCAAGTAGTCGAAAATAGTTTCATCCAGTTAATGGAAGACACATTATTGACTGAATCTGATGCAGAGAAAATTGGACTATCTGTTAGAACTGAGGAACTGCTTATTTCTAGTACATTGTTCTGTAAGTGCAGACATTTGTAAAGATAATGCCTAGACTGCTTATATCCCAAGAAAAACCAAAGCATCTTTTAGCCCTCTATAGTCTTTATGTACTGTTGGTCGCTGCCCCTAATTGTTGGAACTGGATGTTACCCTTTCCATTTGACCTAACAATATGCTGTATTTTCTCTGGGAAATTAGGACCAAGATACAGTACTTGTCCTCGTGTAGAGAGGGTAGTGAATAGAATATCCTTACTGTTTAGGGATGAGAGCAGATCCTTTCTTTCTCTCTTAGTTCTTGTGTTAGGCAGAGGCACCTAAGGTTTTTGTCATCAGGGATAAGGTGGGATCTGAAGAGCGATTGACATAAGTGCCAGCAGAATCAGATCTAGGAAAGCCACAGTATAATGAAAGAGGATGCTGTTAGCTGCCAGTCTATCTCAAGAATTGACCAAAAAGATGTTTGAGGTAACAGATGAAAAAAATCATACACTGAAGGTGAAGGAGAGGGTAAACCATCTCCTGACCTTCTTAAATAAGCAAACAAAAAGCCACCAAACCCCCCCCTCCAAACACACAAAGAGCCCCCATCAAAACCAATTGACCAAGAAAAAAAAGTCAGCCTTTTTGGTTTGTCTGTACCTAGAAACAAGCATATGGACTGATAGTATACAGTTAGCATCCTTAATGTCCTGTCTCCCCAGATTCCTGTCTCCAAAAAGTGAGAGAAAAAGCCAAGCTAACAGCAAAGAGCCTCGAGCAAAAACTCCACACCACTACTGCATTATGGAAATAGTAGCAGCAGCACTTGTGTAGCTGGACTAGGGAACAGTGGTTTGCTGATTGAGTGATTTCAGTGTTTTGCATCTCTGCATCATAATCTTACAACCAACCCCAAGAGCTTGTTTTGCAGTTTCTGCCTGCCCATCTACCTCCAGGACTCTGTTCAGGGTGCAATTACTAGGCAATGGTTTGTAAAAGGGGTATGTTAATCTGGGCCAAGGACTGGCTACAGTCACTTATTAAAATGGGTTCTTTTACTTTCCTGTTTGGATGTGCCCAGTGTGAGCTTTGTCCATGTTGATTCATTTTTGATAAGCAAGCATTGTCTAAATGGTCTGAGAAAACGTGTGTTAATGTCATCATCTCTGAACTTTTGGAGAAGCTAAATTGGCTAAACTCAGATCACTCACTTCACTCTAACCTGCAGCCATTTTCCATTTCTTTCTTCATTCTGTCTGATTGCATTTACATACAGGCTTACACCTACACATTTTAGTGTGACATTCAGAACTGCACGTGTTATACTTGTATTTGCTTTACTCATTGTGTAAATGATATTCATTGCATCAGATACCTGCATTCACCTCTTTTATACAGCTAAAGGCTAAAGGATTAGATGGTCTTTGTGGTATAAACTAGTAGCTGTAGAAGCTGTGATCTCATTGACCAGTCTGTTACCATTGCTAAATCCCTTTAAATCGTGTTTTTCAGGGAACTTCCAAATGTGCAAAGTATATTCCTTGTTCCTCTTAACTTTTTCCCATTATTTCCCCTGTTTCCAGCTGCTGTCTTGCCAGGAAAAATAGATACAGGACAGTTGATTGGATGAGCATATTGCAGACAAGATCATTTCTTTAATGAAGTCTAACACCAAGTCTGAGAGGCTCTGTCAGAGTGGCAAACAACTGCTTATCCAAGCTGAGATTGCTTTGTTTTGGCAATCTCCTCTAAAACTTGGCAAAGTACTGGAGCACATAAGGAACTTCTTAAAAATGTGTGTGTGTATATATATATATATTTATTATTTTCTCTTCACAAAC
>JAYDZK010000274.1:24761837-24793781 GCA_034509185.1 Euphonia xanthogaster
TCTCTTCACAAACAACAGATTTATTAAACCTTGTCACCTGTGCTTTATGGAAGACTGTAGGTGTAGAGTGGAATGAGTTGCAAGTGCCAGAGAGTTTTTGAGAATATTTGAGATAATAACTTTGAGAGCATTTGTAATAATAAAGTGTACTGTGAGTGGAAAAGATCAGCCACAGATACAGTGTGCAGGGCTGTGGGTCTTCCACACCACAGAACTGTGTTTGTGTTAGGATGAGTCCTGCCCCAGTCCAGCCTGCCCCATGGACATTGTCTGTCTTTGCATTGCCACCTTGTCTGCAGGAGAATTCTGTCCTTCCCTGGCTGCCTCCCTGGCTGAGCTGTGAGCAGCACAGGGAGCTGTGGATGGATGTCCAGCTGGCTGGGCAGCACCCAGTGGGAACTGGGCTTGGTAATGGTGTGGCACTGAGTGATGAGTGATGCTGCTAAATCGTGTGGCAAGCTTCTGTCATCTTGTACATCTAAGGGCAGAGTGCAGATTCTGCTGGAGTATGTTGCTCCATCACTTTAAGTCTTTGACCTACATCAGCTCTACTTCTGATTATGTGGTCAAGTCCCCTTGTGAAAAGTGTGGGGTGAGTCTGGCATGGCTTGTGCTGTTGCTTTGTATGTTTATGGATGTCTTGTGCCGCTGTTCCTTTTTGCTCTAGCAGATTCCTGCTCCCATGTTCTCTCCCCATACTTTTGTAACCTGGTGTGTGGCATTTGAATGCTAGTGGAATCATAACTCTTGCTCCTTTCATTCATTAGCTAACAGTGTTAGTGATTATGTAGTACTTCTGGCAGAGGCCTGGTGCATCATATTTTAAAATGGTTTTGTATGTGTAGTATATTCAAAAAGAAAATTTTGTGAAAGAAGCCTTGTAAAGCTAGTAAAGCAGTAGAATATTAATCATCATGTTGAATGCACTGACATTGTAAGCAATTAAACATTTTCAGGAGAAGGAAGAGGAACTGTCAGATTGGAATCATGTAGCACTTCTTAAAATTTCTAGTAGCTAGTGTTTTGTTAGCTGGCTAGTACAGAGAAATTTGTAGCAAAATTTTTTATATGGATCTAAGAGACAGGTCTTCGAACTTGTACAAGAATTGCCTCTTCTGTTAATTAGATATTGATGTGTTCTTCCCAGCTGTTAATTGCAAAGGGCTCTTTAAACAATTTCTATTTAGTTCAGTTGCTTGTTACTGCATGCAGTGGCTATCAGCAGTGCAAAATGTAAATAAACTTACTAGTTCAGCAGTGTGATCACATACTTTCTATAATTTAGATAATGTCTTTTGGGGTTTTTTTCCTAGATTTTATAGCGAGGCAGCATCTCTTCATTTCTCTATCTAGATAAACTTCAGTGTTTGGAGAAGGATGTTCTGTCTGCAGTGACTTGCAGTGTAATTACATATTGTTTTGAGTTTGTGCTATATATTTCAGTTGAAAGCCTCTGCTCCAGCTCAAGCTTGGACAGAATAAGCTGAACTAAGGGAGCTTTTTGGAGGACACATGAATAGATTATTTATCTTTGAAAAGTGCAGAAAAATTTGGAGGAAAAATCTAAGGTGAATTGAAATATTTTGTTTCCTAAATTTGATACCATTTGAACATGGAATCAGTTGGCCTTTGCGTGTGATGGCTTTGGATAGTGGCTGTGGATTATTCTGGACAGTTGCTGTGCTGTGCATTGTGCCTCAGCACATGCTCCTTTCCCCACAGATTTTAAATATACTGGTTTTGAAATTTGAAAGAAGTGGTGCACAGCAGGACTTGCCAAGTATTTAAGGACTGTGTTGTAACTTAAGGGACTTTGTGCTACTAAAGGCCCTTGGAAGTGCTTTTGGTGGTGAAGGAACAAAAGATGTGTTTCTATTGTCTTAATGATACATGGCTGAAAAGCAGGCTTCCAAATGCTCTAGCTCCTGATTCCCAGTAATTTAAGCCTTGTTATTTAAGTGTTTAACAGTTGTTAAGGTGTTCTTTCTCTTTCCTACACTGTTGAGGCTACTTCAGAGGATTGTGTATGCTTACATGGACAAGAATATATGGCATATGTATTTTCATTGTGGGAAAATGAGTAATTAACTTGGTAAGACTTGTGGAGTTCTCCAGGTTCAAGTAACATAAATTTTGGCATTCCCAGGTTTGGTTCCATATGAAATCTAATGTGTGGATACGTAGCCTTCAAGCCTCTGGCTCAGCAAACCTTATTTAGAAGTATTGGATTTTCCCTTTGAGCTTGGGTGTGGTCTTCTTTGCCTTTTCCTCTTTTTCTTATTCCTTTCCTGGATAGAAACTAGTGCTGTTGAATGATCCTAAAGTTGTCAATTTTTAAATCTTATTGTGCTTGACTTTCTGGATGTTCAGTGCCATGTTAGATTCTTTGGACTTTGGTTGGAGCAAAACTAAGTGACTAAAAAAAATAGTATTTTAACACTTTTGTAAATGCACAGTCTTGGTCTGTTTTGTAAAAGTCTGAATGTTTCTGTGCATCCTTCAGCCCCTCTGTTGTATTCCTGTCCCAGGGTGCTTGTGGGCTCTGGAACTGGGCTCTGGCTGAGATGGATGGGGGCAAGGTGAACTAGGATCTTCTTGCTTAATCTCAAGCATGGTGTCTGTGTTTGGTTTCTTGGGAGAAGGTAAAGAGACAGAAGAAGATAACTCAACTCAATTGTAAAACTCCTTACAGATTTACAGAGTCCTCATGATAAGGACAAAAGTGAAAAATTTGGGGTATGTTTTGTGATTTTCTTTAAAAATCTGATGAAAAACTAAGTGTTTAAGAAGCTACATTTTTATTTGTTATCCACTTGATGTCAATGACAGGAGCAATCCAGTACAGAGCTTTTGCTTTTTAAAACACTGTTTTGCAGCCTACTTAAAAGCGTTTTTCCTACATGTGGGAAATAGTGAAGTAATTAAACACATTTGGGTCTATGCATAAATTTTCTAAAATTAACTGTCTCTTTCACACTAATCTTTCTTGTCTTTAATTGGATTGAAATGTGTGAAAGGGAAAAAGGTTTGATAGGGAACTATTTTTCAGAGAGTAGTTTTGCTACAGAGCACAGAAAGAAGCTGTTATATGTGCTTGGGCCAGGGAGGCAGGAACTTTGTTAAAAGGGAAAATATTTTTGTATTGTTTTTTTCTGCATTGTTTTTGAGTAAGTCATCTGCTATTTCCATGCTTTTGTACCTCTCACTCCAGTGGAGTAATTTAGCTGCACTGCAGTTAGGAACAAAATATTCTCTCACCTGAAGAATTAAAAATCCTTAATCATCAAGTTGTGGTAACCACTTACCACATCACTACAAATACACCTAATTAGTTTTGCTATTTCCCTTTTTGTTTCCCTAGCAGTTGCCAACCTATTCACTAACAGCAGTGCTGACTAACGTCTTCAGGCTTCAAACATGTCTCATTAGTAAACTAATGCATGACCCACATGCACAAAACCTGAGAAATTATTCTGAAAGGTGCTCAACAGAAGGATGCAGGATTTCAGGGAGAAATGGAAAAGGGATGGAAACAAAGGTCACATTTAGGTGTGTATCATGCTGTAGCACAAGTGATGTAAAATAGTGGAATAAACAGTTGAAATTCTTTGATTGTAGCTGTGACTCTCTTTTTGAGTTTATTTACAGCTGAGTTCTTACCCCCTCTGTTCTCAGTGGAACTGTTTCCTGTTTGGAAGTTCTTTTCCAGTACTGAGTAGGAGACTAGCTTAGTTCAGGTGTATGTATATGTATTTTAATCCTGAAGCAAATGGTTTTGCACTAGGAAACTTTTACCTTCAACTCCATCTTTGTTTTCAAAGTGTGTTTGCTGTTATAATAAACTCATTTTTTTCAGTTAACTGGAATTTATGAAGCATATCTTGGGATCGGCGTTCAGTCTTTCACCTGCTATAACAAGTTTGAGACACATGGTTTTGCGTTTTGTATTCAACTTTTCACTTCTGAGTAAGTGATTAATCTTTCTCCTTGTCATGTTTTGTGTCACAGTAGCACTGTCATTTTCTCCCTGTGACAGCCTGACACTGTTTAAACATCAGTCTAATTTTGCACATAAGCCAGTTTTAGAGAAGGAAAAAAAAAAATCACGTGAGACATGTCACAACTTATTTTCAGAAGCAGCAGGCTTGCAGAAGGCACAACTTGATCTGTTCTGTGTTGATTTCTGCTGACAGCAGGCTGTTGTGTTAAGCACATATAATAAAAATCAGTATTTTAGACAAGAGAAGTATGGAGAATACATATCTTACTGAGCAATGAAAAGGCAAAGCTTGTTGGAGGGAGGGAGAAGGCGATGGAGCCCATACATGACTGATTAGTACTGGTATCTCTGTCTTTTTAGAGAAAACGTCTACTTTATGCCACGTGTTTTAAGAGCTGCAGTTTTCATAATATGCAGTACATCCTGATGCAAGCATTGCTCCCTAGCCTTCAGCATTTGAGTCTTCACCTTGAGACTGGTGCTTAAATATGCTGGTTTTGCAAGTTCACAGTAAGTCAGATGGGGGTCATGTTGAAAATAGAAGTAAGTGATGAGTTAGGAATGGCTTCTGTCTCCCTCCTGTGTATGAAATCTTGTGTGCTGTTCCTTACTCTGTCATCTGAGGCACACTTGTGTGGCATTTTCTTCTGGTTCTGTCCTCCAAGAATCCGCATTTTATGACAAAATGGGAAAATACTTCTCTTTCGTTTCTTTATAGATGAGTTGTGTGAGAATCTAGAAGCAGCACCTGTAAAGGGTTGAAAGCGTAGCTTTTGTTGAACCTTAACAGCAGTTTCCATATGTAACTGTGTATAATATCAATATTCTAGAGGTGTGTGGACATTCCTAGAAGAATAACTAACCAGTACGTATGGTTGTAATGCTGTCCTGATGACAAAACAGTTGAAGAAATTTCATTGTATCTAGATATTTCTAGCAAAACAAGAGAAGACAGAAAAAGCTGAAAGCCTCTCAGAAAAGTTTTGTCAAAGTAATAACATGTTAAATAGAATTATTCTCTATCTTTCGTAGCTGCTCACTTACCTTTAATACAAAACCCCCTGTATTTACAGATTATATTGACATTGTTTAGGTTATGTGGGTCTTCTGGAACAGAGTTGATAGTCTGTGAAATGTGTTGATAGGTTTTAACTAAAGTCTGGTCTGTTCCATTTCCCTTCGAGTATCCTGAACCACCTCTGTGCCTTGGTATTGAGAATGAACAATTCAGGAAATTGCCTGTCTGTAAGAACATCTTCAGCTTGTATTTATTTGTCAATGTCCTTACTTTGGCCATGGGTTTGAAATTCTAATTTTTCATTTTTATTTGCTCCCCAACTTTTGAACATTTAGTCTTGCAAAGGAAAGCTACAATCTTGGAAATTTTTGTAGAGTTGATTATATCAGAAGCAGAGTTTTCACTTGCATTTTCTGAGATCTCTCTTTGAGCACAGACAAGGTGGACAAATAAGTTGTATTAATAAAGGAAGGAAAGCAATTAATTCCTCATGCATCCAGTTTTTCAAATGCTTTTGCGGGATAGGTGTAGAAAACTTGATATAGGTTGGAGGGTATTTGCAAAAAAAAAAGAAAGCTACTGTGTTAAATCTGGCTACATGGAGTTCTCTACCATGGGAACAATGTATGTAAGTAATAAAATGCTTGGTGAGTCCAGGAATTGTCTTTTCCACAGGAAGGATGATATTTTGTATGTTTTCTGTAGGCAAGTTTTCTTTATTTAATGCAAGAACACATGACTGAAAGGTACCTACCATTTAAATGTTTTACTCTGGAAATTATATAGCAGGAAGTTTGTTTTAATATTTAGTCAGAGTTTGGTAATGGTGGAAGTGTCTATTAACTGAATGTTATTTTTAAGGACAGGAATGAGCAGAGAATTGGGAGAGAAAATCCTATGGCAAGTGGAAAAGACTTCATTTTTCATAGGAAAAGCTTTTTTTGTGGTGTCTTATTGTCAGCTGTTATATGCAGTTGTCTTATGGTCATTGCATTTTAATTTTTTTTTTCAATTTTGAGGCAGTGGACTGTTGTATGTGTGTTCTTTTGTCTTGGAGGAAGTTGAAGGTGTAAGCTAAATAACTTTGAAATAAAGTTGATGCTTTTTTCCCCTTAAATAAATTTTGCTCTGTGTCTGTGCTGAAGAAGACATGGTCAAATTTACCTTTTACCAGGGGTAGGAATTTGAAGACTTATTTTCGTCTGAGTCTGACATAGTAGTATTTTCCCTTTCTTGTATGACACAATGAACCCTTTGTTTTCAGAGCTGCTGTTGCATGTTGCCAAGCCTGGAAAATGGAGTAGTTTCTTGAAGGATCATCTAATCCAAGTCACTGCTTAAAGAAGTGTAAAGGCAATTGCTTGTGTAGATTCAGTTCTTTCTTCTTCCTTCTGGATTTCCCTTCCTGCTCTGTATGTACTTTCATCTGCAGATCAGAGGGAGAAAGTGTTGCCACTGAAGAGAGGGGTATGTCAGACTCCTTTGAGTCAAACAGAAGCCTTTTCTTCTTCCTCCTCTTAGACTCTCTAATATTAGTTGATCTCTCCTTGCCTCTCCTCTGGGTTATCACAAGCTGTTGGCAGGATCCAGTCTGTTACTCTGTCTGCTCAACGCTTGTAACACAGCCCAAACTCAAAGTCTCATCAGGGTGAACTTGGGGCCCTTAATTGGAGTGTGTTACTAAGGCTGATTGGTATTATGCTGAACAGCGGTTATTTGCCTGAGAGATTTCTTAAAATCATCAAGGAAAATGAGGGAACTAATAAAGGTCTTTGATGTCTTCTTTACAGGAGTTAACTGATGTTTGGGTTGCCCATAATTAATTTCATCCTTCAAATTAATGTTCTTGAGCTTTCCAAATTACTAGTGTTGCAGTAGTTCATAACTCTGGTCTTTCTATGGGGTGTTGATCTTAGCTGTAGCTTGGGGAAATTCTGTTTGTCAGGGAGGGCAGCAGGTTGCCATTTGGTGGAAGAGTCAGCAGGCTTGGGAACAGCTTTGCTTTCTGGGCCTTGCCCATTGTTACCGCTCTGTCCCTGTGTCCTAGTGACTACACTGAGACATTTGCACTTTTCTCCTTGGGTCTACTTACAAAGGTGTTATGTAGCTTATCACAGCCTGCAGGCATAAAGAACACTGGCTTGAAAAAAGAAAAGAGGGGTTTTGTTTATACAGTCTTCACTGGTTATGTTTAGAGATGAATTGGGTTAAAACACTTTGCAGAATGGTGGATGAGAAGACCATTGGACTCACCTTTAAAACTATTATTATTATTATGTTACAAGTTGGCAATTGATTCCTATGGAATGGCAAAAGACCCTGCAAATTCTGGATCTGCCCCCTTTACAAGAAAACCCAGAGATTTCAAATCTCATGAAAAGATAAACTCTTGTTTAAATGAACTTGGATGCAGCTGGTTATAAATCTGAATATTTAGTCCTAAGATTGTATTTTAAATAACAAAATGAAGTGAGTTTTAAAAGCTCTTCTACTACATTATTCTTATGCTAGCCTTGTTCCTTGTCTTTAATCAGCATCTTAGGGTGAAAGTTTTGTGTGGTTTTGCTGTCCCTGAGGAGATTTTTTTCATAGTCTTTAGTCCTACCTGTCTAAAATTGCTGGACTGTGAACTGGGATTTTCTTTTAGTACACTCCATGTGTGTACTTTCTGTGCTTCGCTTGGGTTGCTTACAGTTAATTAAATTTATCATAAAGTAAAGCCCAATGGGAGCTTGTTTTGGACCAAGTAGACTGAGTCAGCACTTGTGTAACCAATACTTTCACATAGTTTTTTTTACCGTATTTCCTTTTTCATTGAAATAGTTCCTTGAGACAAGCAGTTGTTTACTTTTGTGTTTTGGGTAGGATTTCTTTACCTTTGAAAAATCTGTTGATCTGTTGAAAAACCTGCAAATGTTCCATGTTGTATTTATATTTAAAAAATTAATATAATGGAAAGGACTTCTGCATAACCCAGAACCGTGGGTTCACTTGTGTTGAAATCACATTGGATTTTCTCTACAACTAGAAAACAAAGTGAAGATTGTGTGTTGCACCAAGTGAAACTGTTGCCTATTGAATGAAATATCTATTATTCTATAGGAAATTTTCCTTTGTGGCTACGGCTTTGAAGTACAGTTCTAGCAGAGGAAGAATAGGAGAAGGGGACACTTTTTTGCCCATTGTAATGCAGTAAATGTCTTACCCTAGTGATGGCCCAAACAGCCATGCTGTGCCTAATTTCATCTTCTCTACTACTTCTGCTGCTGGGCTGCTTCAAAATGACAGCCGTGATGTTCTCCTTTATGTTTTTCCATTTTTCATAGGCTTCCATTTCTGTTGAAAATAAAAGCACTGAAAGGTTATATTTACTCCTAGAAGAAATAGTGAAAGGTGGAAAGAACTCTTGACAGTTGTCCTGAGGCAGCAGAAAAACTAATAATGAAAGAAACAGTTCAGTGTCTGTAAAATGCCTGGTCTAAAATGAATACATCCTTCTGCCCTTCTTGGAGATATGCTGGTTAATGGAATTCCAGCAGACTGGTGAGTGTTGTGGATGATAACTGGTACCTAATAATAGTAGATATTGCTGCAGTGGGAACAACTTAGTTTTAGTGTTAGCCGTAAGCATCGTTGCATATGCAGTAAATAATGAACTCGGAAGCAAAAACACACGTTGTGTCAAGTGATTTAGGTATTTTGCTTTCCTATAGAATGTTCTGTCACAGTGACTTGGAATTTGGCTAGTTGCTTGAAGACATCAGGTCTTTTCTCAGAAGAACTTGAAATGGTACCTAGGCAGATAGAAACAGGCAATGATTTAGATATAGCTGTGCAGCAGGACAGAGATGGTATTATTGGAGTTCAGAATTGTTTCCCTATTTGTGAAAGATTTCTGGATCTGTTCTTCTCTCCATACGAGCAAACTAGAAATAATTGATTAGATTCTATTTCAAATCCAATATTTGCTTTAGACAATAGTAAAAGAGAAGGCAGGCTCATCTTCAAAACAAGCACGTTAATAGTAGAAACACAGCCAAATAGAGCTGTCGAAGAGTTGTCTTCTCAATATAATCAGGCAGTAAAAAAAAGTGGGCTTGATGTGCAATTCCACAGCCTCTATAGCATGCGTTTAATAATTTATCTATATTTTTGTCACTGCTAGTCTGTAGAGACAAAATGTAAAGACTAATGAGGCAGGTAAAGTTCTGAGAGCAGATTGAGATTTTTTTAAGCTTCATGATGCATGAGGCTATGTTGTGATGATAAAGCACAAGCAGACACTTGACAACATTCTTGGATTATTACACACAGAATTTTAGTGGGAGCTAGATGAACCTCTGTTAAAATTTGAGGATAGGTGATTTGCAGATAGCTGTCTGTATCTCCAGCCTTGGATGACAGACTGATGATGCATATAATTTAGAAAGACTGGAGTTTACTGCAATATTTATACTTCCGCCAACTGTTTTGTTCCACGTGTACACGGAAGCTGCAAGATTATTCTGAGAAGCTGGCCAAGCTTCAGATGTGTGTGAGCTCAAACTCTTTGCTTCTACAGGAGAGTGGGACAGGGACTGGCTACCCTAATACCCCTGAAATCAAAATGCAATAGAAGATGATGTCAAACCTTTATGAAAGTTCTTTGGATATGCACGAGGTTGTCTGTATTTGGGCTTAATGCTTATTGTATGTCTCTTAGATCCTTGGTCCTCCAGCTTTTTCTGGAAGTGTAATGAATGTGATTATTTCTTTAGCACACTCTGCTATGACAAGCAGTGGATGCTGACTTTCCCCTTCTTGAACCATGCAAAAGTGCATCACATTAAAGCAAAAATGCTTCACAAAAAGCAGGAACATTGTGTATTAAAGAATCCGTTTTAAAGTTTTTTGGCACTGTGTTTTTTTGCATTTTACTAAAGATGTGAACTGTAATACTTTAGTGAGGACAATTATTTTGAAATAAAATAATGATCTATGCAATAGATAAAAAAATGAAGTTATGTAAACCAGATTAGTGTCAAGTAAGTAATTAAAATTAGATGTAATTTGTAGATACCCACAAGGAGTAGCAGAGTTTAGTCTGCATGTGTATAAAAATCCAGCCTCGGTTATGTGTCACTGCTGTAATGCCTCTTAAAATAGATATGGTATTTTATTGATTTATTTCTTTAATTTCAAATGAGCTCAGTTTTCCCTCTTCCCTTGTTTTGGTTTTGTTTTGGATTGGCTACACTTGAGGAGCTCTGGTGTGTCTCTGCCCCTTGTGCTAGGTGGTGTTGCACATGCTCACTTTGGTTTAGCCAGTGCTGCTGCTAGGAAAGCAGCCCAGTGAGAGCTGTTCTCTTACCCACTCCTAAGTGTGGGTTACTGGTTAGTTACAGTTTGTTACAGAACCTTTTAATATTGCTGCTTCATTTATGAAGAAACTATTTCAAGGGTGCTGGGGTTTGGTTTTTCAGCACTTGCTCCAGAGCTGTGGATTTGTGCTGCTATCCTTAGTGCTGTTTGTGTGAGCAATGCCATTGATTGTGCAGAACTGTTCATGTGGACTATTTTGCCACAGTGTAATTTCATTTGAAAACTCTACTAATAATATTTTCCCTTCATCTGGTTTACATAAAAACTGTATCTACTGTGTGTTCCTTGTCCTCCCTCACATATTCCTCTGTCTTTTGAGTGGAATGTGTAGCCATTTTGCCATTGTTATTCCCCTCCCTCACTAGTTGGATAAACAATTTCTTTTTGCATTATAATGATTGTAAAGAAGATGTAATAATATATTTATGCTTGTGTTCTGGAAAAAAAGTATAAATGTTTTGTATTTTATAAATATTGGAGAAAAAAAACTTCAGCACTCTCAGGGATTTGGGATCACAAGCTTTGTTTTTCTGAAATTGCATGAGGTGTGCATCTGTGTTTTTCTTTGTTGTGTAAATGCCAGTAGTGCTTTGCTGTTTTCTGCAGGCTTTTCATTTGTATTTTGAGGGTTAAGTAACTTTTTCTATTTTTTCTTTATCCTTCACTGTAACCACAGTAACCATTTTAACTGTGTTTGATTTAGTCCCAGTAGACAAGCAAAAAATTAATATTTAGAGCAATTCATAGGCAAAGCAAACTTACCTCCTTATCCCAGAGATTTTAAGAAATTAGTTAATTAAATATTGTTGACTTCAAATTTGGTGTGTTTTTATTTTGTTAGATTTATAGCCTGACTGCATTTTTTAATTTTTAAACTTTAACCTACTTAAATGTTTTCTACCATACTCTTCCATTTTCTTCCCAAGCCAATAGGAACATATAATACTTGGGAGTGATTTATGGTAGTTACTGTGACGTATTATTCTATGTGGTTCAGTTAAATGCAAAATAAAGAAAACGATAAGAGAAAAACAGGAAATCACAATGCCAACATAAGAGCAGCAATTTAGAGAGGTACAAGTGCATTGTATTGTGTTAGCTCTCTTGACAGGTGCTGTCCCATACTTGGATCTGCTGACAAACTGCAGTTTTTGGCTGCTCTAGCAGTTTGTTCCCAAGTGTTCTGCACAGTACAGATTCTTATTTTGTTTGTCATCTCTTCTGGAAGGTTCTAGGGAGGCTAATGCATGATCACACTCACCGTGGAGGCATCGGAGGGGAAAGATGGGAAAATAAGGAGGTGTGTCCCAGGTGGGAGCTCTGCTGTGCTGGCTGCTGCTGTGAGCTGTGGCAAACTGGGCAGCTCATGGACATGGGGCTTTTGCTGTTGCCAGAATGCAAAGATGCAACCTAAAGTCACAGTTTTATCTGAAAATACAAAGTTGTTTTGTTTGCTACTTCACTAGGTAATGAATATATTGGAATTCTCTGCTTTACCAGGAACTTGGTCTTTGCCTAATTAATCATTAAAGGTTGTTAGCATACTGTGGTGGAGCTTATTATTAGAGCCTGCATGTATTTCAGAGAGCTGTGACCCCTTCACGAGTAACTATAGAAACCTCACCGACCACAGTTATTAGCTTAAATTATGGAGTTCATATTTTTAATGAATATTGGCCAGAGTGAGTGGCTAATAATTTTGGTGTCTAAAATGATGAAGATTGCAAAATTCTGGTTATTTAATTTTGAGTAGCATAGTGATAAAAGGACTATCAGTTCACACAAGTTCAGGAATTACAGAATACTTGCATGAGTTACTAGACAACACTAAAAAAGCCCTTAGATACCTTGCACATTTTCCAAAGCTTTTGTGCAGAAATATTATGCCCATGTCCTTTATGCCAGATTCGCAATTTAAGGGTAAAATTTACTGAGACAGCAATTAAAATGTCTTTAGTGTTTCTGTTTTGCTTTCAGTATATTTCTGATATATGTTATTTCTTAATGTTAAACTTGATTTACACTGGTAATTGAGGTACTGAAAGAAATTCTGTCAGTTTGCAAAACAGTGGTAGGAGCAAGTGCTGCTGAAATGGAAGGGGAAAAGAAGAAATGTCAAATATGAACATTGTTGTACAACATTAGGGCCTGTAGGAATAGCAGGTTTGAAAATAGGAGTTGTGTATTTGTACAGCTGGTGAGATGGAGTTACCAGCCTGTGTTTTGGAAAAAATAAAGGTGCTTTTTTTGTGGTGGGGGGAACCCAACTCAGTCCTTTGTGGTTTAGATTGCTGAAGTGTAAATGGTTTAACTTGTCTGAAGTATAGAAGGAAACCAAATTTGAGGGGTAGGAGTATTCAAAGATGATATTACTGTTTCATGATACTTATAGCACAGGCCTGTGTGGGGAGGTAGGTTACTGGAACAGAGTGGTGATAATCATGATGGTTTCTGTATTGCTAGAGCTGGGAAAAGCAGGGGAGAGTGTGCCACACCATCCTATCAGGAAATAAAGATGCTGCTCAAACATGTTAGGATGGATTTTGTCCTAGTTGAGAGAAACTAACTTGTTTCAGCAGTGGTGTTGTTCTTAAAGAAATAAATCCCAAACCATTGTGCTTTGGACCAGATAAATGATTTGGGCAAGACCATCCTCTCTGTTTGTGAGTAATTGGGGTACAGGGAGGAAGGCAGTGGGCAGAAATAAAACTTGTTTTGATGATGGGATTGGAATGTTGAAACTAGCCAGTGGGAAGAAACGCTTGCGTGAACTTGGCATAAATGTTGTCCCACTTGTGAGGCATTGAGCTGTTCGAGTAATTAATGCTGTCATTGTTTTGTTTTTCTGCTCTTCTCTCTGTGTATCTCATATTATATTGCAGGTTGTTCTGTCTGCAGGTGTTTTCCTGGCAGGATGCCACTGACTTACTGAGACAGGGCTGGCTGCTGACAAGCTGTCCCTTCAGCTGCTGTGTCTCCAGGGTACCTTCACATAAATACTTTGTATGAAATGATTGCCTTCCTGAATTGTTTTCGAGGGAGAAAACCTTAATTCTTATGGATATGTTACTCTCATAGTGATGTTTTAATAACTGGAACATGTATAAATGTGAGATGGGATATGAAGTTGGGCAAAGTTTGCAGGTAGTATTTTTCATCACTGCCAGCATTTTAAGGGAAATCTGTTTATCAGAACTGTGGATCTCAAAAGCTGTGTTTTTATTATAACATAACCTGGAATAGTGAAGTTGTTTGAAAGGATTGAGTATAAACAAATGAATATAGACATGGAGTGTAGCAGAATGTGAAGAAGGCTGGTGGAGCAGTTCCCTAAACCCCACTCTGCTGCACCCAGTTCTTAGCTTTGTTTTTGGTTCAACAGCCCTTAAGGGCTTCTTGGGTAACACTAAATACTCTGGAATCCTGAGTGCCAAAAGGAAAGTTTTTATGCTGCCTCCAAGGTTTGTGTGTGTATGTTCTCCCTTCTTTCCTTGGGAAGGCTCAGCCTCTGGATGCCCCTTGGGAAGGCTCAGCCTCTGGATGCCCTGCAGTGGAGACTCTGTGGGGACAGGGGAGAGGGAGGCAGAGAAGTTTGTGTCAGCTACCTGCCCTCTCCTGCACTCTGCACAGCTCAGCCACTGCTCAGTGAGTTTACAGGCTGCCCAAAATAAGTGCAGCAGCCAGGAGAGGCCACCTGGCAGCCTTTTATCCTCCTGACTTGTCAAACCCTTGGGACAGTTAGTAGGATAAAGTAATTGCAAATCTACAGTGATGTGCATGTGTGTTTTGTTTTGTGTGCACCTCTAACGTGTAAGATCAGGAGACTGATTTCTTATGTACCTTTTAACTGTTGAATCTGCTCTCCTTAGGTCCACATTTCTGAACAACAAGTCTTTGTTTTGCTGTTTTTTATGCCTTTCAGCCCTTCTGGAGTTGAAGGTTGCAGCAGTTAAATAGCACTTGCATGTGTATGTTAACTATTCTATAGCATTTAGGCATTGGATCATCATTAGAATTGTGCAAAGATTTATTTGTTATAACCCTCTGTAAAACTTAAAAAAAAACCAAACCCAAACCAAAACAACAGGAATTTATCTTTTCTTTGTTAAGGCATGTTCTCCGCTCTCAATTCAGCCTTTGGATCATCAGGCTAACTGACAAAATAGTCACATTCTTGCTTCTAAAAGCTTGAATCCAGTACATATTTGACATAGAACATTAATGATAGATGTATTTTTCTGTGAACCTACTTTCTCAGTAATAGAAAGGACATGGAAGATTTTGGCACTCATACTCTGTGGGTTTCGTGGAGAACCACACTGAATAAAAACAGGCCTTATGGAGGAGCCTGTGCTGCAGTGAGGAAGTGAGTGGTGCAGAAACTAGGATTGGCTTTCTTGAATTGAAGTGGGCTCATTGGCATTTATACAGTGGGCTTTTGGGGTTTTTTTGCAGTGGTGTAAAAATATAATAACCATGTCTTAAGCATTTTTAAAGTAAAAATTTGTATAGTGAGGTGTGTTAGATCATCTTTATTGAAGACTACAATATAAATATCAAACCTGATCTGTTTTTCTATATGCTACTTTTTTTCTGAAGAGATATTGAGGGGGTAGTTACACTGTGTATGTGATCAATAGTCGTCAAAATAATTTCACCAGTGACTTTGTTAATCCTATTCAGAATGCAGTGAGGAAGGGAGAAAAAGAAAAAAAAATCACTAAAGAATAATTAGCAGAATGAAATTGAGTTAGTAGGTGTGACATCCAATTATTTTCTTCCCTGGAGATAAATATCAAGTCAAGGTTGGATATTACAATTGGAGGGTAGCACCTCTGCTGCTTCCGAATCAGGCAGAGTGAGAAGTAGCCATGTCATGTGAAGAAAAAAGGTCATGTCTCTGACTGCTGTGGTTAATGCATAGTTTGATTTGGGAAGGGGTTAGCCACTTCTGATTGCTGCTTTAATGAGGACTTCCCTTCGTAAAAATCCTTGTTTTTTTAGGGATTGCTACACGGCATATTTGATTTTGATAGTCTTTTTGCTCTGTGGATGGAAGCCATAGGCAGAGGTTTTGAAAGACTTGTGTGCTCCAACACAGCATCTTTGAGGGCTAAGAGTGCAGCACAGGATTGCTTGCACACACCAAAGGATTTCTGCTAGGCTTTCCTTCTAAGAAGGCAGTTTGAAATAGTTGCACTTCCATGGCTGTGTGGTAGCAGGATTCCCTGATCCATTGAAGGGGTGACGTGGGGTGGAAAGGCTGGCTGTGAAAGGTTGATATGAGATTGGCTGTACCTGTGATTTGACCTTATCCCATGAAATGCAACCAGGTATCATCTGCAGTGTGTTAGGCTGTTAAAGACATGGCTTCATCTGTGAAATAGGAGAGCTTTTCTTTTCCCTTCATTAAAATAATAAGAAAAAAACTTGGCATTAGCTGGTGTCCTTCACTTAAATCTTGTTTGGAAATACTATCACTTTTTCAAGTTGACAATATGCCCATATTGTGTCTATGTAGTGTTCTCTTAATTTTACTGCTACCTTGGGATATATTTCTTAGGTTCAGTTTTTTGCCATGGTAGTTTCCAGATTCTCCCACCCCTCAGGAAAGTGCAGACATTATTTTTTCCTTTCTTGTTTGTTACTTAGTGTTGTTCAAGTCATTCTTGGACTTCTGACAAAATAAGCTCATGGTCTATTAAGAAAAGCTTAACTGTTTAAATGGCTGTCAAAAACAATGTCACAAGTACCTGTCCATGTAAATTACAGTTTATGGAAAACTGTGTTGTGTTGGAGGAAAGTTTTATTACTAAACAGATGTAGAACTAGGTTAGAAAGTGTAAGTAGATGTTGTAATTATCTGTTGGAAAGAAATGAAAAATGCTGTTAATTGGGTTTTCTATCATGTGAAAATGGCCCGTGTCTCAGCTAGTTATTCTTTTACTCCTTATTTTTAAATTTGTTGAATTTACTCTTTTCCTCGTAGACTATTTTTCTTTGAACTTTTACAGTTTGTAGCAAATATATATATATAGTCAGCACTTTCTTGGGTGACAGAGATGGTTCACTGATGTGTTTGCATAGCTCTGAGAATTTCATGATAGTTGCAAGATGCAGAAATTTGTATTGGTTTATTAATGCAGTTTTGGTATTCCTTCTAATATAGTATTCCATTATTCAGACTCTGGATTAAATTGTGTTGTATTAAATGCAGATGTGTCATGTAGGCAAGTGTTTTTTGGAAGGAGATAGATGATCATAGTATGATGGAATTGTTTAGGCTGGAAAAGGTCCATCATTGTTGGGCCCAATGATTAACCCAGCACTGCCAAGTTCACCACTGAACCATGTCCCTAAATGCCATATCTACATGTCTTCTAAATACCTCCAGGGATGGTAACCTCACAGTTTCCCTGAACAGCGTGTTCTGACTTTAGAACCCTATGTTTTATAACCCTTTTGGGGTTATCCAATGCTAATTTACAATCTAACCCTCCCCTGGCACAGCTTGATGCCATACCTTTTTCTGCTCTTTCTTCTCACTTGAGAGATGAGACCATCTCCCAGCTGGCTACACCCTCCTTTCAGGCAGCTGTAGAGGGATGAGGCCCCCCTTGAGCCTCCTTTTCTCCAGGCTAAGCACCCTCACCTCCTCTTCCAAGAACTTGTGCTCCAGGCCTTTCACTGGCTTCATTGCCCATCTCTGGACACACTCCAGCACCTCAGTGAAACTTAGTTTAGTTGGCAGGAGACGTTCAGAGCTGCACAACGGGTACCAGGCAGTAAAACTGTAGTACCTCAGTGAAGAGGTGCTGAGATGGGAGTGAGAAAGCTGGCATTGCTCATTTGAAGGAGGAAAGCTGCTAGATGAGTGGGAAAAACCACCCTCCTCACATGAGCAGTCTTGAGAGTGTGTAGATGCTTTAATGAAATGTGAAGGATGGATTTCATATTCGATTGGTTTGTGTGCAAATCTCAGTGATTATAGCTTTCCTTGTCTGTATATTTGGGTCACTAGTTTTACTAGTGACTGTCATAGGTGGGTGTTTATTTCTTGGAAACAAACAGGAGATTAAGGAAGTAAGTCGTGAATGAAGCAATGATCCATGCTTACTGTTACCCAGAAGTTACTGTATCTAGAACTAATGTAAGCAATCTGATGTTAATGATGTCTTAAAATATCTTTTCAGGCTTCTCTGTGTGGCTGGAATAAATACATGGAATGTGGGAAGTCCAATAAGTATTCACTGTTGTGCAGGAAATGAGGTTATTAAACATTGAGTTGGTGCAAGTGACTGTTACAAACTTCTGTTCTATAGTGATTATATTTTTATAGGTAGAGTTTACATATAAAATCACATAGATCAGAACTGACTTTTTTGCTTGTTGCTTGGGGATAAGAGACTGCTCTGACTAAGAATAATGTTTCTACTCACTCTTCTGAGTAATTGTATGCATTTGAATTTTTTCAGAGCAGAGTGCTTGGCAAACAGTTGTGTACAGGTACATCTAGGGATGGTGGAAATCCATCTGGTCAAAATGGGTGTGTATATTAGCTGGAGAATATAATGAACTTGTTCAAAATATACTTTGCTGTACATGACTTTGATTTGGCAGATTATAAGTGACTCACAAACTTTGTATGGCTTACCAAATCAGATTCAGAATGTTGTTTAGATTTTTTTTCCCCTGAGCATGACCATGTTTTCTTTATTTGCAATTTGTTTCACCAGACTTTTTGGTCACATACTTTTCAAATGCTCCAGTACATAATTTCAAAGTTGATTATAGCTGTGTTTTGAAAAAGTCAACAGTAAACTTTTTTAAGGACTTCAGTTTGTTTAAAATGCATTATGTAACTGTGGCCAGTGCAAGTCTTCCTTTACAATATTATTATGCAATGTTTTTCAAAACCTGGTACCAGAAGGAAGTGCATTTTGCAGTATATCTTGGATACAGAAAAACTTTAGTTATTATTTTACTACCATTGTAGCTTCCTTGATTTCTCCTCTGCCCCTAATGGGAAATGGAACAAGTGGCTTTCCACCTTTGTGCTGTCTTTTGTGTTGTCAGTCTATCCATGTATAGCCACTCACACAGCAAAGCAGGGTCTCTTAGAGCTAGTCCAAGTTCTAATCTTTGTGGGAGAATGCTCAGTTCATACCTGCCAATGTATTTATTGCTGTAAGAGTAAATTTTAGCTCTCTTTTTTTATGCTAACCAGTTCAAGAATTTATGCTAGAGGTACTACTCTGCTTTTAAGCCCTCTGAGTTTGTGAAAACAAATGAAAAATGTCTTCCAGTGACAATGTTTGATTTCATTGTGTTTGCCCAGATACCATCCCAAATAGACTGTTATTTTAGGTGGCCACTACCAATAAACTATTGGTAAGCACTGGCCCAAGTAAGGATTTTTGACATGGTCCCATAAATAGCTGGACTCTTATGAAAAAGATTGCTATTTTTACTAAGAAGGAGATGGTGATTTGCTGCTTTGGGGAAGGTACAATTTTGCTGATACTTCATATCAGTTTCTTCTCATTCTATGTAGTTTATAATCAAGATGGAGTGGGGGGTGAGGAGGGGAACAGTGGAGGGTGGAAGAAAGGGGAAAGGAGCAAAAACATTGCTTTAGGCACAAATCAGCCAAAAGGCCATGACGTACCAGTTTCTTGTCTTTTTTTTTTTTTTTTTAACCTTTTCTTCCCACTGGTACTTAATCATTTGGTTAGTCCTAATCGTATACAGATGTTATCTTTGAAACATTGTTGTAAGGGGTGGGAGTAAGCATAACAGATAGTGTGCTTTGATGGAAGGGCAAAAGTATGATGTACAGATACATTGTAATTTATTGTTTGCCTCTTTGCTGGTTTTTAATATTCTGGCTTTTTGTGCAGTGTGCATGAGTTCTCACAAGTGAGCCACTTTAGGCTGTCAATTTGACAAATGGTACATATTAGTTTTTAAAGCTTATTTGTAGCTTCATACTGTCTTTGAATATATTCTTTTTCTGCAGTGTGTCTGAGGTACTCCTTGAACATCACTTGAAATGTTTGAATATTCACAAATATTTTTGTTAGGTTAATTTAACTGTCATGTTCTCACCTCTTAAAAGAAAAATCTAACATGACAGAGCACTATAGGCTTTGCTTTCCCCCTAAGGATTAGGTTTCATACATCCTTACTGCGTTTTGAAGGAGTCTGTCCAAACCTGTACTTCCAGTACACTGTTCTTTGGCTCCTCACCATGATGGTTGTTGAAACATAAATGTCTGTTATGATAGATCATAAAGGTATCTGCTTTACTAGATGAACATATCCTGCTCTTCTGTGGGGGTATGGTTTATAAAATCAGTTTAAAAGAATCAAGTGTCTGTGGTTGAGCTGTGTTCTTTTGTGTGTTAGCAGTCCCTGTGCTCTCCTTGTTCAATGGGAAAAGGTTGTGGGTTCTGCAGTAAAACCATCTGTAATGGATGTGCCAATTTCTCATACCTGCTGTTCTTGCCCAGTCACTTCTGTGGTTCTGGGATCACAATATGAAAGGAAATCTATTGAAATTCTGTCACTCCCAAAGTTTAGCATGAGGAGATTCAAATACAGTAAATACCGTAAACTGTTTCTTTTACATGGCTTATGGAATGTTCATGACAGTAGTCATTTTTTGTTTTGTCTGGTGCCTTTGGATCCTGTTCTGGGATTTTTTTTAGTTGTAGCATTATAGAAAGAATATTCAGTTTGTTGATTCCTTCCTTTTTAATGTTTATAACTGCCTTTGTAGTTCTTTTCTACAATTGCATCACATTTGCCTGTTCCTGGTAACATCAGTGAATATCAGTTTATAGATGTGTATGTATGGCAGCCTGTAAGAACATGGTGTGTATTTGTTTCTCGCTCTTGAGGGCTCTGCAGAGTTTCTTGCTGATGCTCCTCAGCCTGTGTGGTGTTTCCTACAAAGTCAGTCATCCCTTGCCGTGCCTGTGTGCTTCCTCAGCGGGACTAACTTGTGCTCTGCTGGATCAGAGGTTCAGAGAATTCACAGGTGCTTGTGAACCCCTGGCTCTGGAGACTGGCTGAGGAGTTTGCAAATGCAGCTATCAAAAGGACACTGTTTATCTAAAAAAATCTGTGGAGAAGGAAAGAAAAGGGGAAAAGGAGGAGGCATCAAACTCTTTAAATGTTTAAGGCTTTTTTGTGTCTTATTTCCAGTTGCTGCTCACTGGTTTCTTAAGCTTGCGATTCTGGTAGGTCGAGTCTCATGGGATGTCTGAGTTAGCAAGGGTGTGATGGAGTTTGTGTCAGCAGCTCCTGTCAAAAGAGTAGGTTGCAAGTGCTCCTAATTTTCTCACTGCTGATTGTTTTTGTTTTGGTTTTTGTTTTTGTTTTTTTTTTTGTATTAGTGTTTAATCATCACTTTTGTTTAATCAAAATATGAAAGCCAGTAAAGTAATACAGTCTTTACATTTCCTAGTTCAGGATGCCGGTCCTGATTTTCATGTATATCTCATATCCATGATAAAAATTTCTTGAAGCAGTACTATTGAGAGTGTTCTCAAACTGGAAGACCAGATAGTGTGTTTTCTACTCAGAGCAGCAGCACAATGTCTTGACTTCCCAGTCTGAGCTCTTTTTTTGTCAGAGGACAATATGGACCCAGAATTGGTAGATTTTGGCACCACTGACAAATTTACTATTGCAGTGCGGGACTTGGTTTTTTAAAGCCTGTTACAGATGTTCTTAAAGAGTTAAGGTAACATGTCCTACATTTCCTTCTGTAGCATTAAATTATTATTTGAAGATATATATTTTTAAAGTATATTTGAATATATATATTTTATGCTCTGTTATGCCCTATCAAATGATATTGCCCTGGGGATGAAGGTGGAAAACCTGAGCAAAGAAAAACATAGTTTTTGTTAGGTAGGGGAGCTTTGCACTGCATCAGAAAGCAGTTCTGGCATAGCTTCCTTGTGTGTGTGTCTGTTTGAAGTGTGGAGAGAATAGCAAGGAAATAGATTTTCAGAACAGCAGTGAGCTTGCTTGTCTTACAAGCTGTTTCCATTTCTTTTTCTACTGATAAGTAACATGGTGCATTACCAGTGATACTTCCCCTGCTCCCCTATTCTCTCTAGATCAGAGTTAACACTTGCATTGAATTAAATGCTTCAGTGAAGAGCATGAGTTTAAGACACGGTGAGTGATAAAAATTGACATCTGAAGATGAGCAGGGCTGCACAGGAGGCAATTGGTTTGGAGTGTTGGTGGGTAAGTCTTTACATAAGCGAGTAAATAAAACTAAATAGTGGACATTTTGGTGAGATCCCTCCTAGGCCTTTCATGTTCCTTGCCTGCAATAGTTTCTTCTGGTTTTCACCTATATGTTATGTAGATAAATCAGTTTCCAACTAATTGGGCTAAGACTTGTTACATGTGTGTCAAGCTAGGTAAGGAGAAAGTAAACCTTGATCTCAAAATGTGTCTGCTTCATTTTCAATAGAAAGGTCAAAAAGCATTTTCTGTTAAATTAAACTTGAGTTTCTGAATGTGCCTTAAACATCTTACTGAAGCAGTTACATGTTTTTTTTAACTCAATACTTGTGCTACAGAACAGATAATTATAATAAATAATCCACAACTGAACTTTGAAGTGCTATTTGGTAATATTAAGTAAACCTTGCATGTTTGTTAGCAGCTTCAGAATTCATTCTTAAAACTTACTCCAATTCTGAACTTGGGTCTTTTTCCAGCAGACATGTTTGCACAGTGGAAAGCTTGAGATAAGCCACATTTGTTTCAATAAGAGAACACTTGAGCCTGAAATTTGTGTCGTTCCTGAATTCATTGTCTGGTAATGAGCTCTTGCTCCTTAGATTGCACTGTAATGCTTCTGCTTGGAAGAGTGGTACTCAACTGTAGATATTGTCAATAAGGATCATTTTAAGATCTGTCGGCATTTGAAGTTTTACTGGGGAAAATTTCAGTAAGTTTAAGAGTCCTGCTGTAGCTGCAGGATGCCGCCAGTAGTAGCAGTAGGCTCAGCATGCACATGCAGTTTGTATGTGCCAGACAGGGTGTTATGGTTGGTGTTGGTGCCATAGCTGTTCCCACGAATATTCCCATGATGATTGTGTGAATAGTTCGGAGGAGGAGTAGGGGTGATACTACTCTTTGTGATTGTTTTTTTGAGGATTTCATGGTTGGGGTGTTGGTTGGTTTGTTTGTTTGTTTTATGAGCCTAGTCCTTCACACAAATCCTTTTCTGAAGATGCAGCTTGAATATGAGGCCAGGCTTCCTGAGGTGAGCTCTTATCTGCGTGGCAGGAATCGGGGAATGTGTTTGGCTGTGTCTCCTGCTTGCTGGAATCAACTTGCTTGGAGTTCCCTGCCTCAGTCCACCTGGCTTCAGACTGACAGTCCCCTCCTGTCTTTCAAAGGCTGCCAGGCCTTCTAAAGTAAAAGAGCCAGCCTTAGGTTTAATTTTATCAGCTGCAGTCCATTCAGAAAGTTAGATAACTGTACAGAGAATAATATTTTCACTTAAATACTTTGGATTTTAGTGTAGCAACATTAATAATAAAATGCAGTCATTTTAGAAATTAACTTCCTTATATTCTGAAGTTGTTGGGAATAATGCATAAAGCATAGTGAAGCATATAGATAAGTGAAGTAATATAGTTTAAGATCCTGCATTTCCAGAAGTCATGTTAATTTCATAGGAAATTTAATATGTGAATAACTTGCTGTGAAGAGAAAAAAACTTAGAAATTATTACTTCAGAAAGTTTTATGGTAATTTGTGAAGGCTGCAGAGAGATTCCATGCTATGATGATCATAATTCAGAAATGTAAATAACAGACCATTTATTTTTCTCGTTGCCTATTAGGCATAGTCTCTGGAGTTATAAAACAGGAGTCAGAACCTCTGGGTGGCTACTTAATTTTTAAATATGTTGATAGAATTAACAGAGAAGGAAGAGGCTTGAAAGCTTGTGTATCTTTGCTTTATATGTTATGGAATTAAAAGCAGATCTAGTTGCTTCTTCTTCTTTAAAAACAAAGTGATATTCTTTTAAACAGCCAGAATTGATTTCTAATGCTTGAGAGTTCAGTTTGTTGACATCTTTTATAGAAGTTATTTTAAATTTTAGCATGGATGGCTGATGCAAGGTTTAAGAAAAAAAAAATCCAGCTAACAAAATCAAGGTCTCAGGATCAGGTGAAGAATGCAATGGTGGGGGCTGTACTTTTGAATTCACTAATGATTTGATTAATATGAAAGAGAATAATTGTTCACCAAATGACTAAGTCCTTGCTGTTGAAAAAAGCCTTTTTTTTTTGTTTTGCATATGTGAAGATAACAAAACCTCTTAATACTGTGATTTATCCAGGTAGCTTAGCAATGCTGTGTACAAACCACTTGTTTTGATGCTTTTTTAGTTCTAGACTCTCCCAAAAGGAGAACAAACAAAACCCCCAGGATAAGCCTGTGGTGTTCTTGTGTGAAGAGCAACCTACCAGAAATGTGGAAAAAAAAAATAAGATAGTGATAAGGTGCATGAGAAGCTTGAGAGTAAGAGAACTCAAGACATGTTCCAGTAGTAGATGATCTTGTTTAGCGCATGGGAAGGTGGGAGCAGTTTGTGATCTGCATGCAGCAGGATGTGGCGTGGAGGGATTCAACCAGAGGTTTCATGACCTCCTCGCTGCTTCTGTGCTCTTGTCCCTGGCTAACTTTTGGACTGTGTATAACAGAATATTGAGGATCTCCAGCAGTGGTGAAGTTGAAAGCCACTTTTTACTGATTGAAGCATTCATTGGCATCGCTTTTAGGATAGTAGAGTGAAATTCCTTTTTTAGCTGAAACAAGCAAAAATTTTAAAGAAGTAATAATTTGTGTAGATCTCAAAGGAGCAACGTTTCATATTGTAAATGCAAAGTTTTAAAAATTTATAAAAGTAATTATAGATTAATAAAGGTTCCTAAAACACTTTTATAAGAATAATTCCTATAGTAATTCTATAATAAGAACTGTTGCATATCTGGATCTTGAGAATAATTTATTCTAATATTATTGCTTCAATAGACTGGATGCTTGGTTAAAGAGCAGCAGCATTCTCATGGGGGATTTTGCTTTTGTGGCTCTGTGTGTGGATATTGGGGCAGTTCCTGCTATTCCTTCAGTGTGAGTGCAGGCAGGAGGATGGCTCAGGGACAGCTGGCACCACAGGGCCCCCTGGGACAGAGCAGAGTGTGGTGCCTTGGCTCCAGAGCCATTCATTCAGCTCTCACTGAGGGCCGAGCTGCTCAGTTGCTGTGGAGGCAAGGTTTTGAGCATCATTACAATTTTTCTAATCGACCTGTAATGATGCTTTTAGCCTGATCTCGTCACCCTGCAGTTTGTAGAATGTCCTGTTTGTAATTCAGATATACTCAGGGCAAAACTGGGGAAGCACATTCCAGAGCTAACTGAATTATCAGAAGGAACTTTAAAAAGTGCAGTCTTATTTAAATCAATAAAATGTAAATCTGTGGTGTTAGACAAGACACGTTCAACACCTTTCAAATATCTTCCTACATTTCATCTTCCAACACCAAACTCAACTTTGCAAGTCAGAAAGATGAGTTATTGGTAGGATGAAGATCACTTTTGTGTTCTTGGGTCGTGAAGGGAGGGTACATTTCCACAGAGGATTTGTTGCAGAGAGATCACTGTTATTTGTGCCATTAAGCCAGTGAAAGAGAGAAATTATGAAATTATTTGTGTAATTTTTTAATGATGTTGCCTTGAAAAGTTGGAGTACAACCTGCAATCATAAAATGCAGCATTAAGCTTAGTTTTGAAACAGTTTTTGATTTGGGTTGACTTTTAATAGAAAGATTTATGTTTGAAATGAATTGAAAAATTCAGTTCAGTTGCTCCCATGTAAGCATTCCCAGTGTGCTTTCTGCTTCCCATTACATTTGACATACTTTTTGGCAGCCTGACAGAAACACAGCTTACTAGACAATGAACCTGAACTAGATTTCTTAATTTTTCTAACCAGTGATAAAATGCAATGGTTATGAAAATACTAAGCTGTCAGCAGTGAAGGAAACCACAGCTCTCAGCATTGCAGCTTTGTGGAAGCGCTGGACTGCTGTGCATTCTGTCAAACTGGCTACTTTAAACTTAAAGCAGGGTTTCTCCTTTCACATTAGTGCTGCTTTTAGTGACATCATTGTCCCTACAGTTTGTATAGTGTTTGTATTCAATTGTGCAAAGCTTCACTGAAACTGGGTCACTAGTTTTTATGAATGCAGTTCTTGAACAGTAAAAGCAAAAGAGCTTTACTGCAGAGTGTACTGCTTCTTGTCTGTGAGAGAGCAACTAAAGTGCCATAAAAAGTCCCTTTAAATATGAAATTGTTTGAACCTGGCAAATCTTTGTAGAACTCTGACCTACATATATTGTTTTAAAAAATGAAATCTTGGAAATTAATTTGTGATCAGAAGATGATATGAGCAGAAGAGAAAGGTGAAGCTAGAGCAGAACCTTTTTTCAGGAGGAATGGATTAATGAACAAAAATTGACTTAACTCTAAGCAGAGAATTTCTGGGGATCGTTAAATTTCCCAGAAGGCAAAGGCAATTTGCCTTTGGCTTCTGCCTTAATGTAGCAGTGACAAGTAGTAGTTTTGCAGACAGATTGTCCTCTAGAGGATCCTGATTCTTAATTGTATAAAAGTTCTAATTGTTCCATTTTTAAGTACTAACTTAAGTAAGTTGTGCATATAACTTAATTGTGGTATGAACATCCTGGATGAATCTAAATGAAGCAAATAAATCTCACAAGTGCTACTTAAAAAGACAGAATTAAGGACATGCTAATAAAGCAAGATATTCACTTGCTAAAATATAGGTTTTTTTAAAATAATACTGTTACTGCAATGTTTGCAAGTTCCCTTACTATACTGTCCTTTTCCTCCTGAGATGGCATCAACAGTCGCTGAACAAGGCTTCAGTGAACATTACAGAAAATTTAACAAAATGATGCTCTTCAGTATTGAAAATCATGTCTGAATAAGGTGTTCAGATCATGGTCTGGCTTTTGATAGCTGGTCAGAGCCGCTGGTACCACAAGCCCAGGTATAAAAGGCTGGGAAGTAATGTGAAAGCTGAGGCCAAGGGAGATGTTGTGATTTCAAGCCTGTATTCCCCTCGCCACATCTGCTCTTGTGGGAGTCCCTGTGGAAAGCTGGTCTTGGGGAGTGGCCTGTCTCTTACACATGCCTCAGAATTGGTGTTCTGGTGTAGAAGCTTTCAAAGACTCTAAGCAGAGATGTCTGAAGTTTTTCTGACACCTGCTTATGATCATGGTAATCTTAATGAAAGGAAAAGGGCACTAATAATTTTAGTTATTAACCATAGAATGTACATTTAGCTTAAAAGGATGTTGGACATGCTTTCTTGCAGTGTGTCCTGTGTAACTGCTTCCAAATAGACCAGGCTTATTAAGAATTTCATCAGTTTGGTTAAAACTGTTTAATCAACAGCTTAAATATGGAAGGTACCTTAAAAAAGCAGTGTTGAATGAGGAATAATTGACAGCTACTTGGACATGCCTTAAATGGAATAGAATTTCCAAAATTACAACAAATAGAAATATTGATGAAGTAACTACCACTGAAAGAAATGGCCTCTCTGCTGCTATTCCAGGAAGAAAACAAATAACTTTGAGTAAAAATAATTTTTTTTTAAAAAGTAGAAAACAATTAGCAGTATGTTCTTTTTAACAGGAATATATGTATTAGTAAATTATATTTTATAGTTTGATCTGTGCTTTGCTGGTGTTGATACCTCTTGACACAGTGTTAATATTACAAAATACACAGATTCTTTGGGTTTTGATTGGATTATAACTTTGCCAGACATTATCTACAAACAGTGAATTCTTTTGGACAATCGTAATAAGTTTCATACATGCATTAGTTAATACTGCATTTACTAGGCAAGAAGGAAGAGCAAACTTAATTGGAGTATTTAGACTACTGTTTCAGCATGGAAAGTTTCCCCTTTTACTGTATTTACTGATTTCTAATTGGAAAAGATAGACTTCCACATAGTAAACCAAGAGAAAGTGTTAGGTGTCCTGGGTAAACTTGGTATGCCTTTAGTGTAGCTAGAGGAGATTTGTGGTGTATATGGTTTATATGAATAGCTCTTGTGCAAAAATGTTTTTGAAGTGGGTTTCAGTGGATTAATTATGAACACTGCTTAGGAAGTCTACACAACTAAGTAATTAAGGCCAGTGGTCTGTAGCAGTGAGTTCATTCTATTGGGAACACAATTCTGGTATCACCATGGCTTTTCAAAGAATCATGGCCAAGTGTTTAGCATGTGCCAACTTTTTATTCCTGGGGGAGGGGGGGGAATGCTAATGCAGATTGTATTGCTTTAATGGCTAAGTCTAGCAGGCTTTTAATAAAAAAGTGCCATATCACAGGCACTCTTTAATATGATGGATCAAACCAATTAGGCAGGGAAAGTCACAAATGCAGTGTTTAGTTTAAAAAGCAAGCACCACCACCCTCGGCATCCCCTCTGCCCCAAGCTAGCAACCACCAACCTCTCTCTTCCCAGGTTACTTCGTGAGCTATGGATGTGACTGGGAGCTGACTCCCATCCCTGGATGCAGGGAGCTGCTCAGATGCACTTCACATTCATCACTTTGTAGAAGCAAATGTTGCTTTATTTGTGGACACCCAATTTCCCTCCTTTGCCGCACTTCAACAGCCATTCTTTTGTTTTAAATAGTTACAGACATCCCCTCTGGATGGCAGAACAAGGCAACACAATTACTAGTTGTGGATACACAGAATTGAACTTCTTAAAATAGCAATGTGTTGCTCACTAAGGTGTCTCCGCAGTCCAGCTGAGCTGACAGGCTCTGTTAAGCTCTGCTCAGTTGTTTTATTTACAGGCTTTTGAGATTATTCTCTTGGTTGCTCTGGACTTTGCTAATAACCCTGCTGAAATAAATTATTTTGGAGCTGGTTTTCAGTAGCTCCATGAGATTCAGGCAGTGATCTGAGCAATTGAAAAGAAAGGTGTGTTTAATTTTATTTAACAGTAAGCTGGTATCTCAGTTTTCTGGTTCATTTTGAGTTGCATATCTATAGCAACTTTTTTGATTAAATTTCCAAACGTCATGGTTGTGATAGAGAAGAAGCATTAAAGAAATAAACGCAAGAAGTACTGCTTAAGGAGGGGGACCCTGATTTTACTCCTTTCAAACTAGAGCAATGTGTTAGTGCATTAACTCTGTGCAGACACTTATCATGGATCCATTACAACAGATCACCACTTTTTTTCTGAGGACTTCAGCTCTTGAGTATTTGGAGTTTAGACAGATGAAACTGTTATTTCTCACAAATGAATCAAGATGCTTGACAGTCAGTTAAAACTTAATTTATGTGCAGGATATAGAGAGTGATATGGCAAGATTCCAGATTTTTCTGTTAACTTATTCTGTGACTCCTGATGAGCATCTCAGCCCTGAAAAGAGACGGGCTGCTGATGCAGACATGAGATAAACCCATCATTTTATGGGAGATTCAATAAACTACCCTAGAGCATAATCCACAGCAAAGCAAAAAAATCACTTGCTTTAAGGAATTTTCTGGTAGCCTTAGGGAGGGTATTAATAGAACTTCTCAAGCTTAACCTTATTTTAAGCCTGTAATATGACCATTGTTCGTTCTTAAAAGTCAGGAATTTTAAGAAGATTAATATGGAGACTAGCAGAGCTCAACTTGAATCAGGTTTTATGGTGTTGTCAGTGTCTAGGTAAAAGTCGCTTGTTTTGGTAAAATGTACATTAAACCTCAGCAGTAGTTTTAGTCAAATATTTGTCCTTAACTTATGTAAAAAAACCCTCAGCAAAGTAGAGCTGTCTAAATTATTTTGAGATCTTTATTAAAGGTTTACAGCAAAAATGCTTTCTGTTCATTGTGGTGGTTTATAGTGTTTTATTTTTTTTTTGAAAATCAGATACAAGTCTGCTTGTTCTGGGCTGTGTTTGAACAGCTTGATCTGGGCTATGTTCCCAACTCTGCAGGGTTTTTAGTTAGCTTTTAGAGTGGCAAGGTGGTCTCAGGGTGAAGAGGACTGTGCAATGCAAGGACTGGCAGACAGCACTGGGAGAAGGGAACAGTGCAGCAGGATGCCATGGGCTATTGGGCAAAAACTCCCTGGATATGTTGAAGAAAATGATGTATTTTACTGAGGCAATTAACTTGTGCTCTTGCAGCACATAGGATGTGCAAAGAGTCATAAGAGAAGAAACAGAAATAAGGAGAATTGTAGCAGGGAAAAATAATTTACTTTAGATCTTGAATATAAATGCAGTTTACAAACAAAAAGTGCCGATGGGTTATTGAGTGATGTTGTTGTATCAATTTTATCTCTATTTTCACCCCCATTTCTGATGCTAGGGAAAAGCAAGATGAGCCCCCAGGGTGCTTTTTGAGAGGTATGCAGTTAGCAGCTGTGAATCCCTTCTACAAGGGAAAGTTCTGCCAGGGCTTGCTCACTGCAGCATTGTGTTGGTTCTTACAATGTAAACCCAGACAGAGTGAGAAGGCTTTAGCAAATAGAGGATTGCTGCCACTTAGGTAGTGACTCTGTCCCTCAAAGAACTTTCCTTGGCATTTAAGAAAACAATGTGACTGTGTTTGTGTGTGTGTCTTCCCTTGTTTATCCTGTGTGTCTTCTGCTGAGTCCCATTGGGTTTTGCTGTAGAGCAGGTCCACACTGCTATTTGTTATTACTTCAAGCGATGTGTGTTTGTTGTTGTCTGATAACAGATAAGGAACAAAAACCAAAACCCAGCTATCTGAGAATATCAGCTATGACATGGAATAAACATTAACAATTTAGTCAAAGTATTTTGTTTTAGCACTTCTAATGCTAAGCAGAGACATGCAGTTCAGAAAGCACGTGTTCATTATTCTTCCTGGTACCTTCAGCTCTGGATGGTGGGTGACAGGCAGTAGCTTAGCTAGCACATACAGAATCCTGCAAGTAAAGAAGGGTGAAAGGCTACTCTATAAGTGTCTTTCTAGAGTTCATGGGGAAAAAAAAACCCCAAGAACTGAGATGATCAAGTATGGAAGGACTTGTTCCACACTGCATGGTGGGAGCACATGAGCATCTTGAGGTAGCTTCAGTTCTTTCAGAAACTAAATATAGAAGATGAAAAGGGAAGTTTTATTTGTGTTTGTAATATTGATGACTGTAGAAAATTAAATCTAATCTGAGTGCTTTATTTTGTGAAGATGTTTACAGGTGAATGTGTAAAACTGGGCTACAGAGATGTTGTGGGAGAGTTTTCTGTAGTTGGCTCAGGAGTACACGGTCAGAGATGAGAATTTTTTGAATAGCAGATTTCAGTTTCCTTCCCATTCTGGCTTTGTTCCAAAGGGAGCTAAGTGTAGTGTTAGATCAGGTTTCCCTGCTTCCTTGTCCTGTGACTGAGAACAGCACCATCAGCAGTATCAAATTCTAGAAGCCAGCAGTTTTGGTTATAAAAGCAGATTATGTTTTCAGTAGGTCTTTAGTTTTCCTCTCTTTTGCTTGGATTGGTGGTGCAAAATAAGTTGTTCTCATCTGTGCTAAGACTTCCTGAAATGTGAGGTGAAGATGAACTGGTCACATGTATGTGCTCATGCAGTCTCTCTGGGACACTGGAGTTTTTTCAGTGTTGCTTCCTGTAGCACTTACAGCCATTCTTTACAGGCAGGGGTCTTGTGATGGCCAAGTTGCTGTTGTTTAGCTCAGTCTGTATTGATAAAGGCACTGTCTTCTTGGATGTTGAAGAATTTTCATCAGGAATTTGATGTAGGCTTTACAGTGGAGCCAAATTCAGTGGTGTCAGCTCATTCTCAGAATTTGTGAAGATTGTTATTTCTTTCATTTGGCTTAGCAGAACTGTTTTTCTTGTAGACATAGCATCTGAGAAGCATGAGAACAATCCAAATCATAAGGATGCTAGAAAAGAGAGCCAAATAGGTACTAAAAACCTTTTTTTTTCACCTGAGGATTACTAATTTTAATTGTATTCTTCTTAACATTTGGTGAGTCATTCTAGCACAGTGTTCAGATGTTGTCACTTTAATCTGTGATCAGAACTTTTCCACAATTGGGGTAGAGATACTTGGTATTGTAACATATAAGGTTGTTACTCTGGTAGTGAGTAAATATGCTGTACGTGTAAGGTAGTCTGTGTGAAATTCAAAATACTGCTGGAGATTTTCCTTTCTTTAGAAGTACTGAGCTTCCTAAATGAAATTGACAACATTTTAATGTCTGATGCTATTTCATGATTGCTCAGCAAAATACTTCACACAGAACAAGGGGAAAATATTGGAATGGGGATGTAGTGATGGAGAATCCTAAGGAAACTGTAGTTATAAGATGCTATAGGAACTCTTTCTGGTGATCTTAAAGAATCACAAGAATTATCATAGAAAGTGTTTAAAAAAATTCTTATTTCTAATAATTACATTTCTTTTTTTTTAAGATTTATA
>JAYDZK010000274.1:24793822-24811122 GCA_034509185.1 Euphonia xanthogaster
TGACAAAGATTTGCTCAAAAATGCAAAGTCTGCTCTTCTTGAACTGAAATTTTACATATCAATGAATGAAGATAATTTATTTTGTTTCATTGCTGAGGCTGTTGTGTTTTTTTGATGTGTAGTTGGCAATACCAATTACCTACCATGTGTCCTACTGAAAATTAGAGTTCTATTCCTTTTTCCATCTGAGCTAATCTTAATTAGTATTTTATTCAGATCTTGAATTTGAGTTCTAGATTTGTAATGAATATTGTTCTCCCTGTGGCAGGAAAAATTGATACAAGTACACACTTTGACTTGTTGAAGAATCTAATGTGAGAACTCCAATAGTTGAATTTATGATGTTAATTAAATAGGCATCAACATAAATTGAGGAAAAACGTTGACAGAGTGTATTTTATAAGTACTCTTATTTACATGTTCAAGTATTGAGTGTTTTCACTCCAAAGAGTCAAAATGATAGTACTTTAGATTAGGCACAAAGTTTGTGAAATTATTCAGCTATAAAAGTTCATCTTTTTTTCACAGAAGGAAGAGAATTATGACTTGGTGTTTGCCTTGCTAATTGTTTTGTCCCAATGCAAATGAGTATGTACCCTCTTGTTTAACAATACTGAGGAGCTATCCATTGAAATTGGCTGTCCTCTGCAGGTGACCCCCCTGTGGGATCAGCAGGAATCTCTTCCTGCTGCTGTTGGCTGCAGCTGCTTGGAGAGGTGTCTGCTGAGCTGTAGGACAGAGCCTGTGGCTGGCTCCAGGTGGTTGCTGCACCGCTTTGTTTCCGTATGGCTGGGATTTCTGGGGAAGAGCTGAAGCCTCTTTTCAAGTGATAGCCTGTAGCTGTAATGCATGGGAAACAGTAGCAGTGAGAGGTATTTTAGGTCAAAAAGTTGCCACTCCACAGCCCTTTTGTTTCATCTGTTGGCAGCGCTGGTTCGGCTAAATGAATTGCATAGCTGAGAACAGACTGGTCACAATGGAGAATAGAGACACGTGCATAGAAGTGGTTAAATCATTTACCTTTAAGAATGGTCACTACTGGACCTGTTAAGGACTAGGATATAACAGGCAGTGTTATCCCACACCAGTGTGTGTGTGTTTTGACTGAGTCCTTGGGTTTTTGGTTGCATTTTCTTAGGTGTCCCAGTGATTTCCCCCGTACAGAGCTAGATGGAGCTATAAGATCTTCCGTCAGTAGGTACAGTGCAAGGGACTCTTCGAAGTTCTCAAGTTTCTGTGTTTGCTTTTGGGCTGCTGTGTCTGTTGAGGAGTTAGGAAGAGTGAGCACGTGTAATCCATAAATGCTCGGTAAGGGAAGTGGCTCCGTTTAACCAAGGCCTGGTTATGTAGGTGTACTGTGGCCATAGCCAACTGTTGCCTTACTTGAAATGCACAAATTTCATTTGAAACTTGCTCCCCTGGGCCATCAAGGTGCTATTAAAATTGTCAGCTGAGGTATCATGAAGGCACTCTGCATAAAGTGTCAATGATACTGGAGAGGATCACAAAGGTGATGAACCTGGCAAATCTGCTGAAGATCCTGTAATCATAGAAGGGTCGGCGTAGCTTACAGGACTGAGTTCTGCACAAGTCTATGGATGTGATAGCTAGTAGCCAATTTTTAATAGTGCCTGAGTATTTGAACTTATGTTTCCCCCATTATTTTCTCCTCTTGTCACAACTGCTGTTGCTTTGTGCTGCCAATGCATGATAGATAGGAAAAGAACATGAATTGCTAAATTTTTTTGTTTATTGTTCAAGTAAGAATCCTGTGTATTGGTAAGATGGTTCAATAAAGGTCACCTTTGAAGTAGTTAATTGCAATAAATTAGCATGTTGGATACTCTAGCAGGATTGCTCAGGTCCTTAGCTGTTAACGTATGCAGATAATCATGATGGTGAGCACCACAATTTTTAAGTTTTCAAACACCACTGAAATCAATTAGGTAGTTTATTAACTGCTTAAACTCTTAAAAATATTCCCATTTTATTTATTTTAATTTTTCTTTCTATCTGGCTGTCATTTTGACTTTGCTGGAGACAGCCATAGGGACTACACAGGAATAGAAAAATACTTTCTGCATTCCAAATTTAGGAGGTTTGAATATTGCAAAAGATGCTATCTTGACAGACCCAAGGGCTGCATTTCTATCTGTAGAAAACAGGCAGCACTCCAGGGAATGGTAGTGCAGTTATATCTTTTCCAGGTGGTGTTCATCACCTCTGAAGTGACCACCTTGAATGAGGGGCTCAGTCTCCAGTGTGCAGTAGGTCTGCTGGCAGAGAACCATCAGCATTGGCATCTTTGTGTTTATGCTCATCTGGAATACGAAATTGTCCGTTTCTTTCTGGAAGATAGGAATTACTTTTCTGGGTTGCCTGTTCTGGTTCCTGTATTTCTTAAAATTTGCATAGTGTTCACAAGAGTGCAGTTTCTAATGATTTTTCTCCCCTGACACTACTGTGCTGTGGCAACATATTGCTCTTATTTTACAGGCATGAAATTCTGTTGAGGAGTTGGATACAATACTGTGTCACAGGACACTGAATAAATGCCAGGACTCTGTGATCTTTTTTATATCCTGATCCTAATCAGGCAATTCTTTCTCCCTAGTTTTGGATTAAGATATTTTGTAAGTAGTGCTCAGTTTATGTCATAATGTACATAGTATTCATTGCATGTTTTCATTCTTCAATGGAACCACAGTTCTTTTCATCTGTGCATATTTCATATTCCACTTTGAAGTTACTTTTTAAAAATCTAGCAGCCTATTTACAGTAATGAATGGACTATAAAATGATTCAACTTATGAAGATATTTGACAAATCTCTGTAGCACTGTATTAAACATTAAAGTGTTATAGGTTATATATAGTTGCTGTATATGGGTTGATTACTGTATGCAGATATTACAACACTGAGCATCTTTAGTGTATGTTTCTTTTGCTTCATTTGGAACAGAGCTCTGCTGTAATTTTTTGTATAGGAGAAATTTCAGCTAGTCCCCTAGTTTTCTCCTGTTTGAGTAAAAGCCATTCAAGAAGCTCCTCTATAAATTTCAACATGGCAGTATCTACAAGTGTGTTTTGAATAGCTTGATCCAAAGCTATAAAATAAAACAACAAATAAAACTTGAGGTTTTTTTCACAGATGAGGTTTTTAGTTGGTGTGTTTTACTCTGCTGGCTGACCAAGTATGTGGATAAGAACAAGGGCAGCAGGGAATTGTGGAGAGAGGCTGAGATGTCTGAAATGGATGGACACCATCTGCTGTCATTTAAAGTTCGTGTCTGCTTGAAAATGTACTTACAGTGTTATCTTACGGGAAAAAGTGCTTGCTTCCATCGGAGAGTGAGTATTTTTCTATTTGCCTGTGTTAGAAGCCTAGTAAATTATGTACTCTGAAAGGATTGCTGGAAGAGTTTGTCACTTTAGGCACTGATCTTAACCTTAGCATTTAAAATGTGATGTTATAAAGTAGATTATGTGGATTCCCTCATAGGCTTGTAACAAAGATAGCTAAAGCTTTTTTTTCCCCTTGAATATTGTGAGGTGTATAACTTTGTGCTTGTGTCTTTAACTTTCACATGCTCAGGAAAGTGCATCTTCCTTGGTAAGATTGGCCGAGCCCTTTGAACATGGCTGAGTTGAACTGCCAGAGTCCCTATTTAAGCACCTTCTCTTGGGTTGTGAGCCAAGTGCAGCACAAAGCCACCTCTGGGGCTGTAGCAACTCTGTGAGGTAAGGGAGGCCCAGCTGCTGCTCTGTTTCCTACCAGCAGAATCTGGGCAGGTGTGTGGTTTGGCCACAGAATAAAAAGAGAAAGGCAATGAAGCTGCGTTTCCTTATTTCTTTAGCAATATCTTTAATGGCACTTGTCAGACCTAATGTTCCTCCTTTTCTCAGTCATTTTATACATTTGTGCATTTTCTGTCTGGGTATCCTGAAGCTTTGTTTTTTGCAAACTCTCTTCATACTGGAGCAAAATTTATGGTACAACGTCAGCTGGCTTTCCAAGATGCTTAGAGGAGCACAGCTGGTCATTGCATTGTCTGAAAAGCCGAAAGATTGAGATGCTGGTAGAGACTTGTGGATAGGGTGGAGTGTTAAGTGGGCAGTGGGTCTTTTAATGTCTATTGATGAAGGAAATTCATTGTATCATTTTAACAAGATACTTAAGCTTGTTTTTCTTTAAATACAAAGGCTAGAAAAGAAGGAAATTGGAATTTGTTCATCGGCTGTTTGTTTCTATTGTGGAAGAGAAATAATAGAGAACAGATAAAAATGGATAATCAGCAAAGTGATTTACTGCTGCATGAGTACCCCTAGATTAATGTAGTGATAATGTGCTGTCTAGAGCTGGGAAGATGCTCAGAAGAAGAGTTAATGATACTTTATTAATAGTTAGCTTTTATTTTGTGTACTCCTACTGTCAAGCTGCATTGTTACTGTGATTATTTGTGCTGTTTATTTCTTTTTGAGATGAAGAAATCCACTAATGTCTTTCTAATGCATGTGTGAATGTACACATACATCTGTGTCCTGCAAATGCTCTGTCTTAACTTCCATCCTTAGAAAATTTATTGTCACCTACTCTAAAAGTTTGCTGTTTTCAGTAATTCATCCCTCCCTTGGCTGTGAGATTGATGTGCCTTCAAATGATATTATGAAAAGAAGAAAGCAGTGTCTTCATTTGGTTTGTAAATTTGCTGGTTGGTGGGATGTATCCTCATGACTGAAAGTATTTCTTCAGATTGCAAAAACTAACAAACTTCCTTTAAGTCAAAGCTGAAACTTTCATCTCCTAAAATGTGTCCCAGAGCTGCAGTTTGGAGATAAGATCAATTATGGTGAGATATGCACTAGTGTGTTTTGGGAGCTGGCAACTCTCTGAGTAAAAGACTCTGTTCTGTCTCTTATGGTAGATTCCAGTTAGAGGGAGGAACTGGGTGGGAATTTAAAAAAGCTTCCAATATTTGGTGAAATATCCTAAAAGGGAAATGAAAAATATTCAATCACACATAGGTTTTACAATTTCAAACATTGTCCCTTGTGATTATTAGGTTCTAGTTTCTGGTGTATGAATGTTAGTGTTAGATCCCATTTTTAGTGACTCTGCATATTCAAATGCATACAAAAAGTACTTTGTGGTTTCATAGCTTGCTTAAATACATTTTTTCTAAGGGCATTTAAGAGAGGTGAGTGAACAGAGATCTGTGGGAAAGGGTCAACCAAGTTGCTTTAGGTAAGGAACAGGTTTCTCCCTGCGGGATGTGTCTCGCACTGCAGAAGGAGGGATTACTGGCTTGTCACAAGGCTACAAAGACCATCTGGTAGGTATCCAGGTATGCCAGTTAGTTGTAATTAATGAAATCCTGATAGGATTACAATGTGCTTTTGATGATCTCTGGGTCTGTATTGAAGAGCATCCCCTACTAGTTTGTAAAAGATGGAAGATGAGAAACCTGCCTGGAGGCGGCAGTGCATCGTGGGGCTCAGGAGCCTGAGCTCTGGAGCGTGTCTGTCACGGGCTTCTTGGTTGCCAGTACCAGACGAGTTGGAAGGGGATCTCTGCCAGCCGTATACAAAGGCCAGGCACAGTGCACGTTTAATTGGACACATACTGATGTGAGCTGGGATTTTGGTTTGCGGAGGGAGTGACAAGTCTGTCTGCTTGCAACAGTCAGACTGCACAGTGTTTTCTTTGCCTTAATAGGAAAAGATGTGGTGATTGTGTAACTATTTGGATGCATTTCACTTCTTATGTGGAGTAGAAAATCCCATCTGGAAAGAAATTCTTCTCTCTGTAGAAAGGAAGGGTGTGGGCTATTACCTCCATTTAGCAAACTGCTTCCTTTTCTCTTCTATATCATTTCCAGCTGAGAAATTTTCTGATTGCCCCTGTTCTGCTTTATTACAGGACATTAAAAATGGTGTATAAATGAAGAGTGCTGTTCTTACTGTGAGGGAGAGACTTGGGGGAGATTTTTAAAATGTTTAATGTATTTGTAGGACATCAGTGGAGTTGGATTTTCTTTGTTTGTCTTCTTTGACTAGTAGCCTGAGTGTTACATGGAGTATTTTTGGAAGCCAGCAAAATGCTTGTTTTACAACCAATGAGGTAAAACTCATCATTTTTCAGAAACTTACAGCTGTTGTGTAGCTGCACAGCAATTACTTTCCCATGGGCAAGTTGTCTTTTAAAATAAATAAATAAATTTGCATAACTCTATAGGGAATAAGATAACTGATGTAATAATTACTTAGGAGCCGAGCCAGCATCCTGCAATTACTTTAAAGCACATGTGCTGCAATGTCTCTCTATATTGATATGCTTCTTGTGACATCCTTCTTCTGACACATTCAATTAATGTTTTATTATCATCTTCCTATTTAAAAAGAATACCCAGTGACTGAGCTGGAAGCAAAGTAGTCTGTTCACTTACTTAACAAGAATGGTTAAGTGGTTTTTTTCAACCCTACTTGCAAGTATCTCTGCTGCATGAGTTGACCTCATATCACTGCAAGTTATTGATTATGCCTGTGGTTGGCTGAGAACAAACAGGTTGCAGCATTTTCTTCAGACCGGAGAGCTTGTGTTCAGATGGATGTGGTATTGATTAGAATTTTCAGATTTGTTGAGTATCATCATCTGCATTCTCTATGCAGCATATGTGGCAACTACCAATCCGGATCGGGAGCGTTTCTTGTCTTACCTTTGAACTTTTGTTTAAAGTATTCCAAACAGGTGACAGTGCAAAATATTTTGGTAGATGCCTTATTTCCATGTGTTTTGCATCACTTGCTTATTATATGCTTTAAAGATGCCATTTTCTTCACTTTTAAATTGTTATGTTTATTTTAGTCCTTTTGAACGAGCTATATGTCAGAAAGAAAAAAGATGATGAAGCTGTAAAACTATGATGAAACAGTTTCCACCAGATTTAGAACTCTCACGTGTATAAAAATTACCTTCTTTCCCAAAACGCCTCTGCAGAGGGGATCATGAGCAGTCAGTGCTCTCTGGTGACTGCTCTGGCTGTTGGGATCCTGGAAAACCACTGTCAGCCTCTTGGCACCTCGGTAGTGGCGTGAAGCAAGGCCCAGATGAGGAACGGCAGCCAGATGTTGGTGTGCGTCAGGCGCGTCCCGGCCGCAGCCAGGAGCGAGTCCTGAGCTGTGCGCGCGGGCCTGAGTGAGTGCGCTCAGAAGGGGACCGGGCTGGGAAGGTGCCACGCACAGCACCTTCAGCAGAGGTGTTCCTGTGTCTGTATAGAAGGTGCGCACCTCAGCTTGCCACTGAAAACTTCTTTCAGCTTGTTTAATGAGTGAAGTTTACAATGAGAGCACTGTGACAGTTCTGGTTCTGTGTTGTAGTTGTGGTAATTAATATTTAGCATGGTATCTAGTAATTTTCAGCTTCAGCGCACTTTACAAACATTAATTAATTGTCAACTGCACCCCTGTGCAGTAGGTAAATGCTTTCTTCACTACTGTTTTTTAGAGCAGCTGGGAGCCCTGAGACTTGCAGGCTCACTGGGTCCTGCTTGGTGATCTGCACCTTAATATTTTATAAAGTTCTTTGTTAAATTAGGGTAAGTTGTTATTAATTCTGGGTAAAAACAAAACTGTCATTAGATTATTATTGCATTAATTTCTGCAATACTGTGTGTTCTAGATGCCACAGATTATAACGCAAGAGATTAAAACCAATTTATTTCAGTTTTATTTTGCTTATTCTTTGGATGCTTTGGCATCCTCAGCTTACACTGTGGTGTGGGAGAATTATTTGAAATAAATATGAGGTTTCTCTATGGCAGTCTTGCCCTTGTCTTCTAAGAATGCACTTATCTGCTGTAGCTCCAGTCTTCATTGGTAATGCTGGGTGAATATGTTGAGAACTGGCTTTGGAAATGTGTTGCCCTCTGCTGTGTCCTGCAGAACGTGGGGGTGCTCAGTGTGGGCGATCCGTACGGATGAGGGAATGTGCGCAGTGGGTTGGGTTTGTGAGTGCTGTGCCCCCCACCCCCAGTTTATGCAGTTTGATGGGAATAAAGCCATCCGTGTGTAAGTGTTGCTTCTGTGTAAGTCTGGCACGCAGACCACGGTGGCTGTGTTTATGCTGTTGTTACCTTTGGCTTTCCACTGTGCTGGTCTCAAGTAGAACATTTGGTTGAAAACTTTCAGCTGCTGCTGCAAAACTTTACCCTGGTAACTGTTTTTACTTAGAGCTGCTGACAACTCAAGAAAGCATTTGAAAAACATTTTGCTTACCGGAACAATTCTGCTGACGTATTTTTCTTCCTATCCTTTTATTACTAGCAAAATTTGCATGAAAACAGGTCTCTGTGTATTAAGAGTTCACAATCCTCAGCTTGACAGTGTAATTAGAGTGGTGTTCAACTTGCACAATGGAGCTAGAAGGAATTTGCTTGATTTTCCTGTGAACCTTAAACTTCAGGTCCTGTTTAATAATCTTAAACCAAATTTGTGTTAATCCATGTTTTGGTGTGTAACTGAGGCAAGATTCAAAATGAAGTGTTGTGGACAGAGGAGGGCTTTGTATGCAGCAAAGCAAAACAGACGACTCATGAGCAAGTGCTTCCTCTGTCTCCCCCCAGCCTGTCAGGCTGTGCTCTGTTCTAGTCCTAATGACTGAACCTAATCATCTCCATGGCCCTAATTATGGTACTGTGGTAGGCTGAGATATTAGGTGAGGAATAAGCAGCAGGAGTAGATCAGCTCTTGAGTGCCAAATGTCTCATTATGCTGGTGTGATCAGTATTAAAAATAAAGGGGAGGGAAGAGTCAGAAGCACTGCTAAAATACAATCCAGAGTAACAGAATTTTAATGCAGTTATATTAATTTCTTACTAATTCTTTGTGTGAGGCATGTGGCTTGGCATCCCAGAATTTTTATGGTTCCTTCATCCTCTACAGGCTTTTTTGTAGCATGTTTGTCCATGTTTGGCTCTGATGTTCACAGCAGACCTGTGTCCCTTCTTGTTTTAAGAAACATGTAGATAGGGTGCAGTTGGCTTTCATTAGCTCTTTACTGAAAGAATTTACGATTTCAGACGTACATATTGTCTTCATCTGAATGGTTTCTCTATATTACTGCTCTTTTGAGGTCTGGGAGTATTCTGGAGTGTTTTTACTCCTCTGGCCCAAACGAATGGTGTCTGGCCAGTTTGTTGACTGCTACAGCAATTTGGAAGCATTTATGTAAAAAAATTAAGGACACAGTCTAGGGTTTTTTTATTTAAAGCTTCTGTAGATGTGTTTTTAAGAAATCAAGGTTAGCTTTTATAATTTCTGAGTAATATTCTGAATTTTCATTGTCATATTGTATTTAGCTTAAGCACTAGTAGAACCAGACTGATCTTTTCAGGTTTTATGTTTGCTTAGAGGGCTTTTTGGGAAGATGAAGTAAGTCAAGTGCTTTGAAATTAGTAATAATGCTTTTGTAACAGCCCTAATGTATGCTTACAAAAAACCCCCTATTTTATTTTTTTGAATGGAGTCAAGTACTCAGTACAGGGAACATGTTAGATATTTATGGCTCTTGCCTGTAGATGATATAGTAGGGCTTTTTTAGTCCATGTTTTAGAATATCTTTCTTTTCTCCTTTTGCTGCATTTTCATTTAAAGAAGCCGCTTTAACATACACAGAACACAAGTTGTCCAGTGTAGAGTTAGTTCCCTGTGTTCCCTGGAACTTGAATGAGATGCTAGCCAGTAACCCCTTCTCTTTTCTGTGTGCTCATCATAGCCCTGTCCTGAGTGACCTTCTTATGCAGTGGAGTTGGCTGTCAGTTCTGGTCAGGTGGTGGATGTGCTGACCATCAGCTCAGAGAGGCCTGGAATGTGAGCCAGCAGTACACAGCAGCCTGTCCTGGCATCTTGGTCAACAATTCTCTCTGCTTGAAGAGACCAATCTGCCTGCTTAGTAGCTCTGTTGGTAGCTCCATAAGAAAAACACCCATCCATCTTTATGGAAGATAGGAAAGTTATGAAAGTTTTTTGACTTATGCATGGAATAACCTATTTCCATGTCATTATGGGCTGGTAGGCTGTTAGTCCTCTGTGACTTGGACTCTTGGACTGTTCCAAGAGTGCCAGTGGTTAGAATTCATACCATTCTCATCAGGGAAACAGGATGTCAGAGTACAGAAAAGGCTGTATAAATGTTGATTTTATTACAAAGAACTCTTTGTGTTCGAAAGAAAAAAGCTAACACGAAAAATCTTTGAGAAGAACAATTTCTTAAAAAATATTATTAATTGGTATTTCCACACACAGAAGCAAGCAATAAAGCTAGATCAGAGAGCATTCAAAAACAATTACATATTTACATCCCTGTTATCCTTATCAGTCCATTTTGGACGATGGAAAGAAATTTTTGTAGGCTAGTTTTTCATTCTATATGTTAAGATGGAGTATGGCTTCAGTAGACCTAGAAATGAACTGGAATGCTTTTAACAGCTCTCTAATAGATAAAGTATGTTTCACTGATACATACAGTTAATATCTTGGTTTGCTAGCTGTAAATGAGATTAATAATGCTCTAGAAATAATGTTGGTTGCTTCTAGAGATGAAAGGGAATTCAAAAGATAATGACTATTGTAAATTAAATTTCTTTGTTCAGGAATGCTACAGTAGATAGTGATTAACTGTGAAAGAGTCTTGCTGTAATAAAAATTTGCAAAGCTGTAATGTTTATAAAGACATTTTTTATTGCAAGGTTATCTCTGTATGTCTTTTGAGAAGGTTCTTTAAGGATTGACCAGGCAAATGGCTGTTAGTCAGTGTCCTGCTGTTACCCTAAGGCACTCTTGGGGAGTTCTCAAATAGCATGTTCTAATTCTCTTAGAACTGCAGCGAGACCAGCAGTCTCATTTCTCATTCAAGGTTGTTTTTGTCGTACTATGCTGGATTATATTCTGATTGGATGTCCCCTAACAAAACTGTGCAGTGCTGCTTATGTAGTGCCTGTGATTTGCTGGCAGCTCTGTGACAGTTGTTTCCTATGGCAGCGGTGCTCATGAGCATGAAAAAAACAAGAAGAAAAAAGCAGTATTAAAGGCCTGTATATCAGCTTCATCTCCCTGCAGCTCCATTTGTTTGATTAGTATTGTGATGGTGTGGCAGGGCAATATATCAGATGTAATCGATCTGATTAGTGTTGGGATGATATAAACACAGATTGTATTGATGTTTAGTAATATGGGCACCCAGGGTAAACATAGATGTTGCATAGGCTGTGGGAAAGGTCTCTATAATGAAAACTGCAAATACAGCAGAATTTTGAGCTAAGTTGTTTTCCTGCCAAATTTCACAGCAAGTTATGGGTAGTTTGACTTTGCAGTGTTGAAAAGGATGGTCAGATGGGTTGACATAAATTGTTTTAATTGTATTTTGAAACACACTTTTTTTTCCCCCAAGGCAGATCTGAATCTTGGTTTCATAGTCGGGCTTATGTTGAGTCAATTCCAACAGTGTGGTAAGGATTGTGGCATTATTAGACATGAAAACAAGCATTTCTTTCAATTTTGTTTTTGATAAAAAGGCTACCTACATCTGTTATTAAAATCTTGATTTCTGGATAATTTGACTTGATGGTGCATTATCCCTTTTCTGTAACTTAACTTGGGAAGAGATGTAAGGAAGTGCAGTAAAGTGTTTTTGTTGGATTGTCCAGTGAATAGCTGATAGGAAATTACCAGGAATGAGAGAGCAGAATGCTGTATCGGAATTCCCTAAGGAAAAAAGTACTTAAATCCAATTTCCCCCACTTCAGAAACAATTGTTTGGCTGTATCTGTTTTAGTGCAGGCCCCTTGATTGCCTAAGGTGTGTCATGAGGAGAGCTCCAAGGCTCAGCCCTTGTAAGAGGTGGGGTGTTGGTGCTGAGCTGTGATGTCCCCCCCTGCCAGGGAGGTTACTGGAGAGGAGCTGTGCCCTCTGGGCAGGGTGGGGAGCTGCTGCTGCTGCACTGCCAGGGCTTTCTGGGCAATGCTGAGCCCAGCACCATCTTTGGCAGCCTTTTGGAGCAGGCACTTAGTTTAGAAACACACTGCTGAAAGACAAACTTGCACCTTTAAAGCAAAGCCCAGTGCAATTACTTGCGTTCTCGGGCCACGTCCTGAGCTTGTCCCAACAGATGAGCTTCTGGCTGTGCCTCCATCCACTGCTTTGCCTGCTCCCACCTGCATGGGCAGTGCTGGTGCCAGTGACATGCCCTCGGTGTTTGGTGTGCTGGAAGATGTGCTCCCAAAACTGGGCCTTCTCAGGGGCCACCAAGGATGATTTCTGACATTGCTCGTTGTCTGCTGCATGGGGTCTGTCCTGTGTTACTCCTGGTGCCACCAGCAAACAAATAAACAACTGATGGGGACTAAAATTTTGCTCTTAGAAGACTACAGTGAAGAGGAGAGGTGGGAGGAAGAAGCAGCAAGTTACAAGTTCTGCAGAACTAGCTCTAGAATCTGGAAGAGGTTTTTTAAATTGGTGGTATATGGAAGATGGGGAAGAAAGAGATGGTTGAGTCATTTCAGACCTTTGTGAATGCAAAATGATTTCAGTGAAATAAGCTTTCTTTTTAATGACTGGTCTTTCTGTGTTCAAAGTCAAGAATTGCAGCTTCTGAATGGTGAATTTTCCCCTTTTTATAGGCAGACATGTTGCATGGTGAAGCAAAAAGGAATGGCTGTTACACTTTTCAGGCTATTATTTTCAGACTAAATTTGCCTATTTAATTTGATCAGTTAAACAGAAAAGCATTCTTCCCTGTCTGCTTGGTATGGTTCAGTTATACAGAAAACTGAAGCACTGTTGGGAATTTTCCATTTTTAATATGAAACATTTTGGATCGGATCACAACCTAATTTGTGCCAGCAGTCTGGTATCAAATGAAGAGCAGTTGATTTACCCACCTGCCTTAGTATCATGGAATGTATTTCATAAAATATGGAAAAATATGCACTGCCTTGCACCTGTTTACACATCCAGTAGTAACTGCTGATTGTAGGTATTGCTGGATATTAATAACATGACAGCATTGAATTTTCAGTTTCATAGCAAATGTATGAAAGGATGTGTATATACGCAAAGAAGTTAATCATTCGTATGAACAGAAAGTATTTTATTTCTAAAATATAGACCTTGGTAGAAGAGTCTGTTCCTTCAACAACTGTTTCCTTTCTTTAGTCTTGACAGAAGGAAAAATTAATTTCAAGATGGTCTGATTAGTCATGTGCCCTTATGGAGTTCCTGATATTGATGTGACTCGATGCTACATTCCTCAGATACCAACTGAAGTTCTTACATGCTGCTTGAAAACTAGAAAACTTTGAGAAGGGGTTTTTCCAATGTCCTGAATTCACTTCATTTATGACAGTTTCCTTTTTAAAATATTTTTTACAACACATCAAAAGAAAGATTTGAACAGTATTTGGAAAATCTAGGTTCTACTTCTGTGGGGTTTTGTTTTTTTTGGTAGGCTGGAATGCAGGCTCAGATTCCAAACTGTTGTTTGTTTGCTTGCATGTAGATTCTCTAACCTCTGAACTCTTCAGTGGTAGTGGTAGCTACTACAGTGGTGTCCTTGTCTTCTTTGGAAGTCAGATCAGCTCAGATGACAGGAACATCACCTGTTGAAGTTTAAAAATCTGTTTAAAGCTGTAGTCAGTGTGGTTCTTTTCAAATTGGTCTCTAGTGACCGTCTTCAAAGGCAGTGTGATGGTCTTGGGTTCTGTGATGTCAAAAGCTTTGAGGAGAGTGAGATGCATTTGCAATTTGTGTCCCAGTTCAGTATTTACTAGGACATTAAATGATAGTGAAGCACTTGATGTCCCAGTTCATTTATGGTGCTGTGACCTTTCCACAAGTGTCTTTTTCCCAGGTTCTCCCCTTGAAGAAACTTGTTAAAAACCACATATGGATTGTTCATGAAGGCTGTTACATTAAGGGTGTGTGTGTTTTTAAAATATTTTAAAACTTTATTTTTAAAATAAAAGAATCAATGTCATGACATTGCAATTTGCTGAACGCTTTAAATAAAGGGATGGTTATAATGCAGAAAGTAAAACTGAAACGGACCATTAGAAATGTAAATGTTAAATTCTGTGTAGAAGAAATAATTGCGTTTAGTGATAAATGAAGCTGGATTTTCAATTCAGCAATATAATGAACATTTCTTAAAGGGGGCTGTACCTTCCTGCAGTGAAAGTGTCTCTTTGCCTTGCTGTAACCATTTTTCAACATCACTGCCTGGTTTCAGTGTTATAAATCAGAAGAGTAGCCTTGTACTGACCGATCCAGAGAGCCCTGTAAGAAGGTGCTCAGCATGGGGCCTTGTCTCCAGACCAAGGGGATTTTGTTGGAGTGCTTGAAGCTGAGCATGTGTTTAGATGCCCTGGCAGTGATAAGTAACCACTTGAGTCTGAGTCCAGGTTTTTTCATAGATCTCAGCACGTTGTTGTGAAACTGGGCGTGTGGTGTCTGAGTGCCTTTCCAATTTAGTCATCCTCCTAGCATTTGGCTGAGTGTTAAGATTGCATCCATCCTTCTTGCATACTTTTTTTCCTGACTAAATGCTAGACTTGTAGTGCTGGAAGTGTGTAATTGTTCATTGCTTACTTCTTCCTCCTTTCTTTAATTTGAGGATTTGTTTTGACAGCTAAAATTCTGGTGGTTTTCTGGTTGTCTGCTGCAGTAGAACCTATGAACAGATGCCAAAGCAGAATGTTTGTGTCCTCTTTTAAATGGGGAAAATTCAATTTCTCCATTAACTCACAGTTTCCCCACCCAGATAATAATTTTATTTTTTTTGGGTGGTTTCATACCATCCCATGTCACAAGTTTTGGTCTGGTGGTTTAATGACTTAAAGCTAACATATTTAAAATATTTTTATTTGCTGGGAAAATTTTTAAATTATTTTAAATATAGTTTTGATGCTTGATCTAATGCACATTTTGTGTGTGTCTGAGATTTTTCTTCAGTTGGTACAATTAATCTTTGTTTCAGAACAGATTTTTATTCTGTGCAAAGAGCTATTAAAGTACTCTGTGCTTGAAATACTGGGTGTACCTTGCTTGCCATAGATTTGTCACAGATTTTGTTGTCAGGGTAGCTTCTAAACCAAGAATTTTCTTTGTGTGTTTGCTTTCAAATGATTATGCTTGACCCCAAGTACTAAAACAAAAATAGAAGTGTGGCTTAACTTCTCTGTGGATCTGCTGCTGACTCTGCAAACCAGGTTCTCATGCTGCCATCTCCCTTCTCACCGAACCTTATACTGGTGTGCAAATTTATGATGTCAAACCAAGTTGAGATACTGTAATTCCCAGGGTGAATGCTGGAGAGATGCCATATTTTGTGGGAGCTACTGTGGAGATTTTAAAGAGCAAATTTACAGGAGCTGTGGGTTAAGAATGTGCTGGATTGTGTTAATTCTTTCTGAGGGCTTGCTGTGGCTATGGCTCCAGCATCCAGGGCTGTGCTGGCAGGTGGCTCCCCCAGCTCAGTGCCCGTAGCTGGGGCTCACGGGCTGTGCAAGGGCTAAATCCAACATTGTTTTATTTGGCTTGGCTTGCTGGGGTATTTTGTTGGCTTTTTTTATTTGGTTGGCTTTTTTGTTTTGTTTTGGGTTTTTTTTGTTTTGTTTTTTTTTTAATCAGAACTCTTAATGCTTCTTGTATTTAGTATCTAAACTCGTTATTGTGAAAAGCTCTGGGATTTATACCTTAAGGTGCACTTGTTTATTTTTTAAGTGACAATGAAAATCAAAATGAACTCTCTGGATTTCAGTTTCTGTTTTGAGAAGTGATGATTTTTAGGACCCTATGAACTTTTGTTTTAAATAGGGTTCTCACAGTCCACTAAGCAAATAACTTTCATCTTGTTATTGCAGGTTCAGTATTTGTTTCTATAGAAACAGCTGTTGACAGGGTTTTTTTTAAACTCTTCCTAATTTCTCAGATTTCCAGTGAGTTCTAGAAAACAAGTTCCTGAAACTCTTGAAATCAGTAATCTGTGACAAAACAGAAATGTGTAGCTTTACCTAAACAGTAGAGGTTGGGCAGATGTTGACTGATGGAGAAGTGACTTAACTTCCTGGAAATAGGTAATACTTCCTTAGATGGTGAAGTGATTCATCTGCATTACAATATGTTGAGCATGCTTTTCAACAATTTCTGATTGACAGAAGACTCTTAGTACCAGTATGAGGTTTGATTTTGACAATTGAAATATTTCAGGTGCTTCCTGTGATTTCTCAGCTGTGTTCTTAGTCTTTTAAACCTGAAAATAACTGATAGTTTTGCCAGTTTTTTTTTCTGATAAACTCTAATAAAGCTTTTTAGAGAGAGCTTATTTTTTTAAATAACCATTATTGTCTGCTAGGTCAATATATGTTCTGATACAGACTTTTTAGCTCATTTGCAGTGAATGTTTTAAGTGTTGAAAACCAGCTTATCCAAAGTTTGCAGGTGTCCAGTGTGCCCTCAGCAGTGATTGATCTGCAGTTCCATTCCCAAGCCGGTGGTTGTTTGTGACTTGTTCTTGTTGGTATTTAAGCTTTATAATAGCTAAAATTGTATTAAGGATAACTTTTGGCAGATTTGTCAGTTTAAAGGATGTTTAATACCTGAACGTGTTTGGAAGATATTTCTGTATTCCAGATTTGTGAAGTGGAATTTTTCTTTAGTTAATTTCTTTGCATTATATGTTGGATGATTACCATTATTAAGGTGTTTGTATCTGCTCAGTTGCTCCAAGTGCGTTAAAGTTTTTGGTTTTTATAAGACAAAGTAAACTTATTTTATGAAAAATTAATGACATTTTAAATTATGTTTTTGGAGTATTCAAATCTACTATAAAACAATTTGACTTTTCCTGTCTTTATCTGATGCTGGTATTTTACCCTTGTGTGGACCACTTATTTTCAGTTGTTAACTGCTTCTCAGGAAATGGGACTTTTTCCTTCACTCCTAAGAAAACTCAGGGAAGGTGCTGTCCAGTGGTAGAAGGAGATTGGAAGGCACAAACAGAGCTAATTAACAGCAAATTTGTGCTTCTTTTTGGATTCGAGCTGACAAAAGCAGAGAAATGAAGAGGTACTGCTGATGCTCTGCTCACAGTTGTGCTTTGTTGTAGGTATTTGGCATGCTCGCTGTAATGGAGGCTGGTGCAAATTGCTTTCTGCTTGAAGTTTAGATGTAACTTGAAAAATGAAGATAGAGAGCCTTAACTTTGAATTCTTTTTTCTTTTATTTGTTTTAAATTTTTTTTTTTTGTCA
>JAYDZK010000274.1:24811222-24853183 GCA_034509185.1 Euphonia xanthogaster
ACTTGAAAAAATGAAGATAGAGAGCCTTAACTTTGAAGTATTTTTTCTTTTTTTTTTTTAATTTTTTTTTTTTTTTTTGGTCAGCTAGTGTTTCACCTTTAAAGCTAAATATTTAGTTTGGCTGCCATTTTATCAGTCACTTTGTATACATGTGATTTCAGTGAAAAATCCTTTTATCACAGCAATTTCTTAGCTAATATTTTATTAGATATAAAGAAATGTTTGCAAACCAGACAAGATAAACAATTTCTTTGTCATTACTTCTGTATTAGTGCATTTTTAAAAAGAACTGTCGCATTGCCTTTCTTCAGTAAAATTAATTCTAAATTCTTTGCTGGAATAAAAATTTTAAGATGTTTATATGGAGGACAAAGTGATTAATCTGTGCAAGTCGCCATTGGTACCGTAATGCTTTAATATTGGAATGATTGGGGAATATTGCCTTTTGAAATAGTGTGGGTTCTGCAGAAAAAGATGGTGCCATGTTCATACTCCACTGAGTCCACCTTACATCCTAAACTTCCAGAGTACCAGGTGTTTATTAGCCTACAGAGTTGCCCAAAGCTGGGATCATCTGTTTTGTTTAATCTTCCATGTAGTCACTAGGGATTATGCTGAGTTACAGCTTCAGATAAACCGGTAGTCTCCTTGTTTTCTCTTTCCTAATCCTCATCAGCAGCATCTCTTTAATATCATTGTGGCTTTAAGTGCTGAGGAAACATGAGAGAAGACAGTGGTTTCAGTCAGTGATGGACAAGGATGGGTAAGAAGTGGTTCTTAGGGTGAATATAGAGACATTTAGTTTGAGTTAAGGTTAAAGCTGTTGGGCCCTAGTGATGCCATTAGTCCTCTCTGCCCTCACTGGCCTTCAGATTGCAGCTGCAGCTCAAGTGCACTGGAGCTTGGATGAGCATTTGTGCCATAGGGATGCCCTTCTTGCCCTCTGACAGCATCAGTGAGCAGCTCCAACCTGCAGCTCTACTTTGCTTCCTGGTGAGCAGCAAAGGTCTTGAATCCTCTGCAGAAAGTCACCTGCCAAGTGCTTTTACTTTTCCTCCTGTGGGCTGGTGGGTGCAAGAAGGTCTGTGTATGACAATGGGCTGTGCTGTGCTGCATCTCACTGGGAATTATACAGCCCTTTTTGCTAGAGTGGTTTTGGCAGCACTCTGAGAAGCTGCAATCCCCAGCCATCTTTGATGTAGACAGTTCCCCAAATGCCCCTGTAGGTCAGGACAAATTCCCCATATGTAGCTGAATAGGCCAAATACTGCAGGACGTGGGTCTAGCCTGTGCCTACTGGACTAACATAGAAACCTGTGGGTTTATACCATTTTCATGTTTAAATATTTCAAAATACATAAATGTTTGCTTAGGTTACTTGAACTTGTAGATTAGAAATGAAAACAAGTTACTTAGAATGCAATTTTAAGTGTTATTTATTTGACAGTGCTTCTTTGAAGTGTGCTCTGATATCCATGGCTCTTTTGGAATTTGTAGACCAAATGCATGTTCCAGTAATGCTGTATTGTCTATGATCTGCTTCTTCTCTCAGCCCTATGGCTTAAAACTGTTCTCTTGCAATAGTGCAGATGAAAAGAAAATAGAAGAGTGTTTCCAAATCTGTCTTGATTGAGCAGCAAATGCTCAAACAAGATATTATAGCTGGTGATGTTTTGTTCCGTGACCAGCTGCGAATTCTCAGATCTGTTTTATATTTTCTTGCAGTTGCAGCTATAGATGTCATGAGAAATAATTTTTTTAACTTACTTGATTAGTAAGGTATTTTGTTTTCTTTAGCAGTGTACCTTAAAAGCAATAACACCAAAACTCTGCTCTGGAATACAGTACAAGAAATTTAATCATAAGCCAATCATTGTTGTGGCATGGTTCTGAGCTGTAATACAACATTTTCATTGTGGAGCAGGTAGTGTCAAAATAAAAAGGTATTTATGCTGAAAAGTACACTTCTAGCATGCTTTAAAGGGCAGTTGCATGGTATGGGAATTGAGCCAGGCACCAAGTGTTTCCTGGAACTTCTGTGTCACACAGAGGCATCAGGTTTTTTGTTTTACCCCCTTTCTCCCTACTCTGATTATGCCCTGAGTTCATGTAGGCCATGTAAACTTCTATATATGTACATTTATTTTATTACTTAAGGCTTGAAATTGGCTGAAATTTTGAAATTGGATGTTAAAATTTTAGATGTAGCAGTCATTTAATAATTGTGGGTTTTTTCCTCTGATTGTGTTGCAAGTAATACATACAGTGAAGCCTTTAAAATAGTCTCTCTTAAAGCTTTGTAAAAATCAGATATGAAATAATTAAAAATTCATTTGAGGTTATGGTTGTGAATTTGACCGATGAAAGGTTGAGTGGTCAGTTAATAAATCTTCTTGGGTAGCCTGACCTATGGCTTTCTCAGGGTCACTTTGTGCCCTCTTCTGGGCCTTGAGTGTTGGGATCATGAAGTACATAAAGATTGTCTTTCTCAAAAGGTTGAGTAAAATTTGGCAATGGAAAAGCAAAGCAGGCCACAAATTGACAGAGAGAACCTGAAGTACTGGCTGATCCTAAAACCCTACTCTTTGTACTCTTGTATTAAAAAAATCATTTCTGTATGATAATGTAATAGTTATTCCACTCCAGGAATACTACAGGATTGGTTTGGTTTTGTTGTGGAGATGCAGAACACTGGGAAAATAAATGGTTATTTCAATAACATGTAATTGTCACTGGACCTCTGAATGTGAACAGGTAGGAGATCAATTATGCCTCTAGTCCTGCTTAACTGTTTTTGTCTTTGGCATTTTAGCCATGGCCATCTTTGTTTTCTTAATCTTCTTATATAACCAGGATAAAGCCTGAATTTGGAGGGCTACTCCTTCAAACATAAGGGTTGCATACTTAAGTTTAGATGGGGAAAAAAAATTCAGAATCTTGCAGAAATTCACAAGTAAACCCCAGCTGGCCTTGCAACACTTGTAATCTGTGGATTTGCAACAGAAGGTGTCAAACAGTATGTATATGTGCATTGAATGATATATATATTGAATTGGATACAAATTCAATATATATATTGAATTTGTAGACCAAAATGAAAATATTTTAATTGAAATAATGCATTTTTACAAAATTATCATAGTGGTTAGAGGTATGTGGCAAAGGTAAAAAAGTCAAAACCTTGAGGGCCAATAGTTTTATGAAAATAGGTTTTTTAATTGATTCTCTTAAGTGAACTAGAAAGTATCTGTTCTCACGTCTCTCACAGATTTCAAAATAGCCCTGTACCAGTACTAATTGTTTTGAAATGTGGAGGTGAGGACACAGGCAGTAACACTAGCATTAGTCACAGGGCTGACAGAACTGTTGTGTGCCACAGACCTGGCTCTCTGTGGCTCTCTGTTGACTTAGAGGTGACAGGGAGAAGGGTGTTTCTGGAGCCATCAGTCCGAGTCTTAAATGAGAATGGGCTGAAGTTCCAGCTCTGCCCCAGAACGTGTGGTGCCACAGACTCCTGGTGTGCTTGTCAGCAAGGGCCTTGTCTGCCCTGGTCCATCATTCCCCTGTAAGCTAGACATGTAATTATTAGTGGGAGAACACTGTTAGTGACTAGCTTGTCTTTTGATGCCAGCCTTTGCAGTGGGCATCAAAACTGATTTCTGGGGCTCAATGGCTGTCTGATCCCCTGGGATCCTCCTAGGCTGCTGCAGAGTAAATGTCTAGCGAATATTGGGGCAGCTCTTTTCTTTGGGTTTTGGAGCAATCTCTCCAGTATTCACAGCTGTATATGAATAGACTGTACCCTAAACACTTTGTGGTCCAGATATGTGTCTCAGCATAGGTATAATTTGAATAATCTGCAGTGATCCAAGTGTGAAATGCTGGGAGGTTAAAATCCAGCCTATGTGCTGGTGGTGGCTGTTGGCCTTGCTGCTGCTTTCATGGTGGTAATCCATCATGTTCTGTTAAGATATGGATAGGATTTTTTTCATTATGAGGAAATTTGTCATTTTCTAGTCTGAGCTCACCTACTGGCAGTTGCCAGACTTTGTCTCCTCTGAAAAACCATCTTCTCATTGGGACAGTCCTCTCAGTAGGAAAAATTACCGTATCCATATTGCTATTGAGGAATTAGGTGCTGTGTCTACCTGGGGATCCCAGGAGAACATCCTGGAAAGCGCTGCAGAGACAGAGCTGCAGGATGTTGCAGAGCTTGTTTTACCTGGAAAGGGTTTCCAAGGCAGACTGGTGTTAATGGCCACACGAGGCAGCTGTTGGGAGGATATTGCCTCCTTCCAGTGCCTCCTCTTATCCCAAGGACCAGTCCTTTGAGTTTCCTTCCACTTTTGCCCTGTTAGCTCTTCCTGGTATCCTTTTGATAAACAATTAGTCATTGCATCTCTTGCATGTGAAAAATTCATTTTGTTTTATGTGGCTACAGAGTGTTTGATCTCAAGCCTTCCTGTTGTGTAGCACTGTGTGTCTCTTGTTAACTCAGTAATCCCTGCTGTAATGTATCCTTGCATTAGTCACTGCTATCAAAGGCTTGATCCGGTGTGATTTAATGTAAGAAATTATTCTGTTAGCCTAAATGCAAAAATCTGTTTTTCTTTCCCCCTGCTTTTGTTTCCCCCCCCTCCATCCCACTGTGCATTGTATAGGCTTTTTATTTATTCTGCCAGATTGACAAGATTATAAATGAGAGCTGCATGTTGAAGCCTCTAATTTTTCATAAGTAAATGAATTAATTTATCATAGCTGTTGTGTTTTATTGCTGTCTCGATGCCAGACTGGCCAGCTTCTTTATTCCCCCCTTTACTTTCTAAATACTGAATCCATGTCATTGTGTTTGACAGCTTTCTGGTTCCCCTGTCAGATGCAATTTGGTGCTAATCACATTTTCTTTGCTTAGTGTCAGTGGTACAGGCCATGCATAATATTCCTGTATGTCCACTTATTTTCTTGAAACACAGCTGAAATGTCTTGGGCATTAATCTGATGAAGCTACTGCATTAGAATGCAAAAATGATGCTGGAGTAGTAAGATAATGTGGTGTGGCAGATGTGCAGTAGATAACATTGAGGCTAAAGCAGTGATCTTTATCAAGCTCTGATGCATTTTATTTGTTGGTTTTGCATACCTTTTCCTCCCAAAAAAGATTATTATCAGTTTTGCTTCATTAGAATGGTGTCACTTAAGATTTAATTCCTTCTTTGTGATGAAACTCTAAGAAACGGCTTCTATTCTTCCCTCCACTCCCCATTTTTTAAGTACAAGGGTGTTTCTTGTTTTGTTTTGGGTTTGGTTTGGTTGATGGTTTTTTTTTTGGTTTTTTTTTGTTTAAGTCATGGGACACACTTCACATACGCTGACTTTTAGTGGGAGCGTTCAAGTCTTTCAGTTACTCCTTTGGAATGTTTCAACTTCCTGTTAAAACTGTTCATACATCTCTGCAGATGCTCCTATTAACTGAGCCCCGAATATTTAAAATTTCAGTAAGATCCAGTAGTCTGTTATTGAAAACTAGAGCATGCTGTAGGTGTTCCTCTCCTAACAGGTAGGTTTGCAATGCATTTGCCATAATTGTATTGAAGCTGTACTTCATAGTATGTTTTTTTCTAGGTACCTGGTAATGCTTTTTATTGGTATGGTTTGAAATCCTTCTTTCCCAACAAAGAAGAGTTCATATTTCTGGAACACCTTGAAACTATAGGTCCCTATAGTGCATATCAGGATTTGGGGTTTGTTGCTATTTACCTATTAAATTATGCATGTTCTTTGGTTTCCGCATGTTTTTGTCTACTCCAAAATCCTGCTATGTACTCCTCTGCTGCTGTATAGAAACAGTGATGATGGCTTGTGAAAGACTCAACTGCTTTAGAGGCTGTTCAAATCTATTCTCCCTTTGAAAGAGTGCATTTAAATATGAGATTTGGGTAAGGATGTAGTGTTGATTCGTCATAAAATGGATGAATTTTGAGAAATGTATGGTTTATGAAAAAATTCAGACTAATATGTGATTGTCAGCCCCATAGACAGGGATTTTTTTCTAGCAGTACTGTCTACAGCTGAGCCTTGCAGCTCAGAGTCTTTATTTTAGATTACATATGGATGTTAGGAGTAAGAGTTTCTGTGAAGTGAATCAGCACTTCTAAAGTTTCCATCTCTCGGTATGGGAATTCTGTTCCCACACAAAGAAATCCGAAGCTGAAAACAAGCTTTATGGAGAGCACGTGAATTCTGCTTAACAATATTTGCATGTCTCTGCAGACAGACTTTATGTGCTCCCAATAAAGCATCTTGGCAAGTAATTAAAGTGCAAGTCATTACCTGGTGGGGGTTTCTGTCAAAGTTATTTCATACAACAGGCAGTTTTGTCTGTTCTTTGAGAGCTTTGGATTCTTGAAAACTGCAGCTTCACCTGAAACCCTGAATAAAGATTCTAATTTCAAATATGTTTCATGCAACATGGCTCATGATGTTGAAATTCTTTCCTTGTAAAAAGAACAGGTTAAAATTCCTTTCTGCCTTTTGCAGTCAGAGTGCTGACACTGACCTGCAGGGCTCTTATGGCCTTGTAGATAACACAGGGAGTGGGACCTTCAGTTCTGAGTTGTTTTGTTGGTTTTGTGGCCAGTCGTGGGTAAGTGATTTGATGCAGCACATCAGTTCTTCTGTATGGAAAAGTAAGATCAAGATTTGTGAAGTACTTGAGCTGTTAACAGAAAATGTTAGTAAGGAGAAGAGAATTTTGTTTCACTTGAGAGGGACTTGAAAGAAGTAGGCTGAAGTCCATGCTGGCCATGGATGTTGTGTATGATCTTTGATAAATCAGTTTCTTTGTGCATTTTTGTCTCTCAGTGGAGTAGGAAGGATAATTCTGCAGTACTTAACGAGTTTTCATGAAACACACACGTACCACACACATGTATGTGTACACACAGTGTGCTTCTTGTATTTAGGGATTTTTTGTGACCTTCCATTGTGAATGCATAGATAGAGTGTGCTGTTAGTAGTGGATGAGCTTAGTGAAACCAGTGCAGTTTTCTGGACATTAGGTGCTTCAGTTGAAATTAAGGAATTGGAATGTAGCTGTTGAGATTTTTTTTTTTGTTTGTGCAAATGGAAAATGTTTAATAACATAAACACATCGTCCACTGAGAATATGGGGAAGTTCTTCATATTGTCTTACACTTTTGGTAGGACATTAACTCAACATCTTGGGTTTTTTGAAAAAAAAGTGAATGAAATGCAAAATAATTCCTGTTTATTAGCAGAGCTGTTGGCTTTTTGTTCGTGCTCCTTTTTAGAATGCTTCAACAGTATTTGAATCTGCTTTAAATTTCCAAAAAATACTAGTTTACGTGGTCAAAGGCGTCTAAATCTATATCATGATAGTGGAGCTAGAACTGAAGATAGGATTTGTGGTACCTTAAAATCATTTTAACCCATTTAGGTAAAATTGTAGGGCAGTTCATTGTGCTGCATTGTATATTAGGGCATGGATGTGAATTTTTTATCTATTTCACTTACATTTTGTTGTTGATTTGGAAACTACTGAAAGGGTTCTAAAGTAAGATTGAAGTGAGTGTATTCAACCCTTAGCCTCTGTGCTGAGACTCCCTGTGGTGATGATTAATTGGTAGTGTGAACATCTGTGAGGGAATGGTGGAAATGCCAGCCTTTTCAGAGGGGCTATGACTGGTTGGTAGGCTTCATGTTCATGTGATGTGGAAGCAAGTACTCAAAATAGTCACTTGCTGTTAGTGACTCAGATGATTTAACTTGTGTTTTTTAATAATGCCTGAGGAAATATTAGTTGAGTGACTTAATCTACTAACGAATGTTGGTGAAGCTCTGATCTGGTTGGATGTGCAGTACATCTTAGTACATTTCTGCTAGTGTTTTGGGTGACCCTAATTGGGGAGATTTGTAGACTAATCAAGTTGGTCAACACACGTTGAAGATGAGGAAGAGTATGGTAGAGTCCTGCAGGTGTGAGTGGGGATATTACTGAAGTAGAGATGTGGTGTCAATTTACATGATTCTATTTACATAGTACTGATCTGAGAATCTTGGACTCATGGATTTCCAAAGAGAGAGTGTGAGTTTTGATGAAGATGGATCCCCCGGGATCCCCTTTTATTTGCTGGTGTTTGTCTGGGCATGAAGTGGCTGGGCTGGACAAGTGCTCTTTGTGTGCCTGTAGCTGAAGTGTAGCCATTTGTTGGCATCTCTCTCCTGTGTGAGTGTCAGGCTCCTCTGGCTGTCCCCATTAACAGCACCACGTGCCATCATATGCAGTGGAGAGGAGCATGTCAAGGGAAGGGTACACCAGGTCTGGTGGCTGACAGAGTTCCACGTGCCTGCTTGAGCTGGGCTATTCCATCTGCTGGCAGGCTTCTGGCTGGCAGCTGCCACCTTGGTGCAGTTGAAACTGAAACATACTGCTTATATGATAAAAAAGCCTTTTTTCTTCTTCCCCCCAGACATGCCATATTGTGTCTTTAAAAGTGCTTAAAGGAAACCATCTAGGGACTTCTAAAAATGAGTGATAGTTTTTCAAAGTTTGCTAAAAATACCGGTTTGCAGGAAGCCCTGTTAAGGCTGTTTTTCAGTAGCATGTGCTTACATACCTGGTGTGAAATGAAAGTTGAAGCAGTGCTTGTTTGGCCCTCTTGGATAGGGAAACTTTCAGAAAGGATTAGGTGCATAATCACATCAGCAGTTGTTGCCTCTTTTGTTGGCTTTTAATGCAGCTGCTAATGGATTCAGTTTTTTTGTTGGTTTTTTCTTTTAACAAAACATCAGTTAATGTGAGAATTAATATCTGATAATGGGGAGCAAGAAATCTTTGAATGTTAATGGTATTATGTATGCTCTCTCTACCCTTTTATATTTGCATTCTAATAGGATTGGAATCTTTTAATGGCATAAAAATGTCTGTAAAGAGATTGGGTGTGGGTAAACCCTCTGTGATACACTTTTGGATGAGAAATTTGGGTTGCTTTTGTATTTCACTGTCAATATAATAACTGTGTTGATTGCAGAAGGGAAAAAAGCTTTAGTATTTAGCAGATTGTCCTGAGTTCCTGTTTCCTAACCATAGAGCGAACTGCCTGAAGTCTTAAGTGATTGAATAGTAAACAAAAATTAATTTAAAGTAATAGGATTTCAATTAAATATATTTCTGCATTTATTTAAAAGAATCATTGATTTTCAGTGATTGATCACCACTAAAATGTTGATGTGCAATCAAATGTCTTTACGTTGAATGTAACACTTTTTTAAAAGAGGAAAATGGGAGAATGCATTATATGCATATTTATGCAATGATACTTAGCATACATTTATTCAGTCTTAATTTTTACATTTAACTTAGGAAATACTGAGTGACAGTTCTTATTTAGTAGACTATTAATTCCTTCTTCATGGCTTGTGTCAGGCTAGTTTCAGTAATTGAAGTTCAATTAAAGCTGCAGAGAACTAGAATGAATTTTAGTTAATGAAAAATGGGAAACATTCTGTATGTGTATTGGGAAGAGTTTTGAATTTGAAGCTCATATAGTGAACAGAAGCAGTTTGCAGGTGGTGCATGATAGGCTATGCAGCTGATAGAGGAGATGAGACCAGGAGGAATTTCTCAAGCTCTTGGGGTAAATGGAGCTCAGCTCTTGCATTCAGTTGTTTTTCAGAGACTGTAAAAAAGTCAGACTAGTAAGTTTGCCTGCTTTTCAGTGATCAGATGATTTTTCAAATTGAATGTGCTTCTTCTTGAGTTGAATTGCCTAGATAAACTGAAATTAGAATATACTCTTTGCCAAGAATTGTCATCTACTGCTCTCGGGAGCTCATCATTTTATCTCTTCAGAAAGCTCTACTTCCACGAGGCTTTCTCTGTGCTTTCCCCTCTTGTGAATTTCCTTCAAATGTTGCCCAGTACCATGCTTCTTGTGGGCAGTTCTTTGGAGGGTAGGAATTGACTGTGGAATCCTCCTATTTTTTTTTTCCAGTCTAATTTGCATTACTTTACAGATGAGGCAGCAGCCTGCCTGTCTCATGCTGCCAAGTGGTTGAAGTGTAGATCAGAAATCATTAGTATACAGGTAGAATCATGGTGGAATGGGGTGTCATGTCCAAAGACTGATGCCTCAGATTAGTCAAGAGAAGCTGTAGAGTTTCCTGATAGAGTCTCAAAGCATGGAATGAGAGAGGAGGTAAAATGGAGCTTCCTTGTAATTACTGTGGTGACTTTGCACTGGAGCCCAGGGTAGAGGATGGAGCTGCCCTCCTTGCCTCTTCCCTGTCCTAAAGCTCTGAAGGCCAAGTGCTAAGGAGTCATTAGTAGGCTACTGATAGAGGGAGGATGCAGCAGACTTGGAAGCACAACTCTGCAGCTTCATTTTGATTCCAAACTGTGTGCTATTCCTATGTAACCTAAGCACCATGTATAGGCAAATGCAAAGAGCAAAAAAAAAGTCTTATCGCAAATATGGTCAGAACTTCTGTTTAGAGTATGTATCCCTTGTCACATTTTTTATAATGTCTTTGTGTTTCACTTGTGTTAGCCAAACTTACTTAAAATTAATTCCAAGTTAAAATGTAGGCAAAAAATGTCTTTTATCTGTGCACAGTGTTCAGTTCTGTTTTGATAGATCCCATGTAGTAGATATTCGGCAGATTTTACTTTGTCATGTAATGTCTTTGAAGAGTAGATGAGTTGTGTTGTTTTCTGTTTCTCAGCTTTTCTGAAATCTCTGAATCTCCATGCAAGGGATACATGGGGGATGCCTTTCTCCTGAGCGTTGCCCTTCTGGGGCAGGCTATCAGAAATGCCATTCTGCTGTGATGTCAGTGTTAGACCATGGAGCTCCCACTGGGAACAGCAAAACTGAGCCTGGCCTTTGGGCACCAGCCTGCAGCATCAGCCTGTGTGGTACCCTGATTTAACTTCTAGATCTAATTACAACCTGGGAGAGAAAGGAGAGCCATTTTTTTGTCTTAAATATCTCTCTCTGATTTGTGTTGAAGTGAATAGTGGACATCTTGGGGTTTGCAAGCCGTGGCTCCCATTCCTTACTAATGGAGCATATCGTGGTTTGGTTTGGGCTTTTTATTTTTTTTTCATGTTTGTAGGTATGGTTTTGGATTGGTTTCTTTTTTACAGGCACATAGATCACAAAATTCAGGGTACTTTCAGGGACCTATGTGAAGACCAGTGTCAAGTTCTGCTGTGTGTGTGGGTGAATTACTAATAAAAAGCTATTTAACATATATTGGATAGAAACCCCTGAGACTTGAATTCAGCTAACTGTGAAAAAACTCTTAGTCTCTTGGACAGAAAATAATTTGACTGGAGGATAAGGATTCAAGGCAGAATTAATAAATTTGTTAACTTGTCTGGAACTTTTCTGTGTGGATTTTTTTTCCCCCTTGGGTTTTCTAAAGCCTCAGAAGCCTCAAAGAACAGTGTGCTAACATTATGAAGGTGAGGCTTACCTGGAGGGGACTGAATACTCAGTGTGGCATTGGCACAGCAGAACAGAAGGCCATCAGCATGCAGGAACTGAGTCAGAGGAGCAGCAATGCCATTCTCATAATATGGTATTGGTTTTCTTTCCCACACTGGAAGAAAAATGTTAAAAACATCTTCCATGAAAGTTGACAAAGAATGGAATCAATATTGTTAGCTTTTTCTAACAGCTTAAACATGCATGTATTTCAGATCCCTTGAATAATGCTGGATAGCAAGGTGATGTGGCAGTGAGGAAGGCAAATGTGTTTCTCCTGTGAATCCTTTCAAGTAGCAGTAAACCTGCAAGAACATGAATTCTTTGTTACAAGGTCTGATGAGACCTCAGTATGGATAGGTCAGGAAATAGCCATGATCACTTTTCTGGAGGTGCTTAAAATACTAAGCTAGTTGTTTGATTTCAGTTTTGATGACTCAGTGATGTTCAAGATTTTGGTAGATGTAGGCCAACTGAAAAATTTCAGGAGAGTTTTCTATTAGCTGAAAGTATTTTATGCCTTCCCCATTGTGTTGTTTATTAAGTAGTTTAGCTTGCTTTTGAAAGTGGAGCCTGGTATATCATTCACTTGGAGGGTTTTTATATAAAAGTGCTTTGCTTTATGAATATAATTTAATCATTTGTAATGAGGAGTGGAAAATGGATGAACAAGCTTCTCTCTGAAAAATCACGTTTGAAATTTCTGGGTAATGATCTGAATGGTCTGAAATCATTTATTCCCAAGACATATCACTGTTTTGCAGAATATTCAAACTACTATAATCAAAATTAAACTATGCCCTAGGCATGAAGATTATTTTTTCCCAAAAAAGAAAGCTTTGGATCACATTAAACCAGTAATTTGGAGTGATAGGACTCTGTTAATTGAATTCTACATCTTGGCTAAATATATTCTTCACTGTTCATTACTATCTGCTAAAAATTTTTCGTTTAATTAGGGTAGGTAAGAAACAATACTCAGTATATTGCAGTGAATTCAGTGCAACAAAAAAGTTCCCTTTTCTTTCAAGGTTTTTCTTGCAGAAAATAGTCTCCTTAAGAAATGTTAAGATAATTTTAATCATTGCTTAGAGGTTAGACTTGCAGTCCACATTTTTATAGCTAAATATTGCACAAAGCTTTGCATCACATTAATGTTCAACAGTGTACTTAATAGGGTATTGAAATTCAGCCTTAAAAGTGAGGTTTGTGTCAAAATCCACCTAATGAGCAATTACAATATCACTTACGGAAAATACGCTTTGGTTTTACCTTTTGGATCCTATCCTGTTGTGGAAGGACAAGGACATTGCTACTATTGTAATTTTTTGAGTGTTATTTTTTAATTGTGCATTGTGTTTTAATAGGATGTGTTCAGATATGGATAACAAGGATCACTCCATGGGTAGTAGAAGGATATTTACGTGGTGTCTTGTCTGCTTGCGAACACATTCATGGACAAGGTGTGCATAACAGACATCTGCACATGCATAACATGCATAACTTTGCAAATACCATTTTGCTCAGTTGAATTCTAAATTTTAATGCTCAGAAAAACATAAAAATGTGTTTAATTTTACTGTGAATCTTGGACATGATGTCAACATTTAATTTGTTTACGAAGAAATTAAGAAACTTATCTATGCAAATATGCTGTGGGCAGCTCATGTAAGGGTAAAGAAATTACTGAAATTTATAATATGTAGATCATTCTTTTAAGGAGTATAATGAGCAAGGCAGCAGTAGGATGTCTGTTACGAACTGATTGCTGAAATGAGTAATTCTTATTGAAGAATTTTTTGTTATTGCCAGGGATGTGACTATCTCTAGAAATGTTACTTTTAGTTTCATTGTTTTCACAGTAATGGTGCATTACAGTGTCAAGTCAAAATAATTTTTTTCTAGCCCTTCTGTTCTGGTAATTCATTTGGGAATATGTATTTGTGTTTGGAACTGTTGCGCTGCTTCTAAAGTTCCTAAATATTTCACAATTTTGCCTGTTACTGATCTTCTGAGACTGCATAACTTGGTAGGTTTCTTCTTCAGTTTCTGTAGCCTTCATAAACTGGTTCATCTTTAAAAAAGAAAAAATACACAATTCTTCTGTGACTGACAAGGACTGACTTTGTAGTCTTCTATTAATGAGTGTGGTGAAACAATTCATGTGAGCTAGCCAGTTACTGAATACATTCTGGGGAATTTGGTGATACTTCCATTGCATTTCTTTTTGAACGTCTCTCCCCTCTCCTCATGTTCCTCTGTCTCAAATTTTATGCATAAGAGCATCATAATGTTTAGGAGCTTTGTTTAGAGACATGATTGCTGGAGGTGAAGGTCGGCTGACTTCTCCGACTGAATCATATAGGGTCATGCTACTTCTGCAAATGAGGTCACTATGTGAAAGGCAAAAAGTATTTCTTTTTCTAGTTTTTTCAAAGGGCTGTGCATTCTTTATTATAATGCACTAGAGAGTGTCTAGGAATACTGTGTATTGACAGAATTAATAACAAACTAGAAGAGACTGATAGCATTAGTTTATCATTAGGGACAGACCTTTCCTCATCAAGGTGACAACCAGTTTTGTAAGCTTACTTTTGCCTTTCTAGAGCCTGACATATAAACTGTCAAGAGACAGGGCAAATAATGCAGTCTCACTAAGCAAGGCATCAGTAGGAATAGGACTCTTGGCAGTTGTAAATACTGAAATGTTTTTCTGCACAGACAGAAACACAGTGTGAGAACTGCGTGACGTGTGGCAACATCCCAAGATTTATCAAGCCTGTCTGTACTAATGGAAGTTGTTGTTTGTGCTGTGCTGTACAGATGGTTTTACACTTTCTGATGGGTTTTACAATTCAAGTATTTTTGTACTGTTTTTTTTTTTCTGCTTCCAAAGTTCTATTGCCCCATCCAGTAATGTCCTCTAAAAAGATAAAGCTGTTTAAACCAATCAAACAGCTAATTCACATGCTGTCATTGAGTCACTGGGGCTACATCAAAAATGTGGTTTTGCACATGATGCATATTGTCAGGTCAGCAAGAGAGAAAATAAGAAAGTGAATTTGATAGAATTTGTTCTAGGTTGGTCTCAGGTTTGAGTCTAAGAAGGCTAAGTACACACTCAGGATGGTAGCCAGGGGAAGCAATTCCATCTGTTGGGCACTTGTGAGGCCACAGCTGGACTGTTGTATTTAGTTTTGGTCTCCTTTGGTGCAAGAAAGACACTGACATATTTGAAATCAGCTAAGCACAGGATCACCAGCAAGATCAGGGATTGAACATGAGACTTGGGGAGAAAAGGTAAGTGAACTTCATAGGATGGGAGAGAGTGTAGAGGGGACTACATCCTACCTTCTTGAAAGGCCACAGTGAGAAAAGAAGAGGTAATGGACATTAAATGGTCATGAGGAAGATTCTGTTGAGATATGAGACCTTTTTTGCACTGCAAGGGTGGTCAAGCTCTGAGACAGATGCCCAAAGACCTTGCAGATGCACAAAAATTGGTTTGGCTCTGAGCAAGCAGAGACAGCTTTAAATTTGAGCCAAGTGCCAGTATGGCCCTACTTTGAGTGAGAGTGAGCCAGTGACTTCCAGAGATCTTTCCAACCTAAATTGTTCTGTGGGCCCTCATTAAATTGTTATCTAGAAAATAAAAGAAAGTTGAAGTGTTCAATACAAATTGTATTTTAACATCATAAATCATTGCCTAGAGTATGGAGAGCCATGCAAATTCCTAAAAGTTTCATTTATGCCTTCTGGTTTTTGTTGAAGTGGTATAATGCCTCTTCAGCACAGTTTACTTTGGTTTAAATTTCTGAAGATTTTCACATGCTTATATAATCCAAAGGTCATTTGAAGCCAGCTCAGGATTTGAAAAGCGTATGGCAAGGTGTGGGAAGAGGTTGGTGCTGGAGAAGTCTTCTGAATGCCGGGCAAGGTGCCTGCTATAAGTAGGAGTGGGAATGCCTGTGCCACAGTTAGAACTGGGAGCAGCTTGAGCTTCCTCGTTTGGCTTTCCACCCCCAGCCTCAAGTGACTGTGTGTGGCTTGGAGTATCCAGAGATGCTGTGGGTTCTCTCTCAAGAGAGATGCTTGTCCTGTCAGGTGGAGTTTGTGTTGCCGTGTAACTAAGCAGTTAATTTAGCATTGGAGTAGTATTCTAAGGTAAAATTCATATTATGAGGTTGCTATAATTCATATTATGAGAGTGAACATTCATTGCTGCTTATTCACAATATAGTAACTAAGATGTCACTTTCATTTTTAAGTATACACTTATTTCATGGCACAGTAAATTTTTCCTTTTCAATGACTGATTCCAATAAGTGCATTTGACAAGTGTGACTCTAGTAAATAATGCAGTCTTTGGTATTAATTATCTACATTTTTGTAGTGCCATTTGAAATGGACTCTCCAAAATTAGCTCATCTTCTGTAAAGTCCATGTAGGTGAAAGTACTCAGTTTCAAGTTAAGCAGAAAGGAAATAATCAGTCTTGCATTCCACAGTCCTTCCTCAATTTGGTTTTTTTTTTGTTTTTTTTTTCATTTGGATAGAGGAAGAATAAAAGCAAAGGGCATTTGTTATCTAGCAAAACTCAGAAGCTATTTCACATGAAAGCATAATGAGTGTGACAGGCTACAAATAGCATTGAACATGAATCTTTTACAGAAGAAAGGAGAAATGTCCTTTGGTATATTTACTTCAATCAACCCTAATAAGGCTTGTTTTATGTGTTTTATGCATCCGCCATCATAATTATAAATCCTTGACATTTTAGCACTAGCATTTATATCTGCCAGGGAAGCTACCCGAAGTCAACCCTCAAGGAACGTCTGTATTGTACTATGGATCTCCATAACAGCTCTCAAGTAGTTACTAAGTGGCTTAAAAAAATTACATCTCAGTCATGCTTGAAGGGCTCATCAAACTTTGCCACAAATATCAACGTTAAGTACCCAATCAGCTGCATTGTTTGAAGTGCAGTCACGTGTGCCCACGAAGGAATAGGTTGGACAGGAAGAAGAATTAGAGAAGGGCTTATCAATTAGGCAATGTTGTGTTTTTTTGATGACCTTTCAAAAACTCCTTTTCCTTCTTCCTGAAGTAGCTGGGTCTTGAGCCGGGCCTGGCAGCTGCTAGGCATGCTGCTTCTCTTCCTATTTAATATTTTTGTATTCTTGGAAACTTTTTTCAGAGGAGAGACTACAAGTGTGTGTATGTGTGTAGTAGGATTCTGTTCTTGGCTGCTTTTGGACAGTACCAAAAAAATCTGAATGGCAAGGATAGGAGAAGTGTCAGGTGGTCTTTGGGAAGACACTTTGGTGTATGGTTTTTTGGCATGTAGGTAAACAAGATGAGCTAATCTCCGTAGCTTTTATGTAATGTATCTGTAATTTGTCTTCATATGTAGGTGTGAAGGAAGGCTTGCCATATGGTGTGTATATTGGTATTTTTCCTTGACAGCCTTTATTTTAAGTTTAAGGAATTCCAAGGCATACTATTATGCAAGAGTTTAATTTCAAACACTCATCAGTATATACCACAAGACTACCCTGAAAGAATATTGATGAAAGGTTGTAGAGCTCCAGGAAAGTTTTAAATTGAAAAATTAAATAATGCTTTCATCCATTTTGAGGTACCCTAATTACCTTAGTTTTATGTTGCGCTCTTACCAGGCTTTCATCTTTTAACCATTTGAACAGGTTTCTTTCATAAGTAATATATAAAATATGATTTTACATAAATTGGTTTGTGGAGTGAGGCAACTTTCACTTTCACAGTGTCTTTGTGAATACTTTTTTCTTTTTTTGGTTCAACATATGGTACACTTTGCTCTCAGTCTTCTTGTCTCAATGTAAAGTCTTCTTGTCCCCTCGTGGGCATAAGTTAAAAGTATAGCTCATTGAAGTTCTGATTTTAAAAATTATTTTTACATGTTATTTTGAACTTTGCTGTGTTCTTGTATCACTGTGTCACATACAGAGATAGAAAGATACACAGTATCTCTGTGTTACCTATGCTGAGGTAAAAGTACAAGATTAGTCCTACAGATCCCAAGCTGAGGGACCAGAGACCAAAGTAATGTGGTTGGCCCTGTGGCAAACATCAGTTTCTGCTGCAGCTTAAGCCATCACTTCTCCGTATGCCATGAAGCTCAATGAAACAGTCACAGAACATTTCATTCATTCCTGACAGTTCTTTGTTAAAATTCAGTACTTTCTGTGAAAAGTCCTTTGCTAATGAACTCCAAACAGGGAGCATTTTTTAGCCACATTATTTTATGAGCAATTGAGAGCCACTCTCACAGGAGCACTGGCCATCAGAAGTAAAGATATGGTTAAAAGAAGTCTTCTTTTCCTATATGGGTATTTGAAATCATGGACAGAGTACCTGAACAGGAAACAAACATGTCTGGAATAAATCCACAATTTTACTGCCTCTGGTTGTCCCTAAGTGAGAGAAGTATCTAGATAAAGTGAATGTGGAAAAAAGAAATTTGGAGGAAAAAATCTCCATCCAGCTTGAATGAAAAATTTAATAGAAGCTGAACATTTAATTGCTTTTTGGTTTTGAGTATGTAATTTCAGCTGTTGAAAATTGTATCTTTTCAATCATGTACCAATGCTAGCCTATGATGGAGGACTTCTCTTCGTGATTTTATCCTGACAGTAATTGAAAGCTGATTAATTTAATTGCAAACAAGCTTGTATTTTGCCATTTCTTCCTTAGTACTTCATGTAAATGGTGGTGTTTGGGGTCAGAAGGGAAGGAGTGGTGTCTATTTTCTAATTCAGTACAGAAAAGCTAGTAAAATATACAGGTTTTAACCTTATTAACAATAATCTAGTTGTCAAAAGTGCAGTTTGAAGAGAAATAATTATGAAACCTTTCATTTCAAATGGTGTACAGGGCAGTGTAAAGTCAGCTGTTTCTGACTTAACAAACAAGTGCCTCGAATCGCTGCTATTTGTTCAGAGGTGAGGATGTTTTTCTTTAGAGTTCTGAAACTCCATGAAGTTAGGTTTAATTAGGTTTAATTAGTGAGGACTGAAACAAAACTGTTGCAGTACTAATTTGGAAGGAGTTTTGATGCCTCTTGTGTGTGTGGTGTCCCTCCCCACGGCCAGGGAGGCACGGCTGCAGTGTGCCTTTGCTGGATCTCAGTCCCATGAGTGTGCTGGGGAATGGAGTCATGTCATTTGGATGTAATCTTGTTTTACTTTTCTGCAAGCTTTGCAATTGAAATATCAGTAAAGTATTGGAAGAGCTCATAGGGCATCACAGAAAGTTAAAATTTGGCTGTATCACTGTGCCTTGTAGTAAGATACCACAAAAAATGCTAATGAAGTGGAAGTGTTCATTTTTGCCACCTTGTGTTGTGACTATGTCAGTATTGGTAGAGAGAGTTCAATAACCAAAAATGATGGATAAGTACTAAATTTTGCTAATTTATTGAGTTTCTACGTAACTGGTAGGATATTAATAGATATTGCAATAACAATAATAATGGTTGTAGAACCATTTCACCTATACAGAAATACATATATATCTTTCACAATAAATATTGATGTTCCTTAAATAACCTTTAAAAAAGAGATGCCTGACTACAGCAAGTGTACAAAATTGTGCAAATTGTTCAATTTACAAATGTCTATGGAAATATTTAATGTGTTAAGAAAATCCCAATCAGCTGATCTTCTGAATTCTCTATATTTGAAAATATGGAATTGGTAAAGAATAAACTAGTGTTGCCAGCAGTGGTGTTCTTTTATTGATATGTTTGTGGGGATTTCTTAATGCATCCTGAAATTCTGTTCAATCAGAAGATTTTGGCAGTCTGTTCCAATTAAAGAATTTTCCGTACTGGAAATGAGAAGTCAATTATGGGAATTATTTTTGAGTTGTTAATTTACATAACCTTAATTGTATTAATTGCCTTTGAAAGGCTGAAGCAGATATTTATAATACTTTGATTGATTAGCAGTGTATTTGTTAGAATTGCTACTGATAAGATGCTGCTGCAACTGTGGTCCTGAGGAGTTCTCTCCCAAATAAACATTTTGGAAAACAAAGTTTATTTCACTGGAGAGAAAAGGCATCACATCTTTGCTCTCTCCATAGGCAGTACTGTAGCATCTCCTATCCACACTCTGTAAAAAAATGGGAGTTTAGATTGTGTTACTTAATTACTGGTGTGTTCCATACTGTAAAGAAATAGGTTTTCATTGTTTTTTAGGTTTTTTTTTTTCATCTGTCAAAATAGTGCCTGGGTATAGACTAAAGAACTCTGGGTTTCTCTCAGAAGTCACTTAGAGAATGTCAGCAGTAAGAGGCTTCCTGTTTTCAGGCAGGTGATGGGCCTGTGTGGTCTGGCTCAGGTGGAATCTTCTTCCAGCTGTTTGCCCGGCTATATTGCAGGTGTTGGCTTGCAGCTGTGCCCTGTCTGCTCGTGCTCGGAGTGTGCAAATAGAGTGCTGGTGTGGGTACAATTGGGAGGGGATGTAGTGTTGTCATCTCTTCTCGTGCCTCTGCTGCAGGAGTTGGGAGGAGAGGAGCCAGCGTGTCTCCGTGTGCTGAGCCTTCTTGTCTGGTGAACGAGAGTGGCAGGTACCTCAAGGGGCAGGGCTGACAGCAGCGAGTCTCCTCGAGTCACGGGTTTGTGATCCTTCTCTATAAGGTGAAGATGCCGGGACTTTACCCGCACTCGGGAGCTGTGATTGCTGCCCCTCATCCTGCCCACACCCGGCTCATTCCTGAGCAGCTGCCGGGAAGGTGTTGGACTTGTAACCTCAGCTCTTGGGCAGTGTCACCCAGTGCTAGGGCAGGTGCTTTAGGGACCCTCAGTGACATGAGGATATTGTCATTGCAATCAGAACTTTGACCTGGGTCCTCCGCAGGTGGGGTGGGCACCGCCGATGCCCTTGGCCTTGTGCAGGGCCTTGGAATGCAGGACTCCCTCAGCCCTCGGGGCAGCGCCCAGCCACCCGAGTCCCTGCACTGAGGGGCCTTCACAAGGAGCCGTGGGGACGTGGTCACCCGCCCTGGGGAAGTGCCAGGGGACTGTGGTGAGGAGCTGGAGCAGCCTTGCTGGACAGCAGGGAAGTGGCCATGCTGTGGCCATGATGCAGTTTGCCTCTCGGGGCTGGCAGGTGGGTAAGGTGTCTGCCATATCTCACAGCGTCAGGAGTCTGTGACCTGATTTTCCTGTTAAAATGATTTTATGTTATTATTTCTGCACAAGATTCATTTGAAGTTTAGAGGACTGAGGAAAGGTGTGGTGCTTAGAAACCACAGTATGCAATAGCATGTGGCTGCTGCCCTGGTCTCTGCCTGTGACTGGTGGGAAATACTTGCAGAAAGCACGTAGAAGTAGAGTGATTATAGCATCAGTTTGTCCTGATTTGCCCTTCTGGTTTATACTACTACATGTTTTGGACGTTTCTAAGACTGAGGTAGTGCTTTTACCTATCTATTTAACTGCGGTGTTTTCCATGACTTTGTCTATTTTTTTTAACCAATTCCTGCTTTTCACCTCTGCAGTATCCTGGGGCAGTAAGTGTAGAATATTCCAAAGTAATATAGCAGCTAATATGATTTCTGTGTTGTGAGACCAAGGGGAAGCTCAGCTTGGTCTGGTTGAGGAATTCAGTTGTTCCCATCAAATCACAACCAGGTTCCATTTAGTCCATTCTGCACTGTGGATGCTTAAATGAACTTTGTATCCTGCTATTACCTAAAGTGCTTTCAGTGCCACAGTCCTACACAATGTCCAATTTCCTCTTCATTAGTAACAGCCTCTTTTGCAGAAATTAAATTTCCACAGCAAAAGTGAGACTGAGAAAGCAAACCTTTTGGTGTACAATGTTAGTGGAACTTATTGAATCAGAATGTGCTGCCATAATAGCAGGAACATGAATAGTCATTTTAGAGAGAAATGAAAGATACAATACAATGGGGGTTTTGATTTGTTTCTTCTTGGTACTGGAGAAAATTGCTGTGATCTGTTCATATCTGGATCTCAGCCTTTTTGGCTATATGTAATTTTGGGACATAACTAATGCAGTGTGAACACTTGGGTACATTACATGTTATGCAGGAATAAACTGCAGAGAGAGTTGTCCTTGTTACTGGAGTGAATCTTCTATATGCTTTGGACAAGTAAAAAGTAAAAAGCAAATTGTGTGTTGTAAAAACTTAGTTGTACAGCCATGGAAAGGAAACAGGCTCCACATTGGAAAAGAGAGCAAGTTTTCTACCTAATTATTTAAGGGGTTTTGTGTGTCTCTGAAATGTGTCTCGGTAAATATGAGCCTGACACATTTCTAGCAACCAAATTATAAATGAGTGGAAGACCTGAAAATGTCAGTTTCTTCCTTTTAGAAGCACTTTGGGATTTTTCTTTCCTTTTCCTTCCTACATTCGTTTCTTCCCTTGGGCAAATGAGTTTGCTTAAACATTTGTTTCAGTATACTGTTTTTCATAGGATATAATTGTTGACACTTCCTGGAAGTGTCAGAGGAGATTTTATGTACTAATATATTCATAAGAGAGAGCATATGTCTACCTTAAAATAACACACAGAGAGATAAAAAGTAGTAAATCAGTCCTTTAAACTTGTTTCTGTGTATATCTTGATGTTGCCTAACCAGTTGTGTGTGTTGTGGTATTTTTCATGATTAGCTGGGAAAATAATAGGATAATCTGAAGGAGTGCAGAAAAAGTAAAATAAATGAGCACCTTAGGCAGAGTGTTTGCCATTTAAATGGCACAAGAACTATGTCATCCCAGATGGTGGGGGAGGGAAAACACTTGAACTGCTACTCTTACCTCTTCTGCTTTTGGAGAGGACTCTGGAGTGCCAAGCATCCCGGAGTTGAGAACATCATATCTTCTATTTCATCTTAATTGTATTTTGGTTTGTTTTCCCAGAGCTGTAACATGCTTAACTGTTTTCCTGGAACTTTATTCCAATTTACACCTAGCTACATGTGTGTGAGTCACTTCTTGATGAGGCTGCATAATCACAGTCTGATCACTTTATATTAGTAGAGACCAAAAGGATAATCTTTGTTAAAGACTAGGTTAACAGAGGCAAAAAATAATTATTCTGGTGTTTTTTATCATTTTCATGGCCACACAAAGTCATGGTGTGACCTTGGACAGCAGACTTTGGAGCCTTCCCATGTGCCTGGAGTGGTGTAAGAGCCAGTGCTCAGAAACTTGTACCTGGTCCAGGCCTGCAGGGCAGGTTGGGAGGAAGGGACAGATACGTGGTGGGTAGAGAAGTGCTGGGTGTATGTGTGTGTGTGCTGTGCTGGACCATGAAACTCATCCTTACAGAGACACAGGTTGGACAGCTAGGGAGACCTCATGCTCTGTCACTGTGCTGGATGGATCTTGTCCTTGGAATGTAGTTATTATGTTCTTACAAATAAAATGTGCATCTGCTCGCTCAGTGCAGCTTCTGTGCTTGTGTTACCTTTGTGCAGTATGCCAGTCAGTAGCACTAAAATTTTTTAGATTTAATAACACCCTCTACCCCCAAGAATTAAAAGCTGTTCTGTGTTTCTAAACATGCTCATCTCTAAGTGTTTTGAAATAATGTAAAATGCACACTAATGGTAGCATGCTGACTCTGAGAAATGTGTGTCAGCACAGGGCAGTGCTGAAGCATATACTTAAGTCATATTGAAGTCAATGTATCTAAACACAAATGCCTGTGCTTTCTGGAATCTGTGTTTGTTCTTAGCTGTTCTGAAATAAGATCATTAATTTTGTACTTAAAAGGAAGTATAAGCTTTTGGGGTTTTTTAAAGAGTGAAGTTTGGAAATACTTTATATAAACTACATTATCTTTTGTTTTGATAGCTGATTGCCATTTATGATGAACAAGAAACTCCCCGTAAGATTGATGGCACCAATGGGAATTTGACAGACAGAAATAGCCCAGACTCCTTTGAGACGGAGGTAGCGACTCAGCTGGCTGCCTTTCAGCCCATTGGTGAGATTGAAGTGACTCCTTCTGCTCTAAAACTGGGTATGTATATCTTGTATGCTATTTTCTTTCATTTTTCTTTTTCTCTGTATGTCTGTAATCCGATTTTATATATTTAAGAGGTTTTTTTTTAGTATCCCATTGTTTCCCTTGCACTTCAATGAGTGGCATTGAGGGGAATCCATATAGGGAGTGTCTGAGGTCACTTGGTCTGTTCAGCTGGGAAAAGGGGAGACTGAGGGAGACCTCATTGTGGTCTAAAGCTTTCTTGTCAGGGGACATGGACGGCCAGGCACTGATCTCTCTGGTGGTCAGTGACAGGACCCAAGGGAATGACATGAAGCTCAGTCAGGAGAGGTTTAAGTTGGGTATTAGAAAAAGGTTCTTCCCCCAGAGGGTGGTTGGGAACTTGAACACCTTCCCCAGCACCAAGCCTGACTTCAAGAAGCATTTGAACAACTCTTCTTAGCACTCTTGGGAATGTCCTGTGCTGGGCTAGGAGTTGCTGACAATCTATCATAGTATTCTGAAAGAGCACAAGATAAAACCTTTGCTAAGTATTTTCAAATACCACAGTCATTGAAAAAAAAAAACCAAAAAAAAACCAGGGTTTTTTTTTGGGGTTTTTTTTTTTGGGTTTTTTTTTTTTTTGTTTTGTTTTTTTGGTTTTTTTTGAGGAGCTTGGGTTCAATGAACGTAAAACTTGCCATGTGCAAGTACTTGTACCAGTTGGCTAGTGCCCTGTTTTGGGTGTGGGAGGTGGGAAGTAGGTTATGCTGGTTGCAAACAGTTCAGCTCTTTGCCTTTGACAAGTTGCACAACTGGGCCTACTTGCCTTTCTGACTTTCAAGTGAGCAGCAGAGTGTGATTAGGAAAGGCTGCTGCTTAATTCCCTCTTACATCAGAGGGTACTGCATGAACTGCTGCAACTCTGGTGCCCTGTGTTGTCCAAGTGTGCCTGGATGGCCAGGAGTTCAGACTGGTTTCCAATTATAAACAGCTGGAGTCTTGTATGTTGCACACAAAGCAGTTTGGAAAACTTTCTTGGATTGAGAGCAGGCTGAACTGTCACCTAAGTACTGGATACAGAAGCTTTCAAAACTAGATGGAAGGTGAATGCTGTGACTGTCTGCCTGTAAAGCAAATGAATGTTGCTCAGGAGAGCCTGCTCTGCATCCTGCCCGTGCCCATTCCCAGCTCAGCCCGTGTTCCTGAGCGCTGCTGGCAGTCTCCAAATGCTGTGCAATAAAATCTGAGCCCAAGCAGCTGGGGAAAGGGTAGAAGTACTATCTCTGGTTGTGCTACTCTCATGGAGTAGTCTGATTACTACTTGAGAAATAGAATATTCACTTGTCTATTTTGATTACATTTTTAAAGGAAAAGGCTAATTAAAAAAAGCAGTGAGCTAAAATAAAATTTCAACTGAAGTTCACTGGATGAAGCTGTGTAATTTACCTTCTAACAGAAGTCTCTTCTCATTTTTTTGCCTGCTGCAGAAAATTCTAAAATTCAAGTTGCATGAGAATTTTTAGATAAAATTTGTGTTAATGGATCGTCTTTTTTTTTCCATATTCTAAAACAGAAAAATCTTTTCCCATATTTAATGACACACAGGAATTTCTCATTACTAAAAATCTTGAGACATGATTTTTAGTAATGAGAAAATTACTAAATTTTCTCATTACTAAAACACATGTATAACTTGTATGTGTTTGTGTTTGGTAAGCATGAGATATGGAATAGCTTGTAGCTCAAGGTTCAGGGGTTAAAATTTTGCCACTTAATTTTTTGCATATTTTTAAATTGTGCTGTTACCACATTTTTAGCCTGTTTCAGAAAGTAGGGATTGCTCTCCAAGTACCTCTGAGCACTACTTAAAAAAAAGCGTTTAGTCTCGCGTACTGTTGTTACATAAGTTGAGGTTTGGAGAGAGGAGTACTTCAGCTTCACACAACTTCATGTAAAGCAGCTAAGTGCTCAAGCTCTTGAGCTCATCAGTAAGCTACCACATAGTTAATTTGCTAGTGTTTATGAAATCCTACTGGGGAGCATAAAGATGATGAAATATAACGTGGAAAGAGCAGTCAGGGTTCTATTTTTGGTTTCAGTGCAATACTAACATGTATTTGAAGTTAAAATGGTGCTTGCTTCTTAAAAGAAGAGATCATAAATGTGGTGGGTTTGTCTCTTCAGTTCTGTTTCAGATTGGTTTATTTTACAGGGTAAGTGAAAGATTTTCTACCTGTTAGTCCTGTAACTTAGTTTATACTCTGTAATGTAGTTGTTTTCTCTTCTGGATTTTACTTCATGGTTTACAATTCTTTGGACTTATTTTTTGCCTTTGTCCTTTGTGTACAAGTGCCTGGTCCTTAAATTATGTGACTATTTCCATTAGAGGCAAATTGAAAAGTAAATGAAGAAATAGAAGGACAATTTGGTTGCATCAATATCATTGATGCATGAACCACGGTAGTCTGGCTTCCTGTCTAATTATTGAATTGACTCCCACTTGCTAGCAGAAATAAATAATATTAATTTATAAAGCTATTCTTATTTTGGGAGCAGGGATGTGATTGAATATATATGTTGGGTAAAAGTGTTGCTTTCCATGGTAGAGCTGTGCTTCAAGGATTATGATGTACTTACCTTTCCGGGTATTTTTCCAGAATGCTTTTAGGAGGGAAATGCATTGTTATATGAATTGTCAGATTGTGGAACAATTTTGCCTGTTAATTTCTGTTGGATGTTTTATATTTTACGAAACCAGATCAATGTTTTTATGTAAAAACAATGTCTGGCTAATGATCTGCTTGTGTAATACTTAGTGCTTGGTGCTTAATAAGCATGTGAAACTAAATACTGCTATTGTCAGATGTGAGAGAATTGCCACTGGATTAGAACAGACACATGAGATACTGCCTTAAAACATTTGTGTCCTTTATAAATTGTATATGTGACCTAGTTAGGTTAACTGTGTATTATATCAAATCTTAAAGCCCTTCCTGTTTAGATAGAGATGGCAGTAATTTTACTTTTTAAGATTTTTATTGTATGGTTACTTCTTTGAGGGTGTTTTTCTGTTTGTTATTCTAGAATAGTGATCAGCTTGACTGTCTGAAATAATGGATTTTCCTTCATGTTGGTTACTCTTTATTTTTTTAGTTGGTTACTCTTTATTTTTCCTTTTATCATCTGTAACTCTGAAAGTAAGCCAAACTAAAAACAATCTTATATTTGACTCAAAACCTAAAAACCCTTCTATTTTACATTGCTTTCATATATTGGCAAAGATTTAGAGCAAAAAATTAAGTTTAATTTACTTGATATCAAATTACTTTCTTAGTATGTATTTCCTTAAAACAGTTCAGGAAATTATTCAGCTATTTGTTTTCTTTTCCCTGAAATAAACACTGCTCTATTTTAAAGCTAGCTCTGTTCCCAAATAAGTTCAATTGTGGGTTCTTATATTTAATTTAAGAAAAATGCAGGAAGACTTCAAGTGTTCATGGGCATGGCATCTTCTGCGTCCACAACACGAGGTGAGGTGCAAACAGATTTAAGTGCCTCCCTCCCTGCCACACATCACTGGATTATCAGGTGTTGTTGCTGACAGGGTCTTTTAATAGTGAAAAACCAAAAATCCCAATTTGGCAGAATCTGCACTCGGGTAAAGAAAACATTTCATGCTACAATACAAATGGTGTAAAGCACCTGCTAATATATATGACAAAATTTAGAGAAGCACACAACTGTTTAATGTGTTCAGGCAGCTGTTTGAAACAGAGAAGAAATTGATCTACTGATTTTGTTATTTCTCTAGCTATGAGAGCATTGAGACAGTTGCTAAGATGGCAGCAGAGCTTGTCTTGTATTATTGTTTCTTGTGAGCTGAATTTCCCAGAGTACAATAGTGATGTGGCCATGACAACAGTTTTCAAAGAATGGTACAGGCAACTAAATGCTGAAATAGTTGATGCACATTTGAAAAATGTATTGGAGATAAACTTCAACATCTCTAACCCCAAATACCATTGCAAATTCTTCACTGCCTTTTTTTTGGTACTATGTTTCTGAATTATAAAACTGTGTATAGACAAAAGCCTGCAATGAACAGTGAAATCACAGTGTGTTGAATACTTTGTAGCTGCATGACTTCAGCCCATGGGGAGTGTAAGGTAACACACATCCCAGGGAAAGAGATTATGGCCCTCATAAACTGTCTGGTAATTTTCTGTGCACCTGTAAGCGTGCCAGTAGTGCTCCTGTTTCCCTTTTGCACCTCATAGTTTACTGTTGTTTTCTGGTGGTTTTCCCCACATGGTGGGTCATGGAACAGGAAGGGGGCTTATTTTCATTATGTCAATTTGTTTTTTCCTTTTCAGTCCATATGGGCAGGAAGGAGAGAGCACTAATTTATTTATGGAGGATCCGTTTTACAGACAAGTCACTCTGAGCTGGAAATGCCCTCATGACTGGCTCAGTGCTTTGTTTGCTTCATTTGGTAAAAGATGGTTGAGTACACACAAAATTAGTTGTTCCTTTTGTCTTGCTTATCTCCTTGGTGTTAAGTAGTCAGGATTTTGTCCAGAAGAAGACATGCAGCATTGAAAGATGCTTGTTGATTTTAATACTAAGGTATGGAAAAAGTAAGGTTAAAGTAGGCATCTCCATGATTTTTTTGGGGTCTGTTGCTTCATTTATTCTTTTTCCCTTTATTTGGGAATTGGTTTGAAGAATCTGAAGCTGTTTTCTGAGTACTGTCTGGAAGCAGAGACAATTAAATTAGTTTATTGGTTATTACAATAAAATTATGCTCTTAATCGATACCTTTACTAGTGTGAACTAGTAACTTCATTAAAAGTTGAGATTAGATAGAGAAATAATTCCTTATAACAGTTATTGATAGCAGGTTAAAAAATACTCTTGTAAACTACAGGAGTTAACTCCTCCCTTTGCAAGCTTTCACTGTTGAATAGGGCAGTGTCTTGATTTTGCCTTTGGAAGGTCTAACTTCAGTATTTCAAATTTTGCGTGATTTTGTTTTACAGCAAATCCCTGAGATTTTCTCCATTTGTATGTACATGTCTGCACATCTGATCAGTGTTCTAGGCAAGTGGAAGACTTAGGTGAAAATAATGGTTGGAATGACTGATGACAGTCTCTCTCCTAAAATAAGCTTATCAATGGTAATGGTAGTTGGTGTTAAAGCTACATGCAGGCACTTGTGCTTATGAGCAGCCAGTTCTTCCTGTTCTGGACGTTTAGTTTAGTATCTCCTCAATGAACATTTTTTCCCCTGAAGACAGAGATTTCTGGGAATGTTTCAACCCTCAGAAGGGCTAGTTAGTACAGGATACTAAGAGTCGTAGCCTAGAAGGTTTTCATTGTCCATTTTTGATGCAGTTGGTGGTGTTCTGGCTATGTCTTTTTGACATTTGGGAAAGGTTACTTAGCACTCTCATGGAATTGCCTTGAAGCTGCTTCAGACAGAGAATATACTCAATTAGCTTATGTATTCCTGTGGTTTTGGGGTTTCTCTAGTTTAAATTGTGCTTCATGGGATTGTTTAAAACACTTTGATTTGCCCTAAGTGTTCGGGTTGCTAAGTCAGTCAGCAGAGATGCTTTCATTGGCAGTGTCTTAGTTTGAAGTCTATGGGAATTGAAGGGAAGGTTTCTTCCGTGAGCTTTTGGAAGTTTCTGCCCTGATAGGCCTGACAGGGATTAAATTGTTACCTCCAGGGTACGGATGTTGACAATTTCTATATAACTTCAGAGCTTGGAAGGAATTTCTTTTCTTTCTCATCCTCTTTGAAGTGGAAGCATTGTAAGTAGGCTTGGGGGCATTTTAAACAACATTTATTTGATTAGTCCTCTTTCAAGTTGGAGTTGAGATACTACAGATATGCAGACTGTGTTTTTAAATACAGAGAAAACCACATTATTATGTATTTTTAAAATTTGTGAAAACATACAATGTGAAACTAATAATTTGATAAGCCAAATGTTGTTAATGCCTTATATATAGCGTACAAGAGTAAGAAGGAAAGACACTTTTTCTTGCATGAAAGCCATCCTTTTCTCCTTAATCTTGCAACATCAGTTTATTGGCTGAGCATTCTGATGTTTGTCAGTACATGGAGTGTACTGTATTCAAGTCACAGTTCTCCTGTAAGATTCTGGAAAAGCTAACATTTTGAAATTTGTACATTTCAAAAGAAATGCATTATGGAAGAACATGCTGTTTTCTGTGATTTGAGGGAATACTGCTGATTTCCTTAAGGAAATGTGGCTGTGTTCTCTTTCAGGGCACTGGCTGGCTCCTCTCCTAGTAATGATATCAAGTATTGTTCTCTGCTGTTTGCCATAGGCGTTGTGAGGATGACACTGTACTTGATAGATTTTTCTTCTCTCTAGCATCCTGTGTAATCTGCTTTAAAAGAATTGTGGTGATCAATTCAAGTCTACTTGCATTTCTAAAACAAATGGTTTCTGTTCTTAGGCAAGCTAAAGGTTTGAAGATAACTTTTCATTTCAGTCAGAGGGAGGGTCTGGTATATTTTGACCTCATGACTTAAGCTTGGTCTTATTTAGTTGTCCTTGATTCATGAAAATGAGTTTTGCTTTATCTTTGTATTGCAGCAGAATAATACATTAATGGTTTCTGTAAAGATGCATATAAAATTTCCATGTGTTTTTCTGTCTTGGAGCTGCCTGTATACAAAACAAGCCAGTCTTTCCTTCCTTTCACTCTACCCAGGAATTTAGTGCTAGGGTAGGTAATAAATTTATGTGCATAGTTTGTTACTAAAGTGTCTCTTCTCTTTTTAGTAGCCCTTCTCTCTCTGATTTCCCAAAAGATTGTTCCTCATCAATTATTCTGCCTGTCTCTACTCCCTTTGGACTTGGTTTAATATGCCTTACTTTGGAGTAAGAGGGGTATCTCCATAAAAATATGTTAACTAGAGAGAAAAATATCTTTCTGTCACAAGTTAGACACTTTTCTGCAGTAGCTCTCTAGCTGGGATGTTGATTTCCAGCCTTTTATTACCTTGGGGAAGGTTTTGGGGAAGGTAATGAATGGGACTTAAAATGATGGAATAAATTCCATTATAAAAGTCAACAGTGCTTTTTGACACACTTTGTTTGATGTCAGTGCTTTTACTCAGATTTTGTCTGTTTTATGGATTTTGTGATGTTGCTGGTTTTGTTGGTATTTTTGTAATATGGTGCATAGCTGTTTTTAGAGGTTGTTTTTTTTTTTTAAAGGAAAAGACTAATCCACTTGGCTAAGTTTTTGCCGCTGAAGGTTTTGAAAGCTGTAGTATGATATCATACTTCAAAACTGTAGTTCAGTCTCTGTCAGTCACCTGTAGTGCTGAGTAAGACAGGGGAGAGTATGTCTGTTTATAATTCTGTACAGTACTTGTGGTATATTAGCTCTGAGGCAATATGGCAAAATGGGTATTTCAGGTAGAAAATGAGCCTGCTACGCCTGGCTGATGAATAGTTTTACATTGTTCAAGTTAAAACAGTTGGGACTTCAGCTAAAGGTCTGAAGGTATTAGCTCAATAAGAAGTTATTATTCAATTTCCTCCCCGTGTAAAAACTCGAGTATCAAACACAACTATTGTTCAACAAGTTGCAAAGCAAAACAACCCTATGCTGATTTTCTTATGAAGCAGTCAACTAAACTATAAAATTTTATTTAAAACACCAAAAATTGATGAGTTATAATAGGATTAGACCAGTTCACAGGATATGGCTCATCAGTGTCTTGAAATACGGTTGTCTAGATGCCACACAGATTTGGAAATATTTCAAAGGTTATTTTTTGCAGCCTGGTAGAATACAACACTCTTTGGCTTTGTCCCTGAGTCTTTGCTACCACTGTTAGATCAGGATACTGGGTGAGGTAGACCCAGTACAGCTCCTCTTTTGTTCTTATTCCTTGCAACCTCACAGAAAGTTTCAGGTTCAGGAGGATTCACTGTTTTATCTTTGAAAATTGTCAGGAACAAGATTGAAATTTAGGACCAAAACTAATTTACTGTGACCAGAATAGAAAATAATATCTGCAAGAGTAAGACATCTCCTTTTATGGAAACATCAAAACAGAAAAGGTTAAATTAGATATGTAAAACACTAGTCATATTTAATTATTACAGAAATGTGTACTAATGCTGTAATTTGTGATCATCCTTTAAAATACAGTTAAAATATTAAAAAGAATTGCTTTGCAACTCTACTACTTGTTATAAAATGCTGCCAAAGTGATATTCAAGCTGTACAGTTTAGCTGCCAAAGTTTTAAAGAAAATTAAATCATTGAACCATGGAAAAGTGACTGCATAAGCACCTGTAACTGATGTTAGCTGAAGTGCTAAACCAGCTTTTGGCAGCATGGCCTCTTTTGCAGGTGCACAGAATATTTTCTTTGTGTCAGTTTATTCAGCTAGTACAGTTCATTAAGTATTTCATTTGAAGTTGAGAAATGGGCTGGGAATTGAAATAGAAGAAATACTTATTTTCACCTTTCAATCTGTGAATAAAAATAATGTGTGAGAGTCTAAGATCTATTAGTTTTAAAATCTTATAGGATATATTACCCTAAAATGATTTATTTAAATTCAGTAACTACAGGTAATATGCTGCTTAAAAACTCAAAGTCTTTATTAAGATGAATACTTCTTGCTGTGTTCAGCAAGTTGGATGACTAAGACAACTTGTGTTTTAAGTATATCTGGAGTTCTATTTATTTTGACATCTGAATGCCATTGGAAGAATATTAAAGAATAACCAACCAAAGCAAAAACCCAAACAAAACCCCCCAACCTCAATCCCCCCCAAACAAACAAATAATCAAAACCAAAGCAAAACGCTCCTGTGTATATGTGTGTGGGGAAATTCTCATGGAGCACGTTTGTTCCCATCAAAATAATAATTGAAAAACATAGGATGTTTGAAGTGGCTGTAACTTTTAGTCTTGTGCCTAAAGAACAGTTCTTGTCCTTCATAACTGAAACCTGACTTAATACATTATAACACATGTAACCAGAGAAAACAATTTTTAAAAAATAAATGGCACTGAAAAATATCACCCAAAACAATACCTGTTAAAAGCCATTCCTGAGTTTTACTTGTAGGCCATTGCTCTTGTTTTTCTTAGTAAGAAAAATTACACCTAATTTGGAGTGATAGGGAAGTACTTTGTGCTGGGTTGATGTGTAAAAGATGGCTCTTGCTGGAGCTGTTTTTTTAGCTCTTTGTAGATTTAAGTCAATTGTCTTGACCATTTTGCCATCCCTGTTCATTAATCCATGGGAATTTAAGAAGTGCACTGTGGGAAGCACAGCTGTAGGTTTGCAATTGTATTGATAGGTGCTATTATAAGCAATTTGAGTTAGCTTTAAACATAGAAGTCATATCATCATAGCACTGTATATTTAAAAAAAGAAGAATAAGCTGTGCTGTACCATCACAAGGTAGAACATACAAGCCTGTGTCAGCTACATTTGAAGTACATGGCAGAACCATTCCATGATGCCTCAGGTGGTGGTAAGCAATATGTCTGAGAGTGAGCAAATTTACACACACTGATTGCTTAGTGCTCTCAAAAAGTGCTGATTGGAAGAACTGTCTGTATGCCTGTTCATGTGAATATGGTCTGATAAAAAGGAGAAAAATAGGCACATATATTAATCTTTTATGTATTTGAATATAAATTAGAAGCTTGCTTGTGACTTTGTTTCCAGGGCTTGACCTGTTTCATGACAAGGCCAGTTTAAAAGCAATTTTGGCTTCTCAGTATAAATGGTTGTTGTTTGTTTTGTGTCTGTTCAGAGCTCTTCTAGCCAAGAACTGTCCATGCTGAGGTGCAGTTTTACATTCGTGTGTATGCATATAGTATTTAGGTGCTTTGTTTCAACTGGCTTGAAATGTTGTGATTTGCTCAGAAGGAGCTCTGAAAAGACATTTGGAGGCATCTGCAGGTAAGAAAATCATTTGTCTGTCTGTCCAGGCAGGGTTAATTTGGAACCAGGCAGCAGAGTAATTGTCATAGGTATGGCCTTCAGTAGCTGATAGTTTGATATACACTTGATGGACAGCTCTTTTCCCATCATAGTCAGCATTTTTATATTCAGGAGCAGAATTTTAAATTATGGCTTTAACTGCCTAGGTGATTTATTGTAAATCTCTTTCTGCCTACTTACAGAATTCTGTCCAAGTGTATCTTTAGTTTGGCTCTAGAATAATCCTTCCCTGTTACCTGGAAAAACAAACCAACCAACCATGTTAGTTGTCACTGATGCAGTAGCACAGTACACCTGTGCTTGTGTTTCCCTGTTCCTTGGTTTGTCAGCTTACCTAAAAGTCATCTGTGAGTGTTTGCATCCAAAGCATTGCTAAAATAAATTTTTAGTACATGATTTGACTGCATTATAGGTAGCTCAGCCTGCCAAAAATTCTCCTGGGTGATAAAGTCTGGGTGTCTTCAGCATTTTTCAGCAACCTACAGCCTAAATCTCAAAGAATAAAGGGATTTCATGCTGGGGGCAGACTGTGCTTTCCTGAGCAAAGAGACCGTAGAGCAAATGAGTGAAATGAAGGAAGGAAAGGATAGGAATAATATTTTTTTGTGATGTTGGTCATCTCGAGTGGTACTCAACTGTCTAAATGTAGGCCTGAAATCTGATGCTAGAACTCAGAGCCTGGAAACCCTGTAGAGCTTGGGGGGATCTCAGCAGGGGCAGCTGGAGCTCCCAAGTTCCCCATACCATGTTCATGTCCGGAAATCCAGACCTTGCATTGTTTATTTGGAGTTGCACAGTATTCTTGAACACGTCACTCCTGGTTTGTCAGGGCCCTCCTGACCTCAGATGCTGATTTTTGAACTACCAGAGGGCTTCAGTGAGGCAGAGCACACTGCTGGTCATGGTATGTGTTAATGTCTGTGTACAGCTTTTTTGGTGAAATTTAAATGACTAGCAAAACAAAGTAAGACAATTGGGTTACATCTGGTATGGATATGTTTCTTCTGCCATTGTGTTGATGAAAATTTTCGCTTTCTAATTGTACACAAATGGCAGAAATCTCTCTTCTGGGTTTTTTTTTTTTCCTTCCCTAATGCAACCAATTTAAATCTAAGTGTGGTTTCTACCATATGCTTGTTTCAACCATATTTGCAGTTAAAAAAATATTTCCAAAACATAAGAGTTTGGGGAAAATACACTGTTAACCATGAGTCTGTGTAGATACTAATTTTTGAGGGTGGTGCTAGCAAAAAGAAAAGGTTGATCTACCTTGGTTGAAAATTAGTGATAGATTTAAAGCAAGGATAACTGCAGGACTTTTTCCTCATCAGCTTTATCTAAGAGTATGTATTGTGAATAAGGCTGACACGTGTGCTTAGAAGTGCTATGGTATCATAATAAAAGGTGCTCTGCAAATTTTTAAAGAATGGGAGGTTAAAGGCTGTCATTATGAGAGATTTTTGGACATGTGTTTCAGTTTTCGTTGTCTGTGAATTCCTGATGCAGTGCTGCAAGATGAGGATAACTATTTTTTAGAACTGAGTTCCTAAGTTTAAAATGCCAAGTGCTACTCTGGCACAAAACAGTAGTTTTTATTAAAAAATGTGTTTCTATGATCAACTTGGTATGCAGGAAGGAGTTCCTTTCTCTCTCATCATTCGGGGAAAGATGGATTTTGTGTTTGAACTTACATTGGTTGTTATAAATGTTCAGCACAAATGTAGGAGCGTGAGTAGAATAATGTGGAAACACAGCCTGACTAAAGGAAAGCTGTAAGGAAAAGGCAGCATTCCGTTTCCTGACAGAAGAAAAGGGATGACAGAATCTCTTCAGAAAATGTGTGTAATTTTCTACAGCATGTCTGTAGTAAGCAGTATTGCTGATGGTTTTTCAATACGTTTTGTTCATGGCTGAGGAAGATGGGGATGAACGAGTTCAAGGTATGTATGGATAGTGGATGTGGTCCAGCTCCTGAATCAGGTTGAATCTGGGGCAGTAGATGTGGGGAGGTTTCTCTTTGGGCATGCAAGGAGTGTGCTTGCTTTCAAGAGACCTGAGTGTGCAGTGCAGAGGAGGTGGGGGAAGGCTGGAAAGAGAAAGGAGCCCGTGGGAGAGGCGCAGGCTGGAACGCAGCGAGCAGCATGGAATGTGTTCTTATGGCAGGGAACAGCCGAGCCACACAGGAGATGAGGGGAGATGGAACAGAGTTCATTAGCTCCAGGAGCTGCTGAGAATTGCTGTCTCATGAAAGGGAATAAGGGACTCTCTTGAAAAGGAGGGGCAGTACAGCTTCTTCTCATCTCTTTCATCCAGTCGTCCTCTTTGCTGTGGATTTTCTCCTATTACAAGCACATTTTGGTTCAGTTTATCTTTGTCTAATAAAAGGTTCGTTTTGTGTTTTTGTGGTGTGCACATGTAAAACAATAAGGGCCAGAGGGACTGTTTTGTATAATTTTAGCTAAAGACTACAGCTGACTTGTTTCACAGAGATGTTATGACGTGTGATATTTCTGTACAAGAAATTGTTACATGTCTGTAAATACATTTAAAAAATGAAGAAAATAGACTCTGGTTTTCTCTTCAAGTAAAAAAATGATCTGTAGGACCTTAGAATTTACAACATACTGGGAAAAGAGAAAATATTATATATAATAGCCAAAAAGTCCAGGGTTTTTTCTACAAGTAGGGAAGCATTCCAGATGAGCACCATAAATTTCATTGTTTCATAGCAATAAGCAAAAAATTTGCAGGAGTAAAAAGAAAGAAAATAGCTGCAAGGCCATCTTCCCAAACTGGAGAATGCTATTATCTATAATCCTGCTGCTCCTGCAGACTTTGGTTCCAAAATCTAGACAGTTGTAAATTTTGTTTCAGTTTCTTTGGAAAACACTGACAAAAAGCAAGTGAAAGGAGATCTTTTGAACTGAGGATGGGGAATGTGGTAAGAAGGAGGATCTTGAAGCAGTCACTTCAGAGAGCAAACAGAAGTGCTGAAGTGGTGTGGTACAGGAGACCTCCTCACCTGGCTTGTAGCTGCTGGAAGGTCCTGGAACAAGCAGGTCTTGTCTCCCAGCAGTCACGGGGTTGGGAGCCTTCATCCTTCTCTCAGCCAGAGGAATGAGGAAGAAATGAGGAATTAGTTGTAGAAGACAGCTCATTAAAAAAGGAGAAATCTAATTTCAGAGTGTTGGCTTTGGGAGGAGGATGATATAAATGATCTTTTTATGTGGGGTCACTCATCCCACTCCCATCTTCATCTTTCTCCTCCTAAGTTGACTGTGGGGAATTTTTTGTACCCTTTTTGAGTTACTGTGGATTTCTCACCTTGCAAAAAGGAGGACAGAAATGAAGAATGGGGCTGGGATGACAGCTTTGAAGAGTGTAAGAAAAAAGTATGCTCATGGAGTTGTGCAAGTTTTACAAATAAAAGTACCAGTGCAAAGGGTTTTCAGTAGTTTCTCTGTATTGTTCATGTTTATGTCTGAAGGAGTTGGAGACCATGCTGTGTTCAAACACACAGAAATGTTTCAGCATCTGTTTTCAAACTGTTGTATTGAAGACAGACAAAAAATCGGATACGGGCCACCAGAAACTTTAGTCATACACAGAAAAAATTATTTTAAGGTATAGGTATTTATCTTAAAGAAGGCAGTGACTTGTATTTAGCTTTTGTAGACCTTCATACCAAATATGCCTAGCGAGGAAACAAATTTCTCCAGCTTTATGTGAAGAACAAGCATATTTGGGTGGAGAGATTTGGTTCATTTTGACCTATTGACACTGTTGGAAAATCACACAAAATTTGGTGATCAGTCCCTTTCTACCCAACCTCCTTGTAAAAACATGCATAGCTCTTGGTACTAAGATGATAGTCACTTGGCAGAAAAACCAATATTCACCTTCTGATATTTAGGCATTCCCTTAATATCAGGATACAATTTTAAGTCTTACTTCTGCCTTTCTTACTGGTTTCCTGCAGAAGTGAGCACAGAAGGTATTACCTGCATATAAAAACTTACCAGGAGGAAGAGTTAAGAGCATTAGGTTCTCTGGTTGCCCCTCATCAACATGAGGTATTTATTCCAGCTATATTGACAAAGTTGTGCTGATAGTGAATGTGGTAGAATCACTGCAGCTTTGTTAGCATTGAACAAGAAAACTGTTGCATGTTCAAACTTCTTTTCTAGATCTAGTAATTACAGCTGCCATCAGCCCCAGCCACTGTAATTAGTATTATAACTGACAGCTGTAATCTCAGTTTCACTCCCTTGATGGTCACACATACATGCAACCAGTCATTTGGTTTTTTGAGGAGATACCTTTTTCTCCTGTTTGTGAGCAGTTTTTGCCTAATTTTAGGTAGCTCATGGGTGGAGGTCTATTACATCAGTGCATAAGAATGTTATCATTTCTATAGCTAAGGAAATCTGAAATGCTACAACCCTATTAAATCTAGTAATTTAACAGGTGGATATTACCACAGATAAGCTTATATTCAAGTGCTGCACACTTGTCTTATTTAACCACATGAAGCTTTCCCTTGTGCTAATTTAGCATCCCTGACCCTCTGAATTCCATTTTGTCTCGCAGGCACACCACTTCTGGTACGGAGGAGCAGTGATCCAGCCTTGGGCGCACCTGACTTCCCAAGTGCTTCTCATCCCACTGACCACGGTCTCAAGCATGTTGTGGCAGTAGGTGTCATGTAACTCACCTTTTTAAGACCAAAACCTTTCTTACCTGTTGGTACATAGTAGTTGTATAAGCTATACGTGTACTTGGATCTATAACAAAATGCATCAAACTCATTTTCTGTAGAGAATTTCCTCTGGAAAAAATAGTTATTTTAGATGATACAATCAATTAATAGTGGTTCTGTATATATATTTTTTTAAATAAGAGGTTTGCATAAAGTTCATTGGTGTCATAAGGCATTGGAATATGTCAGCAGTTATTTATTTGTTCAGTATCATGTTGTCCAGTCTACCATTGCTTCTTTGGTCTCACATCCTTTTTCACTTCTCTCATTTTCTAATGGCATTTCTGTCATCTTTGGTACCCTGCTACTATCCTGCATGGTCTCTTCTTTATCTCACTTTTCTGTTTTACCAGACTCTTCCCTTTTGAGGACAAATTTATTTTCAATATTGTTATTACTAAGTTCTATTGCAAAGCCATAATTAGTGAAAATGCAATAACTCGTATTCATATGTTTTTGCAGACTATCTTTAATCTTCTTAGCATGATGCTGTCTTAGTCACACTTGGGCCACGTGTTCTACTTTGCAGTTTTAAGACCTGAAGCTTTGTGTGTGGGGAAAGTGTTCCTACATTACCTATAAACTTAGAATCTCTGAATCTAAGCTGGGACACCTAAGTGTCTTGAGCAGAATAAAGCTATATTTTAGTGTTTGCCTAGAAAGCTCTGTGGATCTGGTTCTGCTCTTCTTTGGACCACATGAATGCTGGATAAAATGATGCTGCTGTTTTCATTTGCTTGTAATATATATGCCTTTTTGCCTTTAGATTCTCTAAGCAATGTTGCAGTTCATTCCCTGTCCCCAGCTGTCCAAAACAATCTATTGCTTGTTTAAAACTAAGCAACATTCAGAAACCCTGGATCTTTGTGTGGTGCAGGAGGGATGTTGCAGACTAGATGACAACTAGTTAGAGCAAGGTTCCACAAATGGCTGTGTTGGCACATCAGGGGGTAGGGGGGAGAGCTGGGGTTCAGCAACACATGCTGGAGGTGGGAACCTTTCAGCTGAAGGTGCATTTAAGACCAAACTTTCAGTTAAGTTCATGGGAATAAAGGATGTAAATACACAGTCAGCTGACTTGCGTGCAAATAATGTTCTATGAGTCTCACTCTAGCACTATAATTCTGAAGGCCAACACAGGATTTTAGTTGACTGTTCATTGTTTCTCTCTGCATGGTCAAATGCATGTGCATCTAAATATTTTGTGTGCACCTTATTTTACAATGGCTTGTGTTATTTGCTAAGTGATGCAATTTTAAAAGTCTCAGTGACTCTCCAGGTACATTATGATGTTGCACAGGGCTGAACTTTGTCGAAGTTCTGCATCATTTGTCAGACCTGTTTGAGCTGAGAGGTTTTTCTTGATGTTTGTTGCAAGCATTTGCATATTACTGAAATACTGACTTAGTCTAATAAATGAAAGTACAAAGAAGAATTCTTGGTTAATAGTGCAGATCTCACACTCGGCCAAGCTGAGAAACATATGAAGTGGGTATGTCAATATGTAATGCTCACCCCTGGTATTTTATAACCACAAAAATGGCAAAAAACGGTGGAAAAATAAGTGAAATGTTTCATTCCAGGGTGTATTTTGAATGCTTTATAGACCATCAAGAAGGCAAAAATAGCATTTTGTTGAGTTGGGTTATTTATATAATTTTAGTGGTGACAAGTGCATTTTATGCCATTACATGAGGATTGCAGTAATACTTGGAGGTTAAAACATCACCATGCTTCACTGACTTGCATCAGTACAAAAGGGTCCTCTAAGCCTAAAGGAATTCCCTGTGCTAAAATACAGAGCATTCATCTGTCAGCTGCAGGGGTGACAGTCAAAGCTGCACTAGTAACAGGGGTGGAGAAGGACTTTTTTTTAATGTATCGTGTAAAGGGGAGGGGGGAGGCCCAGAAAGTTCAAAGTTGTGGTTTGGTGTTGTTCTGGTTTTTTTGTGAAAGCAAAAATTTATTACAGCAAAATACGTTACTCTGACTCTTATTTTCGCAGCAGTACCATTTCTGAAACTCTCATCGTCAATCATACTGAAATATGCTTTGGCATAATGCTCTGAGAAACACAGAAAGCTTAAATAACATAGGTTAAATTAGGTACAGATTGTTTTAAAACATGCAGAAAAATCAATATCTGACAAAGGAAAAAACATGGCAGAAATAACTGAACACTGCATTTTGAAAATAGCTATAGTCTTTCAAGTGTTAAAGCAGTATTTAGAAAAATTCATTTGTTCTATACATTGGTGCTGAAAATTTAAAACTAATACTGAATTTCCTTTGCCACAAACCAGAGTTGTTTTCACACTGAACTCTTCCTTTAGTCCCGTGCAAATTAGAAAACCCAGAACTGTTACTAGATGAAACATGGGCATGTAAGTGAAAATTAGGTCTCTGTATTTATGCCACAATTATCTTAGCAATTATTTTGTAATTGAAACTGACTTTCATAATTAGTTGAGCTTTTTTGGCACTTCTGGTGTTTTGGTGTTTGGTACATGTGGAACTGGCACTGGGCTCTGTGTAGCCTCTCCGTAGGCTGCCTTACACCAATACTTCAGCAGATTTTTGTGTGCTAACTACCATGGGATTCCCTGAAGACAATGCTGACTCACCTTCTGGAAAGTGCACTTCAGTTGTACAGTGAGTAATGCATGAAATAGGACAGCAAACATGCAGCAGTGCAAGAAAAGAACTTTGCTATCCCATTCAGGTGAACTGGTAGAACTTGATGAACCATTTGAGCTGTTCACAGTATTTATGGCAGAGTATGTGTTCAAGCAGAGCATGTGTTCTGTTGTTCAGATGTTGTCCCATTTATTCAAAGGAAGATCTGTTTTTTAATGCCATATGATGATTACAAAAATAACAAAACCTTTTCTGAGTGACCAGGTAGATGGAGGAGAATTTGAGTTATACTTCTCTATTTTCTCTGACACATCTTAGCTGTAGTTTTAGCCCCAATTAACAAACTACTTCTAGATCAATCAAAAACCAATAGTGAAGTCCAGCATCTGTTCCCTCAGACTGGAAGTCATTTAACAGATGGTACAAAATCTGAGTTTCTTTTTTCATCCAAACCTCTTTCCTTATTGTGATAGCTGCCACTGGAAAATTTAGAGACAGTAATCAGGGAAAAATAGGGGTAACACACATCAGAATTTGTTCTTTGTATTGAAGAAAAAGTATTTGTTAATGAATTTGTTACTTTATTAGAGCTGCTCTAGCTTTTCTGCCTAGTTAGGATCACAGAGCCCTGGCCAGGCTTTCAAGAATGAAAAGTTCCTTCCCATGGCATCCAGAGAGGACTTCAGGGATACAGAATTAGTTTAATGTACTTATGCACACCTGTGGGCTGGGCAGGGAAGTGACTGAGAGCAGCCCTGAGCAGAAGGACTGGAGGGGTGACGACTGATGAAAAACTCAACGTGAGCCAGCAATCTGCACTTGCAGCCCAGAAAGTCACCTGGACCCTGGGCTGCAAAAAAAGCATGACCAGCAGGTTGAGGGAGGGGATTCCACCTCTCTACTCCATTCTGGTGAGATCTTAACTGGGGTGCTGCATCCATCTCTGGGGTCCCCAGTACAGGAAAGATGTGGACCTTGGAGTGAGTCTAGAGGAGGGTCATGAAGCTGGTAAGGAGCCTGGAGCA
>JAYDZK010000274.1:24863401-24885505 GCA_034509185.1 Euphonia xanthogaster
TATACTGTTCAAACTTTGTTTCAGTTTGCACTCAACTCCCTCAATCCTTCCATTTGTGTTTTCCAGACTTGGTGGTACTTGCAGCTGTTGGTATTGGATACAGCCATGGGGATACTTGCACAAAGGAAATAAAGTAATTTTTAGTCCAGATCAAGTGTAATTATGCCTGAAAGTGTTCTGGTTGGGTTCCTGTTTTAAGTTGGGGTGAACATTGACTGACTGAACTTGTCTCTATTGGAATTTGTAGCCATTTAAACAGGAAAGGGTTATTTGCTGGGAGACCACAGCAGATAGAAAGCCTTTTCTCTGTCCTCTTAGAACCTGGACTCCCTGTGTGCTGACGACACTGTGCTGTACTCAGTTCACGCTTGAGGAAACTGTTCAGTCTAGTTTCTGAGCTGGAGTTCAGCTCCCCAGGCCCTTGTATTTGTGATCTCCAGGCTTGATCACTTCATTACCATTGTGCAGGAGTGAATGTAAATTGCAGAAGCTCTGAGTAGCTTAAAATGCAGCAGTACATCAGTTTTGCAACACAGATCAGTATTACCCTGTTATTTCAGTGTTTTGTTTCATGTATCCAGTAGTTTCTATTAAAATATTAAACCTAATTCGCAGTGGGTTTTTTGTTGAAATTTAAAGCCCTGCATGAGATTATGCACAGACACTTGAAAAAAATGCCATTCCCTCCATGATCTTCTTTTCTACTGGGGGCAACTTTTGTCTAAGATGTATTGCTCTTGCCTGCAGGATGTATCAGCTCCTGTACTATTAGGCTCATTTTCAGAAGAAAGCAGTGAATGCTTCCTTCAGTTGCTTTTGAATTTGGTAAAGTTCATCTCTGAATGAGAGGCTTTTCTTTAGGAAGTCTACCTTGTTCTTTCCTTCACAAAGTAACTCATTGAAGCTATTCCTTTCTACCTTTTCTTTCTAGAAGAAAAGGTAATGTCTTTACTTGTGAGTACCCAGAATGCATTACAGTGATGTGGAGCCACTAAATATGCAGATCAGTAGTGCTCAATATAAGAAAGATGCAGACAAACTCTTATACCTTACAGTGCTTTGGGTTATTATAATGCAATTATAAAATCTTCAGAAAAAAGGCTTTGCTTTTCTATGTGATAGCAGAAGAAACTCGACTGTACAAAATGCTTTTAAATTTGTTTTTTGAAATAGTAAATTATGATGAACTTGGCATAGGTAGTAGGAGTGAGACAAATGAAAAAATCTATAAACCGCAACCCACACCCTTATACCCAGCATGCTGCTAGTCTCCCTGCATTTCTGGTTGTGAAGTATTCTTAATTGCCATCTGACCTGGATAAGTAACATTGAATTTCTTCATAAATAATCGTACTTGAAATATTTTGCTGGTATATGAAACTGTACTGTGCTTTGTATCTAAGCATATTGTACTGAAGTTTTCAAGTTGAAATAATTCACATGTATAAAAACTTTGTTAACTTTTCAGGCCACTCAGATTTTCTGTCAACACATTTCTTAAAATTAAGGGAACTGTAAGTTTAGGAAATGCTCATGTTTAAATCAAACTGGCTTCACATGTCTTAGCTGAGAAGCCTCATAAAGAGCTGAGATGTACTGAACCTTGTCACTCATGCATCTGTCACCTTCCTCACTTTGTCTTAACTGACCTTGGCCCACTCAGGTAGCCAGACTTGATTTATTCTGCTATTCATACTTCCAGTTTCCAAGTTCTGAGGAACTGGGAACAAGTCTCAGTGTAGTTTCTCTGTGTATCTGAAACCAGCTTGAGCATCTTGTGTGGAGGGGTTAGGAGATGGTAGAGCTTCACAAAGGCATGCAAGGAGACAGGCTTATAGCTATTTCCTTCTACTTTGTGGCAAACACTTATGTGCTAAATATGTCTCTGTGACATTTTCTTTCTTGGAAATATTTTTTTTAATTTTAAAATAGGAATAAACAAAAATTAGGAGTTTTTCTCAAAGTCCTTCTTATTACCAGTACTTCTGTTGGTACACCTTCCCTGTATTTTTCTCAAAAGCAAGGAAACAGGCATTGAATGGAAACAATGTGTTTGTCCAGGAGCACATGCAAGGACAGTCGGTATCTCCTGCTGCTCTCTCTGTTGTAGAGTTACTCGTTTGTCCACATCACCTGTTGTGCTCACCTCACCAACAAAAATGTCTTCTCTGACCTTTGTTCTTGCAATTAGAGATGCTGCTATTAGTCAACAGCTATAGTACAATTAAGTCCACCTGTAACCTTAAAAAAGCTGTTTCTGGTGATAATAACTTTGTAGTGTGAAATTGAAGTTACCCATGGGATTTTGTTTGCTTATTCTCTTCAAATAATTAAAAAAAAAACGTGGTTGTGAGAGTCCTCATCATAATCTGATTAGTGGATACAACTGTGCTCATTAAAATGTCCTGAGCTTCATTAATCTGTAAGGTTTTATAATTGCTGTTCTATTTTATTCCCAGCAAATATGCTGATGTATCTTTGCTTGAGATATTTACTTCACACAGCTTCCTTTCAATTGTGTGATAAATCTTGCCTTTTTACACTGCAGTTTTTAATGCTGTCAAGTTATTTACTAACCAGTGCTGTTATTTCAATATGTAGTTAATAATTAACATGGAACCAGATCATTTTATGAAAGGTTTTTTATGATGATTTTTAAAAACCCTAGGAGAGGTTGCAAATACCACCCTTGCTTCATAAGGATTTATTGGAAATAACAATATGCTCTCAGGTGATCTGTCTGTCGTCTCAATTGCCTGCTAGGTTTAAGATAAGCCAGTGATAGTAATGTCTTGGCTCATTGGAGTCAACTCAGGTTTATTAATAATTTTCACTCATAGATTCAGGATAACACTGTGCCTGTATTTTCAGATCCTGAAACAAGGTTTTGTATACAGTTCATCAGAATTAAAATGCTACAGAGTTGCCTTGATTTCCATTGAGAATTGGGATTGAGATCAAGGGGTTTATGTAGGACAGCGTGTTTTCTCCCATTTGGATGCAAGCAACTCAATTCTTTGAAGAGATTCAGACAACATTTTAACCCTTATTTACTTGTTTGGTGCTCTGTAGGTTAAGATGTCCTCATGCTCTCTCACAAAAATCTTCAGAATAGATGGCTTGTTTTTTCTCTGACAAATTTTTTAAAATTTGGTTTAAAGTGTGGCAACAGAGAAACTAGGAGTATGTCTAGTCTAGGGCTTGCCTGTCAAATAGAGGCCTGGCAAGACAAATTTGTGTTCTGTTTTCCTTAGGCCATCATTTATTTTCCTTGCCACAGTGTTGAGGAAGTTTTGTTGAGAATGAAGATGGGCAATTTGGTTTGTAGAATGCCCAGAGCCAAGGAGGGAATTTTTAAAGATAATTCCTTCCTGTACTGATATATACTGGGAGACCTCCATATTATCTTTGTGACCAGTTAAGATTTTTGGAAGAACTTCATCTGCAACTTTATCATTCACATATGTAAACACATGGAGAGTTATATTTTTATATATGTATGTAACTCAAAAGTTTATTTTGAGACTTTAACATCGCTAAGCATATGGAACAAATGGTTAAAGATGCTGGACAGTATACTGTTAGTCACTGATTCAGTAAGATCCTTAGACTGGAGGAAACTGATAAGTTTTAAATTAACTCAACATGTTAAACTTTAGCAAAGTCAATATGTTAAACTTTAGTAAAGTAAATAAAATTTCAGCCCGCAGAGTTAGGGAGGAATACTTAACTCCCTGCAGGAATGAAAGTGCCTTTGATCTAAACAGGCAAAGTAATTCTTAGTACCTTGTATTCAAGGTCTGTGATCCCAGCTGAGGAAGCTCTATGCTAATCACAGACTGGTTCCCTGGGACAATGTGGAAGCATCTTGGGAAAGTACTGGATGAGTGATCTCTGGGAGCATTCAGGTTCTTGTCATGCTGTAGATTGACTCTCTCATGGGACCCAGGTGTTGGACTTAGGTGAAGATTTCTGATTCCTGGAGTATAATAGAGAACATGTTTTCTACTTTAACTTTTTGGCAAAGTATTTCCCCTGTAGCATTTTACATTCCTTTTTAGTGTTTTTCCTTTCAGGCAGAGTGCAGCAAAAGCTATATTTCAATATCTATTCTTTCCACCATATTTTCAAGAAATTGATAATTCTCATGTCTCACTTCTTGAAATCCCTGTGAATTGCTGGTGAGTCTGTATACCACCATCAGACAGAAGAAGGGTCTGTGACTATTGCATTAGTACCTAAAGGGCACTAATTATATATTGAGAGATGTGTCTGAGAGTTTGGTGTTCATGTTCTGATTGGCTGTTGTAAGCTTAGTGTTTAGCCATTGATAAGGACCCACAATAAGGGATGTACACCTCAGACATCAGGAGAAAAAGTTTTAAGTTACCCTTGTATGCTTCTGTTTATTTCATGGAGTGGGCTCTGCCAGTTTTTTCATGTTTTTATGCTTAATATGGCTTGGTTAATGTTTCTGAGGCACCTGGGGCTTTGACTGATTATACTGTTGGCCGCTGTGTTGTGCAGATGTGCCTGTGCATTCTGGAGTACAGGAAATGCTGTAGCTGTTCTACAAAGGTCTAGTCAAAGCTAAAAAATAGTCATCCAGCTGTGCCATCTGTCTTGTGGCTCTCCCATCTATGCAATCTTCAGGCTCCAGCATTACCTGCACACAGAATCACATCCTGATTGTTGTCTCTCTAGCTTTGCAGTGAAGGTGCTCTAAATATTCATGATGTTATGTATATATCATTATTAGAAATCCTGGGCTTTAAGCACACTGTCATCCATTGTTCAGTAAACACAATTACATTGCCCTATCGTTCATCTCTAATGAATCCATGCTAATTGATTAATCAGTGCTGTTGCTCCACTGTGATAATCCCATATGAGGAATAGAAGTAACGTAACTAGCAATTACTAACATACATTGCACACTGAGGAAAACTTAACATAATACCCTGTAATAATAACACATAATGCACAGGGCAAATGCAGAGCAGAGCATTGCCCCAGCCAGGCCTGTCATTCTGTGGCACAGCTCTGCTTTTTGGGAGAAGAGGTGGCCAGGTGGACTGGGTTGCAGGTTGCAGTGGTCTTTGGGTGTGTGACCCAGGGATTCCTGGCACAGGCTATCCCCAATGAGTAGGATGTTACAAGAAGGCATGTCTGAGAAGATGGGGCAGTGTTTTTCACAGTTTCCTCTCATGCTGGTTGCTGAGGTGACTGCCTTCTTGGCTTAAATATTGCTACAGCTGCAGCTGCTGAAGTAAAAGAAAAAACACTCTTATACCTTTGCAGCTTCTTACTGATGTTACTGTTCCAAAGCAATGGGTCCAAGTTTCTGATCCAAGTCAAAGCTTAACACTGGCTCTCGCAGGCTGTGAGCAGCGCTTGGTAGGCTGCTGGTAACCATGTGGTTATCCTTGCTGTTACAGAATTAATGGATCTATGGATTCCTACTGACCAACCTAGTGTGTTTAAGGCATCTCCTTATACGTGCCATTCATAACAGCAAAGTAACAAATGCAATCTTTAATGAAAATCCGTTTTAACTTTGAAAGTGGATTTGATTTTTAAATTTTGGAAACCCCCACTGTCATTGGTGGTGGTGAAGACACGTGTAATTTAATTTTGATGAAAAAACAGGTGAAGTCATTAAGGAATTTATTGCAAGGAACAGAGATGCAAGGTTCAAGTATCACTTGTACGTTGAACTCTTAGGTAATACCCATTTTTTAGAAGCCTTTCAGATAATATTGAGGGCATATTGTTGTAATGAAAGTGGAAAGTTTTGATTCAGTAGTGCAATTACATATGTAAAGTTTCCTTTATTATGCATTAGGTTTGTGGGATTTTTTTTTAAGTGCTCAGAATTAGTATCTTTATGTGGTGGGAATAAAATTCAAATTTTATTTGTGGGAGAAGTAGGGATGTGGCATCATAATAATACTGTCTAGATAACATTTAGCTGTCCTCTAAGTACTACTTTTATGAAGAAGTTGACCTGATGTAATGCATAGTGGGTTAAGAGATTTTTTTCTTTGCTTTAAAAAAGGAATACAAGTGGATTCTCTCTAAACAAAGAAGAAATTAGCCAAAATGCAGCTTTGTAGTTTGAAAATCTCTTGTAAAATGTTTTGTGAATTAAAGATCTTGGGAGGCTTCAAGCAGAGAGTCAAGCCAGGAGAGGTCATGCTGGTATTCTCTTGGTCTGAGAAAATTTGGTAGATTTTCCTGTAGAAAGATGAATTCCTTTCCTGTTTTTTTGCAGTATTAATTGCTCACTGGCTGTTTCCAACCAAAATAAGGGACTAGTATGCATTTGTGGAGCTAATGATAGCACACTTTTAAATGATGCTTGTTGCCATGGAAATAATTGCTTACAAATAATTTAGATAGTAACTCAGATGTCCAAAGTTTGTGCACTTTTTAAAAATATATTTTTTTGTTTCCAAGTGGATGATACAGAAAAAAAAAATCACAAATTTTAGCTTGGAAACACCTGCTTCTTTGGTGCCTTGCACTGTTGATACCACTGCTAAATATTCTTTATAAATAAAAGGCCACCCATGTATTTCTGGACAGTAAATTTGGCAACAGTCCTTAAAATATGAAAGTAGAATAAAAACACCACAAGGTAAATAAAATGAAAATATTAATGTCCTAGCAGATAGCAGGTCAGCCAAAATATTTCAAATGCTCTAAGCGTGGCTTAGTTCAAATGAATAATCTTGCTGAGATGCAAATACTACAGACTCGGGCACAAAGTCCTCCTGATACTGCTCTGTAGTGACTCTGTAGGCTTGCAGTGCAGGCAGAGACCTCACAGGCAATTAAAACCAGCATGATAAATGGGGAGAGTGCTAATAAGCATATCCTCTTTTTTAAAGGTGCCAGTGATCATATGGCTGGCCAGTTAACTGCATCCTTTAGATAAATATTCCAATATTGACAGCTCCCTAAAGTTGTGAACATATACCATGTCACTTATGTTTCCAGTAGTTTTTTGGTTGGTGTTGGTGTGTATGGCTTGTTTGGTTTGGAGTTTTTTTCACCCTTACTGGAACATTTCTGTTTATTTTAGGAATTGGTTCTTGGCCAGCAGAGGTGCCAAATCCTAATATTTATCAATATACCATCAATGCTGCTTTTAAAAGCAGCTTTCTGCTGTTTTGGAAAAGGCATTGCTCACACCTCAGCCTAGAAATTGTTAAAAATGTTGGGCCCAAGTCCAGAGTTTTATGTGTATGAAAGCTACTTCTGGGGGCTTTTAACTGAGGTATTTTTTACATTTTTCTCCTTCTCTCAGCCCTTCATAAATTGAAGTACTCAGGCACTCCAGCTGTACCTCTTCCCTCCCTTCACCCAGGAAAAAACAACTGCCAAGGAAGATGTGAACTCTCCTAGTACTGTTACAACTACTGAAAATTTTTTCTCAGTGATAGAGGAGTTTTTCATATGAGGATTCTTGGAGTTCTTGTGCCAAAATCACGTGTAACAATTTTGATCCCCAGGCCTAAAGGGATCCTTGGTGCTCTTAATAATAAAGAACTTACTGTTTATGTAGGACTTCAGGAAACAGAGCATTGCTTTTTCCATGCAGACAACGTCCTCAGCTAGATTTTTGAATGATTAGGATGAAGCAGATTGGGAGCAGGTATAGCAGGAGGGAGCAGGGAGAGCATTTTGAAGGTTGATGTTGGCAAGGCGTGTGTAATGTGCAGAAGCTGAACATGTCCAGAAGAGCTCAGTAGGAGTGCAGTGGAGGGAGCCTGGCTGGTGTAGCCCGTGTCCCTGAAGACCTGAAGCTGCCCTGGTGTTGGTTCTTGCTGACTCTGGTGCTCCCTGGGAGCTGTGTTTGACACTAACAATATCTTCCCAGTGTAGAAGGCAGGGACTCCAAGGTGTCTGCTGGCTTGGGGCCAGTAGTAATTAGGAGGGTAGGCGGGGCTGCCTCCCATGCTTAGCCCAGGAGCTGGGTACCCTTCCCTCGTGTCATGGCTCAGCACATCCTGTGTGCTACTGACAATTTGTCCTCATGTTGTTCTGATGAAATTGTGGATCCCTGAGCTAAAGCAGAAGCAATAGCTTTGAAAATGTGTCTCTGTGTGTGCGTGAGGTTCCTGTCCCACGCTTCCTACAGATACTGAGCGCTGCCTTGGACTACACATGTGATGCAGGTGCTCCAAAGCTGCTTCAGTGCCAGCTCAGCCAGAGAACTTGGACATGCTGGGGACTGGGATTTCAGGCAGCTCAGTGTTGGCACTGCACAGACTGTGCAATCCACCGGTACAGTCCAGCTGTAATGATGACCCTCAGCAGAGAGTTGTTACAAACAATTTGGGGGAATAATTTCTTACTCCAGACTGATTCTGAGGAGAGTGTCCATTTATGCCCTTGGTTCAAAATAGCCTTTTAAATGCCAAGATCACAACTCACTACAATATTCAAGAAATCCATTGGTGCTTGAGGGGAAAAATATTGCTGTTGTGGTTCCTGAAACTGTCATGTAATTGCTAAAAGCCGTACTATATTATGGCTTTTCTTTGTGCTCTGCTAATTAAACATGAATCCACTTGGATGTTATTAAAAATATCTGAAGACATACAGCTATTCTTATGTTGAAAAATATCTTTTACCAGTCCAGTTGAATACGTTTCAATTGACAAGATTGAAAGAGGCTGTGTGATTCTTATTTTCGTAATAGTTGGCTGCCTAAAAATCATCTTTAGCAAGTGATTAATTGCATTTGTAGATACGGCACAATTGCATCAATTATCCATTTCAAATTAATTTCATTCTGAATAGTTGAGAGGATGATGTCGTTTAATCATAAGTGAAATGGAAGTATTGTAAGCTGTTTAGAAATACTTCCCACGTTCTATGGCACAGTGATTTCAATCAAGCAGACCACTGTAAAAATAAGAAATACACAGTAACAAACATTAATACTTTTCCTTCAGTTTAGCAGCATTTTGTTAGCCTCCTTTGCATTGGTTTCCACCCTTGATATATTGATTTTAGCAATATAGTGTGAATTATATTTTATTATGCTTGTTTAGGAGGAAAAAAAGGCAAAGCTATGTTAAATTAAAGAATTAATCTGGAATTTTTTGAGGCATTGTTATGCATGCCTTTGCAATACTAAACCATTCTTGCATACATTTTAGAAAGCAGTTTTGGGTATTATGGAAAGCTGTGTGGACTGGAAGATTGGAAGTTAGTCTCTTGTTATCTTGGTAATGAAAGATTAGCCGAGCAAATGAAATGCAGATGTTGACACCAACTTCATACCTAATCCTTGAATGAGTGAACAGCAGCCAAAACCACAAGTGATGCCCACACAATTGCTCACCACCCCCTGACTGATGTTCAGCCTGATCACTGAGTAGTGGTGGGCCTCTCCCAGCCAGCTCCCCCCAGTTTATGTCCTGGCCATGGTGTTCTAGGCTGTGGAGTATCCCTTCAGCTGTCCCAGCTGTGCTCCCTTATGGCTTCTGGTGCCCCCCCTCTCTGGCAGAGCATGGGAAACTGAGAAGTCCTTGACTTAGGGCTAGCACTACTCAATAACAACCAAAATATCAGTAGTTTATCGACATCATTCTCTTACTAAATCCCAGACATAGTGCTGTGCCAGTTACTAGGAAGAAAATTAATTCTGTCCCTGTCCAAACCAAGATTACTCAGTTACAAAAGTTTTTTTTTTTCAACACTGAGGTGTTACTGATACAGTTATAGTACAGGTTTCTACTTATTGGAAGTTATGGTAAGTATTTCCCTTGCCAGATTGTTCCCTGGCCTAGGGATAATCTGACTCTAAAGATAAAAAAAAAAAAATATGTTTTCTCTGTGAAGGGTTTTAGTTCCACATCTTCCGTTAGGCCTGTTGTGAATTTGAGGCTAAATGGAGGAGGAGAGATACTGATTTTCAATCTGGAATATTTTGGAAGCTTGTGGTGTGCTGCATTCTTCTTTTTGCATACTGAGGCTGGCGAGTATCATAATGAAGGGCAGTAGTTATTGTGGTTGAATAAAGTTTCTTAGCTATTTCAGGAACACACAACTTAAATTTTGTCCCAGCAGACCAAGTGAGCAACAGAGAAGCCTTTTGGACTTAAAAAGTTATGTACAGTTGGCCAGAACTTGGAAACAGCATAGAATGTTACTGCTGGGCTTTACAGCAAGATATGTCAAATTTCGGTTTGGATAGGGTTACCATATTTTAACCTGTGCTGGGTTGTATTGCTCCAGAACAACAAAGAGCCTTTCTGTCTGTGTCCCATGAGTTATGTGGTCTTCTGTATGCTATGTCAGGTATTGCATTTGTTGTTCTAGGTAAAGGTAAACAACTTTATAACACAGGCTAATTGGTTTGGGAACATTTATGAAAGTGTTGATTTTTGAAGCTAAATATAGTGCTATGGCTTTTAAAACTCATTCTGGCTGTCAGAAATGCTCACATGATCCTGAAAGTGTTGCTAAAAATGTTCAATTTTTAAATACAGTAATTAAAATTGTCTGTTGTGAGAGCAGTAGATGAGACATTTCCTGCATTTGTAAACTAAGCGTCCTTTTCACCCCCAGGTTTCCTTCCATCTCACTGTTTATGTTGGTGGGATCTGAACTCTTACTGAGCCTTCTTGGAAGAAGGTTTGCTGTTGGCCAGGTAGGGAGAGGGAGTTCTGCAGCCTGCCACCCTGCTCCATGACCTTCTGCTCTTTGATGTGGATGCTTTTCCTTGGTTTTAAAGAGCTGAGGCCCTCAGGGAATACAGTACTGGAAACTGGATCTTCAGACATACATTTTCACTTTTAACTTTGTCATTAGAAGAAAGTCTCAGATAAAAATACTTTCCCTTGGGTATACCAGACTGTTTGAGTCCTAATTTGAGTAGATGTGTTTACTTCTATTAATAGATCTTACTCATTTCCTTCAAGTTTATTGCTAGTGTTTGATGACCATTTTATACTCTTAAGAGTATCCTGCACTCAGTATTTTCTCCAGTTCTTTATATTTAGAGTCCTCTTTCTCTAAATTTATCTATTTTGGGGTTTTTCTCATGTTGGCTGTTGTATAATAAGCTTTTTTCAAAGATAGGATGGTTTTTGCTACACAGCTTTCCTAAAAATGATGTATTGCCAATTTTATTCTACCCAAAAATGTACTTGTCTTAAGAATGAATTGTGTTCTGAGCCTACCAGATAGACTTGAGGTGATTTAGGGCCTTTCTATAGCCACTTGTGGCCTGTGAATATTTCTGAAGTTTTCTTGCTGAGCTAGGTGGTATAGTCTGTTCTTGCTTGAATGTGCAGACTTCAGCTGCAGAAGAACCTCAACAAAAGATTTGGTTTTAGTTAAAATGGAATTCAAAACTACACTCTAGCCAGAGTTTAGGTAACAAATGGTAGCAAACTAGTGCAGTTTTTTTTTTTGAGATACCAAAATCCAGATTTTTTGGGTTGCTATGACAATGAGGAAGAAGATCAGTGGGGCTGGTGGGCAGCCTGGGTGTCAAGGCAGCTACTGCTGTGTTGGCTGCTCAGGGCTGCATCCTTTTTAATATAAGTGATTGCTTCGACCATTTTCAGTCAATTCTGTCTCTCTCTGTCTCTTTTTCTAGCAAAAAAAAAGGATACTTTCCTGTCTCTGTCCAAAAGTGCCAGTATTGCTTTTCTCCTCCAATATTTTGTGGGTTTTATGAAACAAGCCTTTTCAAAAAATGAAAGAAAAAGCCTGTAGACTTGGTCATACTCCCTAAGCTCAATAAGGCCATAACTGACTCATCATGTTTTTTGCTGGGGCTAACATATGCCCATGCTGACTGTTGAATTGAGAAGAGTGGTGGATGTTCACAAAGTAGAAAATGTCACTGCTGCTACGTGCTCTGTCACTCCTGCTGCCTCATGTACATGTTTACCTAACTTGGGAGCTGTCACATATTGAATACAAGACTCTTCATAGAATTTGGGTTGCAGTTGTTTGCAGAGGGCTATTTAATACAGTCATTCTCTTCTACTTACCCCTAATTTGAAGAACATGCTTTTAGTAGCACTAAGAAGAATTGCTTAATTCAAATTATCTGTATGTAAATAAATCTAAAAACTTCCACTGTTCTTAGATGCATATGCTTCCTTGGCTTTTGTTTTTACCACACCATTTTGCATTTTATTCCTATGTCCTAAGTGAATACTGCAATTCTGTCACTGTAAATCTGTTACAGTTTCAGCTGAATTTGAGTCAAGGTTTGTTAGTCAGTTAGTCCTTAATTCTGCTACTATTGAGAAACTGACAATCAGTCTTTAAAAATTGAACAAGAGATTGGGGATTTTTGTGTGTATTGGAACATTGTCTTTTGACAGTGTCTTTAATTGTGCATTGTTGGTTTGCTATTATACTGCTTGTTTGTCAGGAGGTGATCTGTTTAAATTTGCTGTGCTTCTAATGTAATGCTCAAGTATGAAAGGAATTTGTCCATTTATAGTGATTGTTACGTGACTGGAGCTCTAATGTCATTCTCAGAGAGCTCACTTAGAATGTCAGTGTTATGATTCATGTTTCCTTGATCAGTTAAGCCTTCAAATATATCTGGCTTTGTGTTTATTGACTTGAGCATGTGATAATCTGTGATGTGTGGGAGTGCTATACTCCTGCAAATCTAAACAGGCAGTGGTGTGCAGGATAGGGGCTCTGACATGGAGCTTTTTCTGAAATCCTTCAGCACACTTCTCTCCAGTTAGGAGAGGATAACTTTCCTTTAGAAGCTTTTACCCTTAAATTTAAACAAGCAGAGCCCCCACACCACAATAAACAAACAAACACACTAACCCAAAAAAGCCCCATAAATAAAAGAAACAAAAAATTCAAGCTGTAAGTGTTACGGACTACAAATTTCATCCTGTAATTCCTCACGGAAGTTTTATCTTGTGGAAGAATTAAAATGTGGATGTGTATGACTGTCAGGTGCCTCACAAGGTTACCCCATTATTTTCTGGCACTGGAATGATCATGCCTTGAAATACATGAGACATGTTTATAAATCTGTTTTTGAAGATATCTTCCAAAGGTTTGATACCTCTAGTATCTATAACAATCCTCTTATCAAGCTTCAAGATACTTTCTGCCTGGCCTTTAGCAGAAAAGAAAGCTGTTTGTTGCCATCTTTCTGTAAGGACCTCTTGCTTGTCTTGGAGTGTAACTGTGCTCTTTGCAATGTTTTGCTGTGCCACACAGCAAATTGAAGTGTGAGATTATACTTGTGGATTAAAAATTTTTTCTTACTGGTCAAAAAATCTGTGAAGATACAAGATTGTGTTCTGAACCTCTGTGTTTGCCATTGCTGGGCAGTCTGTTTCCCAAGAAGTGGGAGGTGGGGGACAAGAATGGATGTAATCTCAGCGCAGCAAAACCAGCAGTAACCAAAAGCCCAGAAACAGAGAAGTAGCATCGTTTATGTTGCTTGTGTAGACTGCAAGGGAGATTTCAGATGGTAAAACAGTTCTGAGGCATGAGTAGCATGTTCTCTGTCATGTACTGTGTTGCTGCCAGTGTCTGGGAGAAGAGGGTCTAGTTAATCACAGCCCTGAATCTGCTCATGGTGTGACTATATTTAACTTTCCATAAAGAAGAGACTTTGTAGCACCAGTGTTTTCAGTGGCAGGCTAACAGAGGTTAGCTTTGTTGAGAGCATTATTGTTGAAGGGTTTGTCTGCTTCCAACATCTGCTGCTATCAAGACTTTTTTTTAAAGCTTTTGTCAAGATGGAGTTTTAACATAGGGAAGGCTGTGTGTCTGATTTCTGTTGGTAATGCACTGCTTGAGGTCAAACTCTTGATTTATGAGATTAGTATGGAATATACTTCATATAACAAGAATTGTTCCCTGACATATGGTTCCACTGTGAAAAGTGATTGGAAGAGATGGCACATACTCAATACACAGTTTTTTAAAGTGGCTCTTTATTAGTGACAGAAGTTCACTTTGAGTGAACTGTATTGGTCTTGCAGTTGAAGCCAAGTCCATTGGCTTCTGCTCTAATTAACACACAAAGAGCATCACTACCAGTATTATAGGTTCAAGAGTACCATGTGAACCAAAAAGGGTCCAGCTTGGTTTATATCTCAAGGGTTTGCTTGCAAGGCTGCTCAGGATTTTAAAGTGCAAGGCAACCCACGCTTGCCCCCAACTCTCTTGATATTGTAAACTAAAAATAAGTTCTGCAAATCTTTGAGGGACTGGAAATACCAAACCTTTAGAACCTCATATTTTGAGAGAAGCTGAAACTTCTAATAACCAGTGTAGAACTTTTATTGAAAATTAAATTACCTATCTAGTTGGCTCTGTTCTTTGAAATTAATTTATAGCATTGCTACCTTTTGCCTTGAAACAACTTAATATGGCAAGGGTATACACTGGAAAACTGTACCACTGCAACAACAACAAAAAAAATAATGATTAACTTTCGCCTTTATCTAGTTAAGATCAGGCTCTGAATTGAATTCTCTTAGTGTGTTGACAGCTGAAGATTTATGTCTTCCAGTGCTATTCCTGTTGCAGAGTTGACAGAAGTGACCTCTCCAAAAAAGGTCTTTGTTACGGATTTTGCTCTGTTTACATTATTGCCATAAGGGTTGGGATGAAGTACAGTATGTTAAAGCTAATACATCACCTGCTGACAGTGGTCTTATCTCATTGGTAACTGTTTCCCTCTCCCAGTATGAAAAAAATGCAAACATTAAGTTCAAGGATCACAAGAAGAGAGTTAAATAATAGTTTTCAAGAGCTTTAGCATTGGTGTCTGGATTCTGTATGCACTTTATTTTTGTGTCTAATTGTCCCAATAGCTGCATAATTTCTTTTTCTGGGAAGCTACTCTGAAAATATGTCTTTGCCAGATAAACACTGCCAAGAGATAGAGCGCAAAAAAAATAAAAAAGAAAAAGCTGTTGGGTTTGTTCAAGGTCTGTTTCATCTTTTGGGAGAAAGGAGGTGGCTCAGAGTGGGAGAGAATGGCATTCAGGTTAGATAGGCAGAGAAGAAGGTAAAGCAGTACACCTTTACAACATTAAGCTTCTCCAGTGGAAGGGTGGTGGGAGTGGCATGAGGAGCAGTACTTTAGGTACCCTCCTGTTTCTCCAAATGCTGTGTCACAGGTGATCTATCCAGAATGGGTCTTGTAGTCCTCACTGTCAGTAAGATGATGTAATTTTAAGACTGACTTTCTCTTCCAAATACAGACTTAAAAACACAAACACAGCATTGTTCTGAATGCATTATTATGTACATAGTTTCAATATGCCCTTTGAAATCTCTCAACAGGGTGCTTCCCAGGCATCCTTTCAGGATGGGGAGATGAACCTCACTGGACCCACAGAACTGCTGTTGGCTCAGAGGGCCCAGCTCCCTAGCAGGTAGGAACACCTGTCTGGTGCTGGCTCAAGTGTGGTTTGTCAATTTATGCAAGACTGACTTCTCATTCCAGCTGCACCTGTGGTTCTGCACTGTGCTTCTCAACACCATGATCTCTTCCTCCTCCTGCCCTTCCCACCCTAAAATTGCATTTGATTCACATACCAGAGCACATATTTGAGCATGACAGTCTCTTACCATCATTGATGAATATGAAGGATTTTTTTGTGCCGTTTGTAGTATAAGGGTAAGGGGGAAATCTGGGTTTTGGTTTCTATTCAGTCCTGCAAGTGTTTCATGTCTTAAGATACAGGATGCTTGTAATCATATATATCAATAAATAACTATTTAACTGAACCATATAATCCTAAAATTATCTCCTTTGTTTTAAGTGCCACCTCCAGTATTGAGTGGTAAGGTTATTACTTTGCTATATCCTGTAGTAGATTTTGTATCTGTGTTTACACACAGTGTAAACCATTGCTAATATTTGCAATATTTCCCTTTGCATTCCTTCACTAAAGAAGCCAGGTGGAATAAATAATTTTCTTCTCTGCAGTTATAACAAACTAGAGACGGTCTGTGCTGCTGTATCTGAATGTGGTCATGGTCCCATTGACATATTAGAAAATAACTTTTATTTTAACCAGTCTAAATTCTGAACAACACTTAGCTAACTATGTAATCTCCATTGGAAACCAGTGGAATAAAACTTGAGAGCTGCATAGTGGAAACAAGAGGAGAGGAAATTAGGTCTTCTCGAGAGGTTCAGTAATGAGTAACAATGTTTATTGCTCCTGAAATCAAAGGGAAAATTCTAAATGGCTGAAATGAAATTGAAAAAAATAATGGTTTTGTAGATGGCATTTGTTACACCAAATTATAAAGCCAGGGTGCCATAGTTTCAGAGAGTAAGCTGGTCAGATTCTTGGTAGTGTTGGAGTGTTTTCATGCTGCTGGTTTTCTATCTCATCATAAGCTTAAATTTCAGTTTTGACTGGTGATTCAGGTTGTGCTGAAGTCACCTTTCTGAGTAGGTAGAGGAATTCAGTACTTTGTCCATTATGTTATGTTTGTTGCAGAACTCTTGAGATATCTAGCACATTGTATAATTAAATTAAGAAGTGTTACATGACAAACCTCTCCATGACAGCTAAAATGTGAAAAATTAATCTGTTTCAATTTTAATGATGGCAGATAGTCATTTGCTCTAATTCTGCAGCTTATAGTTGTTTGTCAAAACAGTAGAAGATAAAACTAATGAAATAAACAGTATCTGCATGCCTTAATCTTAGAGCATTTATCCTTGCAAACATCTGAGAAATAAACAAATCTTAATATTCCCATTTTACCTACGTGGGGTCTGTGAAAGAGGCATGAATATGTACCCCATGCCTGTGGGGAAGTTAGCAAGATCAGGGACTTGAACATTGCTGGTGGTCTGGGCCATGCCAGGATTTGTGGGGAAGGATCACCTTTCCTTTCACAGCATTTCAAGACAAAAATTTGTCTTTTCCTTTTAAGGGAATTAATTTCTCAGTTCTTTAAGTCATAATTTCAGGAGTTTCATGGGCAATTTTATCACCTTGATACAGTTGTGTTTTTCAACTCAATCCCTCTGGGTTTTTTGCTCCCTCTTGAAGGCCTCCTTGTCACCCAGTTCCTATTCCATTTTGTAATTCCTTCTCCTGCCTGCCAATGCTGATGCATATTTTTAGAATGGTCTCATAATGAAAAGGAACTGGAGTGCTTTTCCAGCTTTCCCTGCACCTGCTGGGCCTCTGAGTTAGGCGTCTGCTGATTAGTGTTCATCATGCAGGTATAGAACTTACTTCAGTCACTAATGCATATTTTCTGTTCCTGGAATGTTGCTAAAGACTTGTACAGCTTGTTTCACCTGAGGTAATTATTATGCATCACCAAATATATGCACTCATTTGTCTCTTGATCCGTTAATTTGTAATGGGGATTAATCAAGCTCTGTGCACACTCTGTTCATATTTACTGTTTTCCTTATGCCTTTACTCGGGTGTTTTAGGCTATCTAAGCCCTCTTAGGAATTTTCTGAGAGCATATTATTGTTTATCGAGTTAGACAGTTCGTTGCTTGCATTTGGGATTCTTCAGAAGGAGGTTATGATACGTGTTTGCTTCATAATTTGGTGGCTTTTGGAAACATTTATGATGACAAAACCCCTTGTGATACTTTTGAGAGGTATTGAGATTTCTGAAGCGGCCAAGTCTACTCTGGCATGTCACAAACCAGACAAGAATCAGCTTAGGTTTCTGTAGATCTCTTACAATTTTTGCTGAATTCTGCCAACTGTGTTGACATAGGAATGTGGAAGAAAAAGTGATAAAGAATATAGATTGGGACCCACTTGATTGATGCCAGAATATCAATCAAGTAAGTGTTGAACAGATAGGGAGAAGAGAGGGAAAGCTGGCCAAAACAGGGTATTCCCAAGAATCTTTTTGAATTTGTAATAGTTTTTTTCTTTTTTTGAGATGAATTGTCTTGATCTTGATTGAGGTTGCATTCTCTGAAAAATATTGGCCAAAACCAACCAAGCAAATAAATATCAAAACAAAATGGAGAGAAAGGAACAGTTTTTCATAGTCACAGTAGAGTAATTTTACCAAAATATGCCTTGTTTGTGGTTCCTGTGTTTTGAGGAGATTTTTACAAACACTGTTTTACCTGCAAGAATTAAGATGGGTATTATGAGGAATTTTTCATCAAAATTGTGAATTATATTGGAGTATTTGTAAAATATTCCACTTTTTTTCAGTGAACATGAGTGAAGTTCAGACTTTTATAAAGCAAAGTTAGTTTGTAGTTCTGTGAAATTCACAGGAATTTCAAAAGTCAAAGAACTTAAAATTTATAGCAATGATTTGATTTTTGTTTGGCTTTTCTTGTGAGTCAAGTTTTTTAAACTGTTTTTCCAAAAGTGTTTTCATTAGGAGTAGAAAGTTTATAAAGGGAAATAACGAGTCACTAGAGACCATCTGTCTGTCTCAATTATCTTTATTTGATTGAATGTAATAAGGAAGGTTTTATTAATAAAATAATATTAAATAATAAGCCTATTTTTTTTACAAGCTGTAAAAAAGCATCTTAATATGTAATTTGTCTCCTATCTGAAAGAAGGTGTTACTCTAAACTCTGATTTGTTCAGCTTTTCTTCTTGTTGAATTTTCAAGTCATTAGGGCCATGAGGGACCACGAGGTTATTAACCCTTCATTTAAATAAGCCTCCTCTAGAGATGTTAATAAAGGTAATATTTCAGCATAATTGTGAGTTACTCCATGCTGTGGACAAAGGGCTATGGAAGGAAGAAAACTACTACTGGCTGTACTGCTTTCCTTCCTGTCACTGGGTTTGGTAAGCTTTAAGGTCTATAATGCTTGAGCAAAATAGCAGCTTGTCACCTGAGAAAATGATCTGAGCCTTCTCATCAGAGCAGCAACCTGTCTGAGGTCAGGGTCCCTTTCTAACTGCAGCCAATAATGGGTATTTCAGAGGGAAGCAGAGAAAGAGTGCCATGATTAATATTTCATGATTGAGAAGCCTAGTCAGTTAAACTTTAAGATCCAGATATGGATTGTTTTACATTCCTCACTCAAGCTGGAAAACTGTTTGATTTGAAGAAAGTCAGTTTGCTGATTTAAGTAGAGGAAATCAATTGCACATGGAGTAAATGAGTGTCGGTATGGAGGGGTTTTGGCTCCTCTTCTTAGAAGTTAATGGGAAGTCCCTTTGCCTGGATTCTCTTAAAACATTTCACTGCAGAAGTACTGGGAATCTTTTCAGGACTGTATCCCTTGGGAGTCTGTAAATTTTGTTTTGACATTTTGAGAGTTGAACTTTACTATAGGAGAGATTTAAAACATTGGGTCGTTGCAATGTTTTTTAATAGATTAAATAAAGACAATCCTCTTGTAAATTCTGAAGGTGGCTTTTTTGTTCTTGATTTTCAAGTAAAGATGATGTTCATGGTAAAGGAAGCCAAGCTAGTGTCATCAGTGTATAAATTTTGTATTTCTCTGTGCCTTTCTTCATGTTCTATACTAGGTCTGAAAGATTTTCATAGTAAGAGCAGAGTCTTTATAGATGACATCTATATAGATGTAGGTACGTGTCACAACTTTAAACACTGAATTCCTTAGCACACTGTACATGGGAGTACTGGTTTTGAAAAGCTTGCTTTTCTCAGTAAAAATTACTGTGTTAAGGAACAGTAAACACAGATCTGCTTGGATGTTTAGCTTAATAGCAGTGGATTAGTTGGAACGCAGAGGGTAATTTATGCATAGATAATTCATTATGTGTTTTCATTATGTTCGCTTTTGCTGTCTTCCCACTTCTTTTTAGCAGAGGTCAGGGTCAGTTCCTTGGTTTAAGCACTGTAGATACATAATTAAAGTGTAGCTGAAGCATTTTTTCCTTCTCTGTGTTTTCCTATTTTTAACCTACTGTGTCTTTCATTAGTCTAACAAAAGAGAATTGGAACCATTTGATTTAAAGAAAAAAAGACAAAAAGCTTCAGTGCTTGCAGGCTGTCTGATTTCTCTCTAAAACTTCAATGTTAATCTTGTGAGAACTAACTAATGTTAGTGTGGAAAAAAAAGTCTGGAATAACTAGATTAATGCATTTTTAGTTAGGAGAAGGTGATTTGTTTCCTCTTCAAACCTGCAACTGGAAGATTGTAACATTATTTCATAGTAAATATTTGAACTTTGTGGATAGTTTGTTTAGTGTTGTGTAGAATGGAGCAGCTTCTGTATTCCTGTCCCTTACAAAAGATTGACCAGTTTCCTTAACTGTACCTGGAAAGCTTACCCTTGCCTGCACACTGAGTTGCTTTTTCTCCTCCTTGTAGGGTGCTTTCTAGCCCTATTTAGATATTGTTCTGATTTTCATCATTTGAGTGTGCTCACACTACATAACTTTTGAGTTCCAGCACCTTCTTCAGGACTTTCAAGACATTTTAATCAAAGGTTTGAGCAGCTAGTTAAAAAGAGGGAAGGAAACATGTGGAAAAGGGGTGGGTGGGAAGTGTGACAGGCTTAGTTTAGTTGTCTACTCTGGACGCCTTTTCTGGATGAATGGGGACAAATGCATTATTATCATCAGTACCTGTATTGGTTTAGTATGTGAAAAAAGTACATGGCAGAGTCATCAGACTCTTTATTTGGATAAATCTGTGCATGCTTCCTCTTTAAAATTCCTGTAGGAATTTGACATGCCCTGTAGGCCTTGGCTCTCTACCAGACGTCAACACCTTTTTTTGATGAATGCTCTCTCTTCTGGAATGGCAGCATAGGAGGAAGAGGCATGGAACTGGAAGTACACGTGAAGAACAAGCAAGGAGATACAGCTTAATAACTGCATCTGTGAGCTCTCTACATCTGACTGACATTTAATTTGCCTTTTACTTGGCTGTGGTCAATAAAAACACCACATAGCATGTTCAGAATATCAGCTGTGCTTTTCTGTTTGCAAGGGAAACATTGACATTCTGCACTAAAAGATTTTTTTCAGATATGGCAGCTTACTAATCTGTGCCTTTTCTTAAAAACGCTTGAGAAAGTGTTGAATATGACTAAAATTGCAAAGGAAAATGCCACTGCAATGGTAAATACTTTGTGTTTACTCAAGCAGTACGTTCTTGTGACATACACATGGTGACAAGTTTTGCCCAGTAACCCATGCAGTAAGCAGCTTTTCTGGGATACTGTCTTCACTGTGTTGCAAAACAATTAATCTGCTTTAGGCTCTGCCTACTGCATTCTCCAGGAGCAATTCTCCCAAGCGTTTGTAGCTGGAGAAGGTCAAAGCTCCTCAGTGAACTCAGTCTTGCTGCAGCAATGCGTAACGTTTCTTTCTGGAGAGGGTTCCCTTTTAAGCATCTGTGTGCTCAGTGTTGGGATGGGTTCTTCAGTGTTCTTGGGCTGTCTGCTGAGAAACTTTCAGCTCATAGATCTTTTCCTGTTGTGTAACTCACAAACTGCTAATTCTTAATACAGGTTTCAGGAGAGGGAGCTGTAGTATTCCACAGCCAGGGCACTGCAAATCTGAGGATCAGATCAATTCACGACTTAATATGACCACTAAATGTGCAGCACTCCTTTTAAATTTTGCTGTCCATGTTGCCAATGCTGTGCATGCTCACTACTCGTGTGAACACTTTCTCTGTCTCTTTGCTGAACAGTACTTATCAGCATTTTTAATAATAAGCATGGCAAGCCTTGTTGGCAAATGTGATAGATGGTAAAGAATCTGTCAGAAATCAATAATGTCAAACAAAGAAGAATTTAAATAGTAAATGATGACAGCCTCTTCAGGTTAAAAATCAGTAGTATAGCATCTTGGATCAGGTCATGCTGGACAGGTGTTCTCCCCTGAGTGAGACCTGAGGTACCTTCAGTGCAGCAAGGGGAAGGGAGGTGCCAAGTGTGCATTGGAAAGGAGCCTGAGTGTTGTGTTTCTGGTTGGGGTGAACCTTGCACTTCAGAGAAATTTCACTGACATAAAGGCTTTTTTAAAGGTCAGTCTTCTTGACTCCTGTAAGAATGTATCTGTATGTATTCCACAGAGACTGGATTCTTCAAGATTTCCTGAGGTAGGAGTTCTGTCTGCTCCTTAAAGGACAAGCAGGAGATGCTCAGCTTACTAAGGCACCCGCTGT
>JAYDZK010000274.1:24885605-24898335 GCA_034509185.1 Euphonia xanthogaster
CAGGAGATACTCAGCTTACTAAAGCACCCTCTGTGCATTGCTCACCGATGCTCCCAGCCTCTCATGCCCAGCTAGGGATTTTACCAGTTCTTTTATACTGATTTGATGGGCCAGACTTATGTTTTCTTTTCCTGCAAAAGGCATTAAGATCTGTAGGGGAGATTTCAAAGGGCAGTAGCTCACAAGTAGGTAACTAACTTCTGGAATTTATTTTTTTCCTGTTTAGGTGTTTGTTTTTAAAATGGGTTGAATATTGCAAAAAAAATCTCTAAATTACATTTTTTGTTGTCACAGCTATCAGCCTGTAAGACAGCAATTCTGCTTTCTCCTACATCTTTCTTTCATTTATTTTAACCTAGCTCTGTCAAACTGAAGAGTCCTAGCACCTGTGTGTCCCATGTGCCTTTCGAGTTTAGTAATTGGTATTCTTAGAGCTCATCCTATTTGTAACCTTGCTCAGCCATGCCCTGTTCCTGAATACTTTCTCCAGTACAGTATAAACTGTAAGCCAGCATGAAATTGCAGTGCTGAGTTCCACTGTCCTTGTGAGCAGATTCAACCTGCCTGAAGAGGGACAGAACAAGTGAATGATACCAAATGTGTTTGAATCTCTGATCTTGGAAGTTCTTAAACAAATGAAAGAAACCAAATCACATCCCAGATGTTCTGGTTTTAAAATTTTTTAACTGTCTTGCTTTCTAGATATAATATAAAAATAACATGTCCTCCAAGGTCCATGAAAGTTGGTGTGAAAGGCTGTTTTCTTCTTGGATGTAACTAAGAAACCCATTTGTTTGATAAGGAGAAGCCTATTTAGAGTCATGGATTTTTAATATTTAGAGTCATGGATTTTTAATTAAAATTATAATTTCAAATTTCTTAATACATTTATACAGAGTGTGCTCTTATTCTACATTTAGTGCTCTAGAACATCTATAAGTTTTAGGATGTACAAAAAAAAATTAAATAATATATAACGTGCATGTGGGCTATTTGTTTTCACAAAGAAGCCTATTTTTCTTAGTGTGTAGATTTCATGTTCAGTTTAAAAATAAGTTTGTGTGTTTTCTTTGGCTTTCAGCCTACTTATAACTGTAACTAGGCTGATTTAATATGACAGCTCACCTGTCTGTCGTGATAGCCCTCAAAAAAATTCCTGCTCTTTCTTACAGTTGCTTAGGAAGACAACTCCTCCCTAGAGCACACAGGGTTATTTGGGGACAGCTGTAACTTAAATTTTCCCTGTACAAATGAAAGCCCATTCACTACTTCTGATTATTTTCTGAATCTAAAGGGCTTGGCTACTTCATTTACTTATGTGTTTTGATTTTGTAGAAGTTCAAAAGACAATAAAAGTAGCCTTTAATTATCTTTCTTTGTGTGTTAAGAGAATTGGAGGAAGTAAAAGATGGAACTGAAAGAGGAGGTAATTTCCTATGCATGCATTGTTGAGGTTTTTGGTAACCACACTGATTAGCTTTTCTAACCAGCTTCACCAGAAAAAAATGTATTTAAAAAATCTTACAGGAAGATTTTGTCAGGATTTCCCCATTTGATTAATGAAGCGGGTGAATACAGGAAAGAAAAACCCACAAATGCCTGTTGATGGTGTCTGTTTTATAAATACAGTAGCATGTAAATCTGTTACATTGGGATGAGTGGTGGTTTGTTATTCAGGATCTTTCCATTTAATATCTAGAGAACATAAATTCATTACAGTGCCAGTGTTTTTGGAAGAACAGTTTACAAAAAAAAAGCTCCCCGAAACTCACTCTGTTCCCTAATTAAAAAGAAAAAAAATTGCTAAACTTATTTTTCAGTCATATTCTATATTTAGCCAATCAAACTAAGAATTATTGTATTTAGGGCAAATTGCTTCTCATTAGTCATTGTGCACCTGGATAAAGGTTCATAACAACAAAAAAGTGTTCCTGTGTTATTAGGAAGCAGTGCCAGATTTTGTCTGAGGTCATTTGCAGTAGTTGTGCTCCTTGTGAGAGGGCTTAGCTGTGCCACATGGATTCATGTTGTACCTGATGTGGTGTAACTGTGCTGCCACTTCAAGGGCAGTCGCGGATTCCTGATGGGTTTCAGTGAATTTTTACTGATTCTTGCATCAAATCAAATCATCACAAGACCATGGGTCCTATGCAGGATCAATGAGCTGGTGCCAGAGGAAGTTGTGGTGCTAAGGAAAAAGCATCTGAGGTGGGGAGGGCAGGGTGGTATTAAAGAGTCGGCTTGGTTGTCTTATCTAGCAGATGTGTGCTCTCTAGATCTGGTGCCCAGGGAAAGATCAGAAGTCTCTTTCTCTCTAGCAGCCTGCACTTGATCAGTTAGACTGGGTCTTTAATCAGGGCAGTGTCTGAAGCGGCCGTTTGGTTCAGTTTCACGTGTTCTGTGCCCGCTGTAGGATTGGCAGGCACACACAGCTCACAACTGGGGTGTTCTGAATGGGTGTGCCCAGGAGCTGTCTGCTGGCACTGATCCTGGGTGCTGGGGGTGTTCAGTACCGTGGGAGGGGAGGGAGTGTTTTGCAAGATGGACACTGTTGTGGAATGAAGGAGCAAGGTCTGCTGAAATACAGACATTGCTGATTTTTTAAGGTTCTAGCCAGTTCAAGTACCTTCCTTTTCCAGTCATGGTCACCCAAAATAGAGTTAAGGTCACTGAAAGGCTGACAGTGTAGAATAGTCAATAGGAAGTGAAAACAGCACATGCCATGAAACAGCATAAGTCTGTCAGAGATAATGCAGAGGTTTTTAATAACAGTGTTAGAGGAAGGAAACTTCTTGATAAAATGAGCTGAGTTGCACTACTGATCACAATTTCTTTTGTTCATTGTTCATCAGAGAAGTTTTATGCAACTGAGGGAAGAAATCAGTATATTTAAATATGATTTGACTTGAAAGTCTCGATGTCCTTTCTGCGTGATCTTCGTGTTTATGATGTGGCCACATGGGAAAATGGAAGCAGCTCACATGGAGCTTAAATTAAGAACATGTAAAATAATCTTCCCCCCCACCTTTTTTTTGATGATTAAGTCTCTCCCCACCTAAAAGCTTATTCTTTAATATTCCAATTAATTTACTTGAAGGTTAACTTAGGAAAATATCTGGTATTTGTTTTCTTTCCCTTTTAAAAAGCACAAATGCTAATCTAAAAGAATTTCATGGCTGTTTTACTTTTCATTTTATTTTCATATATTAGTGAGATCTAAGTCAAATATTTTTTCCACCTTTTTTACTATCTGATCAATCAGGAATTTGTTTTATTGATCTATGGAGATAGAGAGATATTCAGAGAATATGGAGAATTCTCTAAATAAGCTTATGAGATTTGTTTCCATGTGCTCTTTTTCAGTGAAATGACAAAAACAGTGGAGATTTCTGGAGAAGGTGGACCCTTAGGAATACATGTAGTGCCCTTTTTTTCATCCTTGAGTGGAAGGTAAGATATTTTCTGCATCATCAAGAAGTGTATTAATGAAAGTATTTCTGTTGTGCTTATGTTAAAATGCCTACTATTTACCTAAAGGAAAACAAAAATTGGTCAATAACAATTACCAAAATATTTACTGGTCCAATCTCTGTATAAGGCAACCATAGAATCATTCAGGTTGGAAAAGACCTCAGAGATACTTGAGTCCAACCTTTGATCTCTGTCTCTTGTGCCGTGTCCAGTTGCTTTCAGTCAGTACTAACATCTTTATTCATATATGCCCTTTTAATTGTCCCTGCTTTTATTCTCTGAATGGTGGAGAAAAACGGACTCAGTAGTTTTGTGTGGTGTTGGGTTGGTTTTCTTGTGCTGTTGTGGGCTTGTTTGTTTTTGTTTGTTGTTTTGTTTTGTTTTTCCTAATTAAATATGTCTGCATAGTCTCTTCCTTAGTGACATACCAGACAAGAAGAGTCAAAGAAATTGCTTGCCTCCTCCTACCTCATACTTTTCAAGCCATCTTTCAGATTTGATTGTATTGCATTTATAAAATGTGCTCTATACCATGAACCTTTCTTTCTCACAATACAATTACTTTAATTATAAATGATTTAACAAAGTCCATCGAGATCACAAAAGCCTATTATAGCAGCGTGCTCATATTGGTGTGCTGTAGTTAAGACTGCGTCAGCGTTTTCATTATAGCTGTTTTCCAAGCTATGTAACTAGGATGTGTTAAAAAAAAATCTAGGCTGAAATTTGACATACAGAGGCTTAGCCAGAGAGTTAATTTGACACTGGCAGCCGTGAATAAGAGATGGGAAATTGCCAGAGCCATAAATGACACTGCTTTGTAGTAAAATGCTGCCTGTTACATAAAGCCAATTATTGCAAAAGTAAAAATTCTCCAATTCTTAAATGTTTCTTTATTTGTCATCTTTCATGTAGGACAGGGAATGTGAAGGATTGAATTACCTTGTAAAGGTCTGTTTTCCTGGCAAGGTCTGAATTTTTAAATGGACCCAAATTAATTCAGATTGTTTTATTTACCAAAAGGGAAAATAGGTGTCCATCTGCTGCCTGTAAAAATGGCATCACTGTCTCAAGAAGAAAGTTGGGCTTCAATGGCAATGTCAGAGATCCAAGTTGTGTCCTTGGCTTTGTGGGCTGCCTGTTTGTCTTGAGAAAGCCACTTGTGCTTGTTACCCATTCTGAAATGCAGACCAAAGCTCTTTGATACAGGCATGCCATAAAGGCTGTAATGTGTACACCATATTTCAAGATCTTTCAGTAAAACAATTTTGATGAAATTGCAAGCTATTAAAATCAGTAATTGTTGTGACCGAAATGCAGTTTTGTATCAGGTATCACTGTGTTGAGAGCAGCTTTTCAAGACCTGCAAGAAGAAGTGTTCTTGGTGTGCGTTGTATTCGTGTTAATATGTCCTTACTTGCAAATGCTTTTGGGGATCTGCTGGAGTAGAGGAGGTCTTTGACAGATGAGCTACTGGTTTAGGTAGTTGTCTTTACATTTTAAGACAGTTCTTGGCAGATCTGTACTGATACCTTTGTTAAAGCACTGGACTGACTGGAATGGCTTGACCCTCTTTTTTCATCTAGCCTGAGACTAGAGTATAAATTGTAATTCATCATAACATGAGAAAGTACAGAAGAGCATCTTTTATTTCTTTTGGTGACATGATAGAATTTGAGGACATGCTGGCCCTGACTAGCTGGGTCTGGTATTTCAATTGTAAAGTTATCTTCTAATAAGGTAATGCTGGCTTTAGCGTGGTGCTGCTTCAGGCCAAGGTCTTTCTACAGGTCATGAAAACATCATATTAATTTACAAAGTCTTAGTTTATACAGGAACTACAAAAGTAATAGAAATAATTTCCCCCCTTCTTTTGCACTTAAATATCATTAAAAACAGGAAATTAAAATTTAATAGTGCATTAAAATGGTAAAATTTAGGCTATGGAAGAAAGTAATGGAGGAATGAATTCAAGCTGCCTCAGTCTATGTAACTCTAGGCACGCAGGCAGTACAGCACACAGAAGTTTCAGACAAGTAGGCAATCCTGTTGCATATATGAATACAGTATCCAAGCACACAGGATTAGTGAGCAACCAACTTAATTTGTAGCTTTGTTTATTTCTGTACTTTTACTGGTTTGCATTTTAGCATCGTTGTATTTAGTTAGTTCTTAGGGTTAAGGTTTTTGATTGCCACCAGGTGGATGTCATCAAAAGGGCTGTGGCCCCTCACCATCACCACCCTTTTTAATCCTTTGGGAAGGATAACGCTTGTTACAAGAGAATCTTTATGCTATTAAATCACTTTTTCCTATTAGATACTTCAAAGACCTAGTATTCAGTAGGAACCAGTTTTTCACTTAGTAACTGATAGAACAGAAGTACAAGTTTTTTATTGTTCTTAGACAGTAAATCTAAAATCAGATGCTCAGTGAATATAGTGTCACTTGAATTAGTTAATGGCATACTGTGAATCTGTTGAATGGACTTAGATATGAGGGGCAGTCATGAATCTGAGCCAAAAATACAGGACTTGTGCTTTGTGATTGGAATGCTGGCACATTGAAAATTGCACATGAATATTTTATGAAGTATAACCAATAGCAAATGGTCTCTAAAGGTCATCCTTGATGACCATCTTTGATGCTGAAGTGGTGTGGAAATTTAGTGGACAAAGATTGATTATAGAAGTTCTTCACAAACTCGCAGTTGTCAGGATTTTTTGGACACTGTAGTGGTATCATTGGGTATAGCTGTGTTGAATTATAGCTCACAACACAGCGGTGTTCCAGGTAGTTCAGGATTAGCCTAACGCTCCCAGCAGAGTTATCAACACTGGAATTTTGCACCACCCACACTGGCTCACTTATTGCATTATTCTGTACTTCCCCTTCATTTTCACTTGCACTTAACTTGTTAACAGAGAGCTTGGGTGTTGATGTTCTGCTGCTGTCCCACCACATGAATGAGTAGTATTGCTGTCTTGTATCAAAGTAAAGGGCTTTGGCAACTGAAAATTTCATAGATGTTTTCAGAAGCAGAAAAGTCAGTTATTTTTTTGTCTCATTCTAACTCCTGTTTTTTTTTATTGTAGTCAAGGTAGAAAATTACTTTTAATCTGTTTGTGCTTTTATTTGGAGCAGTGGCAGAAAAATATTGCATAAGCTATACTGACATTTTTAACTGGAGAGGGATCTAGGTTTTTTCCTCTGTTTCTCCAAGTATGACCTGCAGGACTTAATGCTTCCTAAGTTCTTGCAAGTAGTAAAGCATTAGTGTGCAGCAATTTTTTGTGGTATTTTTTGGAATCCCCCTTTTTCATTGATAAGTCAGCTGAAACCTTCTTCTAGGTTAAACACTACATAGATGGAGAGGCGGTCTACTCTGTCATTTCATACAGAGTAGAGATTAATATCTATTTTTAGTTCTCTACATTTGTATCAGCACCATAAGGACAGTTTGCACCTCTGTTTTGCCTTTCAGGATGCTGGGACTCTTCATCCGTGGTATTGAGGAAAACAGCAGATCTAGGCGTGATGGTCTTTTCCATGAAAATGAATGCATTGTGAAGATAAACCATGTGGACCTTACAGATAAAACCTTTGCACAGTAAGTGCTGGTTTATTAATACTTTTAACTAGCCAGGATTTTATACAGTGCTGTGTTTAAGTCATTTGTAAAGGGATTAATACTTATTTCAGAAAAATGCCGATAAAATTAATATGTGACAGAAACATCATCATTTTCTTTCTGAAACCTCCAAATAAGGTGAGGAGCTTTAGTGAACTTACTGTGCTTACTTAATTTAATAGCATTAAGTTTGTAGTTGCTATCTTCCCTTTATAGTTCTTCTATTACTTTTACCATATTGTCTTTGTAATTTTTTTTATAAGACCTTCAGAATGAGTCAACATCACAGCATGGTGTTTAATGTTCTTTTGCAAATGAAATAAGATTTTTTTATTGTGCTGCAGCTTTTTGAGCATTAATTTTTTACAAAATACTTCTACTGTCAGACTATGGTTACTTGAGCTAAATGGAAAGTCTCACTTCTTATGACTTTTATTAAAAGTCTGTTGACATTTATTATCTATCTCAAATATTTTTTAACTAACAGGTTGTTTTGATCATCTATGGATTAATGTGGCATTGTTGCACAATAGAATAGCCTCTCAAATTTCACAGATATTTGCTGTAGTAATTAAATAGTAATTTGTTTTTGCTCTCAATGCGTATGTTTAGACATCTGAGTGATTGTTTATAATATAACAACAACTTATTGAGATGTCAAGGGAGTTGAGGCTTAACTTTCTAAACAGTAAGCCAAATGTTCAAGGTTTCTAGACTAAAATCAAATACATTAATTTCACAGTTAGGAATAAATATTTGCAAAATAGGTTTTCATTAAACCAGTGTAGTTCTGTAGCATAGGTATTCTTGTTTTTGAGACTGCTGTTTTCCCTCCTGATATCTTTTCAGTTACAGCTTACTGCATATTTGATGGTAAAAGCACTTTGCTTTTACAGAACAGCTCTGTATGTGCCATTCTCTTCCATTCATGCAAATTCCAAAATACCAATTTTAGCAGAACATAATTGTCAGTATCTTATTAAAACATTCATTGCCCCACTGTGCAGTTTTGTAGTGCAATTTTGCAAATAAGGTTTTGCTTGAATCAAAACCTCTCTTTTCAAAATCCTGTGTGATCCTTTCTTTACAATGTGTTGTCTCCTCTGTTTTTTCTTCTGAGTGAAACTAGATCTCCAAAGGCTTTCAGCCCATGAGGTGTTTGTGAAGTGGAGGACTCTGCATGTTTTTCTGTAAGATTACTAGATTTTGGGGCAGTTAGAAATACTTCAGGAAATTTTCTAGTTCTCTGTCAGGCTTTCCTTCAAAATACAACATGGAGGACACTTTCTAAAAGCTTGTGTAAAGGTTTGGGACTTGGAAGGACTGTTTACCATAGGAGTTAGCCTAAAGAGATCAGTCTTGTTAGATTCTCTCTGTTTTTGGGAGAGAAAAGTGACTTAAAGGTGACTCAGAGCAGAGCCTTTGTTGGGCTAAGTTACCTTATGCTGCAAAACCAAGTAGTGTGGTTGCAGTGGCAATTGAGGAAAAAATACAAGTATTGAGGGCTCAATGTCTGTTTGGGGACTGAGGAGAGCATTTTAGGGGAGCTCTAACATATTCCCAAGTCTTGCATTGTTCTGCTGAATTATTTTCCAAAATACCTTTCTACATCATCTCTCTTCCCTGGCTGTGGAGAATGGCTAAAGAAAGACTATTTCCAGGTTGAAACTAATCTCCATAAGCACGCCTTTTAGTTTTCATCTTGCATGACATGACTGTACTAACCTGACAGAAGTCCAAGTTACAGAAATCCACTAATTGTATAAGCCACAACAAAGTATTGTTTCCATGACTGTTGACCCAGAAATTACAATCAGATTCTCCTTCGAGAGAAAAATCTGTTGGCTAGTTTCAAGCTGGCATTTCTTCATAACCCTTGTAAAAGCTGTTTTAACACTCAGACTGTTACATGCTGTCTCTTTCTAATTTCAGCAGACTTTCTAGTATTGCTCCTGACAATTGCTCCTTCTGCAGCTGTAACAGCAGCAGCCTACTTTCTGTGTTCCCATGTTTATAATAGCTATGTATTGGGACTATTGGTCTACTTTTTCATTTGCTGCTAATCTATTCAATTACATTCTGTTGTGCTGCAGAGTTTCTAGCACCTCTTTTAACTGACTCCCTTACTTCTTTTAAGTATGCACTTGGGGTCTCAAGAAATATAAATTTCTCCATTCATTATTTTTTCCCTTTGAAGTGCAGCCAGTTATTTTGCCCCTGAAGACTGCATTTAGACTTTCCCATAGGATGTCTTGAGTGATTTCCACTAATTTGTGTTTGAAGGAGATCTTATGTTTTCTCTTGCATATATTTTAAATATTAACCTTTTGAAACTGAGTTATTAAATTACCTTGTAACATATGACCAGGCAGCTACTTACAAGGATGAGGATGGGGTGTGAAAGAAGCAGAGTTAACATTTTACCTCCTTTATGCTGGAAGTGTGCCATGGTTTCTATGATGGTAAGGGCTGTCCTTGAGAGCTTTGACAGGCTATAGGTGGATGGATAACCTATAACCTCTGCAGAGACACTGGGGCCCAGTCTGTTACAGCTCTGAAACAGAACCCCTGGGGGTGATACTAAAAGAATGCTGCCCTACAACATTCTCCCTGCTGGCTTTCTTTTCCAAGTTTGGGGTTTCTCTCTGGCAGCATTGCCTGTCAGTGAATGTTGCTATTCTGACTCTTGATGCTTGTACACTCGGTGTGGCAGGGATGGTTCTCTCCCATAGCAGTACCCCTTGGGACTGACCCCTAAGTTCAATGTCTTCATGCTGCAGAAAACCCTCTTAGAACAGCCTCTTTTCCACATACTGTGCAGCTCTGTTCATCTGGGAAAGCAGTAGCTGTGTTTTCAAGACATTTATATTTGCAGTGGCTTCCTTCATGTGCCAGTGTAAAAAAAAAATATTTTGGAAGTACTTTCAGCATTGATTCCTGTTACATAACTGAGTGTAAATCCAAAGCCAAGACTTGAGCAAAATATAGTGACTCAGACTGACAAACACACCACAGGAGGGTAGGAGATAAGTACAATGTTCTTAGAAGGACTCCATGATTTATTTAAAATGTAATGTAGCCATTACTTCTCCTCTTGCTTCAGCTAAGCAGAAGTTTTCAGTTTTTAATTCCTCAAAATGCACTTCAGCTACTTCTGTTTGTACTCAAGTGGTCTTCTGCAATATGGAAGAAAATCCGTCCACTTCAACAGAAGGTAGGAGAGGAAAGCATAGAAAGAGGGAAGTCTCCTTTGTTCCTTTAGAATCCAAGGTTCATAACACAGCTTGATTGTCCAAATCTACAGGTTATTCAAAATCCAGGGAAGGCTTTATGAGCAGTTCTTTTGGCCAGCTTGTCTTAATTGCCTTACAGTGCACGGGAATCTGAACATGGTATCGTTACCATAGTATCAGTTCACAGAATTATAGAATGGTTTGGGTTGGAAGGGTCCTTAAAGATCATCTCATTCCAGTCCCATAGGCATAGACAGGGATGTCACACACTAGATCAGGTTGTTCAGGGCCCCATTCAGCATGGCCTTGAACATTGCCAAGGATGGGGCATCCACAGCTTCTCTGGGCAACTTGTTCAAGTACCTCACTGGCCTCTGAGTAAAGAATTTCTTCTTAATGGCCTAAATCTTTTTTAGTTTAAAGCCATTCTCCATTGCCCTGTCCGTATCCAGGAGAATAATTCCATTAAATGCTCTAACAGTTTCTGGTGTTGTAAAAACACTGATTATGTGAAATCTGCATATCCACTTTGCAAAAGGTTACTGCTTGAAAGATGTGAGTAATACCGACCTATTTATTTATCCATTTATGTAGAAACACAAATAATTGCACCATTTTTCCAGGTTGTTTTTTTTTTCTAGTGTCTGTGTATCCCATACCCTCATCCTATTTTATTGCTGTGGAATCAGCCAGCAGTTGCATTAGGGATTACAAAGGAATCTGAGGAGCAATTATTTGGGAAAAATGGAGAGTTGGATTTGGGAAAAATGGAGAGTTGAGCTTGCTTGGAGTAGATGTGTTCACCAGAACGATTGGTGATGAGTGCTCAGTGTGCCTCTATGCCAACAAGAAAATATGTAACACACACTTGAAAAAAGCAGCAAGCTGTAACTTAAGCAGTCTTTTGCCATCAGAACTTCCCTTTCTGATGCTCTGCCTTAAGGAGTGTGCTCATCAGTTTATTCTGGCTGATATGTTTTTGTAGTAGCTTAGGAATTCCAGCAGATATGCTGCTCCTGCTTGAAATGTAAGGAAATGCTATAGTTTTCAAATCTTATTTAATTTTCTAAATCCATGTACTAATAATGTGTACTAAATAATGTGTGCTTTTCTAAAAAAGGGACACTGTAGATGGGAACAGAAGTTCAAATTTCATCTTATTCGCTGTAAACAACTTCCAATTTTGCCCACATTTTCTAGTTTGTCATACCAATTTTCATACCTTTCTTTTAAAGGGCTCAGGACATCTTCCGTCAGGCAATGAAATTTCCAAGCGTCATCTTGGAAGTCCTTCCTCCATATAACCGAGAACAATATGAAAAGTCTGCTATTGCTCCTCTTTGTATTCTGAATAATGAAGAAGGAGCTACAAAAACCAAAATTCCACCTCCTCTTCATCCAAAACCTGCTGTGAAAACTATTAATATTTCTGGAGCAATCTTGGAGTCAGGAGTACAGGGAACACGGCAACAAGCTAAGAGCCCCAATCTCCCACGTCTGGGTAGAAAGCCTTCTTCTCCCTCACTGTCTCCACTTATGGGCTTTGGTAATAGGAGAAATGCAAGGAAAATAAAGATAGACCTGAAAAAAGGTAAGTCTTTGGAGATGATATGATTAATTCGGTATCATGTTCTCTGTAGTAATACCTTAACTTTTAATATAACAAGTGACATGGAAGACACAAGCAGGTTATTTATCATTTAAAACTTCCAAAACTTTCAAAAGGTATAGCACTGTAAACAGTAATGTTTTCTGCAGTGGGCTTTCTCTTAAACTTTGGATGTATGTTATCCAGATTTACTGATTAGGACATCTCTGTTACTGACTGTGGAAGCAATTTCATTAGCAACAAGTGATTTTAAGAGATAGTTCAGTCTTTTCACAAGTAAAGGTTCAAAGTTTGAGCTCTTTGCTGGTGACCTTTGTTATTTTGTTTAACCTACTAATTGACCTCAGCAGTGTTATTATATTCTTTTGAAGATATGTTTAAAAATCTACTCTGCCATTTCATGTTTTCCAAGAGCTTGACCACAGATTTACCTGTCTTTCCCTTTTTTATTATCTGCCAACCTTTCTTTTTTTCAATCATATTTATTCAGCTGTCAGGAGCCAAATTTGTGTGTATGTATTTAATTCCTGCAGCATGCATCTGTCTTTGAATGGAATAACAGGTTTAGGAATATGTAGTAAAATGTGCTTAAGAAATTTCCAATTAGCATTTGTATTTTCTATGTGATTTCTGTCTCTGATTTGGCTGAGAGTAAAATTTGGTCCTAGAACTGGCCCTTGTGAAAACTGTCTGTAACTTTACTCTCATAAGACACTATGAATGTAATCAAGCTCTCATTTCTTAATTTTTGTTATTTCTTTACTTAAAACACTCATTTTACTTCTG
>JAYDZK010000274.1:24898435-24908925 GCA_034509185.1 Euphonia xanthogaster
TTTTGTTATTTCTTTACTTAAATCACTCATTTTACTTCTGAACTCTTCAGCTTTTTGTTAATAAAACCCACTTAAGAATGTCCCCATTCTAGATCTAATGCTTGTGATTTTGAAACATTTATATTTTTAGAAATTATAGCAATGTGATACTGACTTGATGATATCTTTGAAAACTATCACATGGGTAGAAATACCACTCAATGTAAAAAGATTTTTATGGACTCTGCTATTCCCAGTGATTTTAGTGGTTTATAAGCAGTACCTGCTAATATTTATTTTACTCCCAAATTACTTGTTATAGCATATCTGTTAACACTTGTTGTTTGCTGCTTAGAAATAAACAACCTCTTTGCTAATGGATGCTTAGAAATACCACTTTGTCCTTTCTCAGCAGCACATAATCAAGTTTTGCATTCAAATCATGTGATATTTTTCCTATCTACCAAATTTCAGTAAAACCTGCTAATTTATATTTATGCTTATAAATAAACAATTCCAATTTCTCTGAGTCCATGAAAAACGATTGACATTAAAGTGAAGACTAATATTGTAGTGACCTGTAGAAAAGGCAAATGCATTAAAAAGAGAGTTTCTTATTTTTTATTATTATGTGCTTGCCCAAGTGTTTCCAACTGTAGCTGTCTTAAGAGGGTTTGGGTATGTGTTTGGACATCAGTAGACTTCTTCTCTAGACCGTGCAGAAGATGGGCTTATGTTTACAGCTTTTTGTTTGCTTTTTTTTTTTTTCACAAGTTAATGTGAATGAATCTCTGGGATATCTTGCTGACGTTGTTTGCTTACTTCTAATGATCATCGTTTACATGTTGAATTTTATGTTGTGTGTTCTTCATCTGACATTTTAGGTCCAGAAGGACTTGGTTTCACAGTGGTTACCAGAGACTCTTCAGTACATGGTCCTGGTCCAATCTTTGTGAAGAATATTTTACCGAAAGGTGCAGCAATAAAAGATGGTCGTTTGCAGTCAGGAGACAGAATCCTGGAGGTTAGGATGAACATCCGTTGTATTTGCATTGCTTGAAATTGACTGCTAGCTTTGTCATAAATCTTCTGTTTCCTCATACATATTATTGATGTATGGAGCTACAGTTCTTGCCCTTGGTTTAAAAAAAAAGTCACTCTCAAGTTTCTGTGTCACTTGTTTGTCAACAAGTGCTTCACACCATGGGGTGGAAAAATGGTTCTTTTCACAAGGGTCCCTGGGGTGTTCCAAGGGGAACCTGATAAGATCTTGATTTTTAAAGCAGATAAATGTATTGATTTAGGACCGAAACATGTCTTGCCTCTTCAGCCACATCCAGAAATCTCCAGTTAATATCAAGCTGGTTAAGTGCTCATTTTAAGGCAATTTTGCCTAAATCAGTCTGTTGAAATTTTTCAGATATCTTGTGACTTACAATCTTATTATCTAATGGGTTATTTCTACTTACTAACCTCAAAAAGCTCTTAAGGTAAACAGTTTTAATACTAAGGTCTTGTTTCTGCACTTTTCATCTTCAAAGTGCTTTACAAACTAATTAAGCCTCACAAACCCCCTGCAAGGCGAGTAAGTACTACAGAGCTGCTTTAACAGATGGTGAAAATGAGGAGGAGAAAGGTTAAGTGATTTGTGCAGGGCCAGAGGGGGAGGCAGTATGGGAGCTGTTGCTGATTCTTCCTTGCTCTCAGTTGCTCAATGACACCTGTGTTAGGTGAGGAGAACCTAATAAACCTGCTAAAAGGCAGTCAGAGATAAGACATCCTCTGTTCTTTTGTGGCTGATAGGTGAATGGACGGGACATCACTGGCAGGACCCAGGAAGAGCTTGTAGCTATGCTGAGAAGCACAAAGCAAGGCGAGACTGTCTGTCTGATTGTGGCTCGTCAGGAGGAGGCCTTTCTACCTCGAGAGCTGGTAAACTTCTTATTCTTTACCAAAGAGTGGCTTTGAAACAATTCCATGGTTAAATACTAGGCCAGGAAATAGAAATTATGTCAGCTGAGAAATGACAATAAAAGGTAGTCACGTAAGGCTTGTTTCCAAGAATTATTTATACTGAAATTTGATTTTGAGGATGTTTGATTTTTATCTACTATAGATGCAATTCCATGCAATCTGATTTTTCATCCCCAAAATGACAGCAGAAGCATAACTCACAGGGGAATACTGTAAATTAATTTTGCAAGTGTGAGGTCAAGCATAACTAAAAATGGGTTATTCTCTTTCAGAAAAGCAACAAGCTTTAAACCAGAAATCTAAAGTGCATGTAATGAGCCTGCAGCTTATCACTGACAAACTAGTGAGGGTGGTTGCACCCAGGAGATGTCTCATAAGGCAGGTGCCCAACTGCTGCAGGAGTGGTGAGGAATAGAATTCTGCTGCACTCCTCACAACTTTTGGAAGCAAGCTTTTCCTTGGCTGCTAGCCTTTGACTTAATAGGCTTTTGCTTGTCTTTTTTCCATCTCAAGTGCTTAATTTTCACTTTTGTTTTTTATTAGCGCTGGCATGAGACTGTTCTCTTTTCTCTCACATAAAGAACTGCATCAGAGTAAAAGTGCTATCTGATACATGCTTGTTTCCCCTCAGAGAAGGTAATTTCTTTGGCTGCCTCTTCCTTATCTTGATTGATGGCTATACTTGACCTTTCATTAAGTCCTCAGGATAAGGAAAGGACAGCATTTCCTGCTTTTGTCTCATTTTATCTCCTTCAAAGAACACAAACCGCCTTCATCTTTTCCTTAAGATGCTGCCTTCTTGCTTTTCCTTTAGACTGTTGTCAGGATCTTCTACAGAAATACTCCCTTATGTTTCCTCACAGAACATTGCTGACAGTTTTCCTCTAGTTTCCCTGTTGCCAGTTGGACCTTGTTGAGGTCAGGGTTGCCCATGACAGGATAGGGAGCTGGAGGGGCATTCAGGTTCTCTCATGTGAGTCTTTTCTCTTGTGCTGCTGCTGCTGCCCACTTTTTCTTGTGAGCACTTGTGAAGTGTCTTAGCAAAACTATTTTTATATCCATTTTTCTCTTTTACTGTGTAATTTTTAAGGAGCATAATGGCAGTTTTCAGCGTTATAATTGGGCTTTTGTTGTCACTGATTTTGTTGCCAAAGCACCAAAGTTGGTCATTGCATTGCTCTGCTGAGTAAACCCTGAGCTGTAGACTCAGTGTCTGTGTAGATGAGAGGAAATTTGAGTCTTAAAGTAATAAATTATCTATTCTATGTAGAATTTCTTTTTATTCATCAGCTCTTCTAAATAAGAGTTTCCTTTTTGAAAATGCTAGCCATTAACAATGTTTTCTGGGTTTTTTAAGTTATAAAGCCCATTACTTAAAAAATGTACTTTAAAAAATGTGCATTCTTCTCTTTTCTGTCCTGTTCCCCCAACATTATACTTATTATGTATTGTCATAGTGCAAATTCCTCTGGAAATCACTGTAACAGTGTGTGTATAAAAGACTGGAAGAATCTAAAAGCTGTTTATAATTTCTACCTGCCACAATTGTGTGATAATAAATTCCAGTCTCTACAGCAAGGATTAACTACCTTTCAAAGGGTGATTTACTTATGACTGGCATGATTGAAATCCAGGGAGTAGCCACATTTATCCTGCTGGCTTGACCTTCTCTTAGATTGCTTTCTTTGTGATAGAATGATGCACAAATGATGGCCCTCACTGTAACAGTGATGATGTGGGAATTCTAATACTGCCCTGTGCTCCTCGTTATCTCAATCAAGTACAGCATAATAAAAACGAGAATTACTGAAATACATTACATAAATTTATGGAACCAGCGCATCTAAATTAAAAAGCCCTTCAGCAACATCTGGTAGCTTACAGGAAAAGTGTGAGTTACCATCCCACTAAGCTACCAGATGTTGATGCTAACACAATGCTTGTTAGAATTCATGAGGTGTCTGAGAATAGTCTTAACAAAGATTAAAAAAAAAAAAAAGGTTTAGCTTTTTTGTTTGGTTTCAGCTTTAGCCATGATATTACATTGGACTAATCCTCTGCTACCTCAAAAGTTACAGTACTGTATTATCAAAGAGGAGAAAAATGCCAGCACTTTAAATGTTTGTTTTTGGAAGGAAAAACAGTGGATAATCCAATGGCTTTCAAGGACAGCTGTAACTGAGTGCCCTGACGGTGTAACATGCATGCAGAATTTACCTGAATACTTGGGGATTTTGTTAATGCCTGGCAATAATACGGTAATTGTTTTATATCAGACTTGTTCTTGCTTTGTGCAGGTCTCCAGGGACTGTAATCTGGGTTGTTTTCTTTAGATCCTCTGTTACCTGTTGAAAGAAAAAGGAGAAGGGCCACTTAGTAAATGTACCCACTCCCCACAGTTTCCTGTGGCAAAGATACGTCTGGAAGCTGGACCCACTAGAAACCCAGGCACAAAATCACTTTTGACCATGTTGCTCCACTAGAAATGGGTTTTTATGTGGATTTGCTGGACAGAATTTGATAACTGCATGGGCACAAAGCAAATAATGTAATAAAGTCACACTGGGTGGCATTTTGTTGCATGGGTCTGTAATAATGTAATTTGACTTTACCTTGTAATAACGCTGCGGCAAGCTTGGTCTCACGAATATTTTCTCTTCAGTATGATAGATGGGAGCAGAGTTTGGGTGTTTTGTTGCTGTGATCTGTGCTTATGAATTGCTAGCAAGTGGAAAATATATTCAGAGTTGCAAGCCTTTGTCAGAGCAGCTGAGATATGATACGGATGAGGATGAATCAGTGTTGCAAAAAAGTATTATTAAATTTTAGGCAATTGGGGCTTTGGTTACACTGGTTCTTGCAGCGCCTGAGAGTTACAGAGTTACAGTGTTTGTGCATAACAAGGGAAAAGAATTGAAAACCCACTATTTGTAGGGCTGTTACTCCTTTAAAAAAAAGATATGGAGGCTCTAATGAGATTTTATATATATATATATATATTGAAACAGAGGAGTAAAATAGAATTTGGACCAACCACAGGCTGTCCTCCTTATTATCAGTTAGCCAAATGTTCCCAGTAATTCATGCCAGCTGTTGACAGTGTAGCAGCTAAGGAAGGAGCTGATTCCAAAACTCCAGGGGAAGATCTTGATTCACTTAATTACCACAGTCTACGTTGTGGCCAGTGATTAGTGTGCTCTTTAAGGTGCATTTGGGTTTTAAACTGTGTAACACTCTTTTCTAGAGGATGGTGAATATTACAGAATGGAACTGGTTGAACTGAGCAGGTTTAGATTTTCCAGCTCCTCTCAAAGTGAATGGAATGCACATCAGACTGTGGCTATCATTCTATTGTGTTTTGGAAATAGAGTGTTTTAATCATGTGTGTCTGTTGCATCATGTTTTTTCTCTAGGGAAAATGTATGATCTGAAAGTGCCATTTCTTTTAATAATGGTGCAAAAATTATTTACTCCCCCTTCACTTTCTTTATCTCTGCATTGGTAACAAAGGGAATATTGCTTGAATGAGAACAGCTCTGGTGCAACCCATTCTGTGCTATGATCCTTTGCAATTCTTTATTCTGTATGATGCACACCAGCAGAGGAATGTGACTGTTCTGCGATGGCCAGAAACAGTATAGCACCAAAAATATTTGCTTGCATTTTTCTGTAAGTTAGAGCACATGCATTGTAATTTTTGCATTCCCTTTATTTTTTGTTTTAAAAATCTCTTTGACTTACAGTTGCAACTGTAATTGCTATTTCTGTGGTTTCTTGGCATATTAACTGATGCCTGAAGAATGGGGGATGAAAGGGAACAAACCATAATTTTTATAACAATAGCTAAATGAGCAACAATGCACTACATTTGGTATTGGTCTTTAAGTCTTTTTTTACATGTGTATTATACAGGATGGAAGGAAGCAGGATGAGTGGCAAGTTCAATTAAGCATTTTTTTTCTACTTACCATATGATTAACTTTTATGTTTTAGTCTTCCCCCAGTTAATTTCTTCCACTGCCTTGAACTCATATGCCTGAAGGAAAACCAGTTGGCCTATTTGTTTTAATATTCAAAGCTTAATTTCTATTACTTCCTTTTAATTGTTGCTTGCCTTCTTATGTGCAGGAAATAATAAGTGAAATTACAGCCTAGACTTAACTATTTTTGCACCTGTTTTTGTAGTTCAAAACCATGATTCCAGTGCTCAGTTATCCAGAAATGAACAAATAATTTCAGTCAGAAAGTGATTCCAGCAAGTACTATTTCTCTATTGTGTTACCTCTGTTCTAAGGGAGATGAATTGGATAGGGAAAAAAAGAAGTATATATTTAATTTTATTAGCATACACAAGATGGTGTTCTGTGTAATGAAGACAAGGATATTGTGAATGTACGTGGCACCTTTCTTCGTTTATAAACTATGTAGATTTTTTAATATCCTGGGGGGTTTTAAAGAAAAGTTTCATTTTGGACCTGTTCTCTTCATCTGGAATAGTTGAGAAGTGAGTGTAGGTTGAGTCTACAAAAACATATATTTTTAAAGACAAAACATTGTGTACTGCAGCCCCTCAGAGGTTTCCAGCTTCATTATGTATTTCAGAAGATGGTTACTATTTCATTATGTCTTAGAGTACTGGAAACTGTTCTTTGATGTTTGTTGATTAGTTCTGCTCTTTACAAAAGTCAGCAAGAGATCAGTGTTAAGAAGGAATGCAACAATTTTTCCTGTCACATTGAAAAGTACCTCTTTATCCAGGGTTTGTGTGTGACTCCCTAATTAACCCAAGGGGCATAAGTTGCTTGGTAATCCATGTACCTTTAAAAAGTGGTTGTTTTTTGAGCTCTCATATGCAGTGAAGTGCCCATAAAGGTACCAGCACAGCAAATGTGATTTTTCTATGTGATAGCAGTTGTCAGCCTTTCTGAGGCCACAGAGACCTTATTGCATCTGATCTACTGATGCTTTCTCTGTCAGGCCCATCAGAGTGTTATGATCCAGCAATGATTTGCCTTTCAGAGCCCACTGTTCCTATATTCCAGCAAATATGAGAAACCTTAAAAGGATGGTCTGAAAGACCTGCTCATAATCTTCATTGCCTGCAGAAACCTCTGATGGTGCTCTGCCTGCTGGTCAAGAATAAGTTTGAGAGGATGCAAGCAAGGAGAGAAAAGCATAATGTTTCTTGCACTATGAGATAATATATTCATAAGATGTGTTATGGGATTACTGCCCAAAATTCCTAGATTTAGGAACCCTGCCTCAGAACACTGGGAAATGAAAACTGCTTACATGATAATATAAGTCTTAGCTCTGAGGTTGCCTTAAATTATTTGGAAGCCCACTTTAATGTATGAAATCATAAGTGTATATACGTCAGAATGGAGGCATATAAAATCTGGTCTTAACAGAAATTGGGTCTTCATATGTTTTCGATGCATTACCCAGGCCTACAGCATTTGCACTTAATAAAAGCAGAGTATTTGGGCAATTTTTAAATCCTGCTAACAAATGTAGTGCCTTGTCATTTACAAGGGTCACCAGTTCTATTCCATATGAACATTTCTAAAATCTTTCTGTCTTGGAATAAATAAAGAACTTAAAAAAAGTTTTAATGTAAAACATATGCATGTGGTGTTTGAAGTAGACATAAAAGAATTATACCCTGCTTATTGCTTTGTTTACCATACCTTTAAAACAGTAAGCACTAAAATGAGTAGAGTTGGGTTTGTATGTCACCGTGTTGTGACCTGTGCCTGGAATTAATTCTGAAATGATGCAGTAGCAGAACCCTTAAATTCACCCTGCAAATACCAGACAGCCTTCCATCTTCATGTGTGATAAGATGTTAGGCTCTGGGTGCCAAGGTGTATTAACTGCATAAGGCTCCAGCTCAGTAGGGTGCATGAGCACACAGTTTACCCCATCCGTGGGCTGAAAATGGGTGTTTTCACAGTGAGCCTGACCTTGACTGAGGACTGAACTAGTTGCTTTTTCTCCCTCTGTTTCCCGCAGTTATGTATCTTAAAAGGTTAAGTGAAACTGCATTTTTTTAATGTCGAGGAGCAATGCACACCAAAGAACAAATACAAAGCTTTTGCAAGGGCCAGCCATTTCTTTGGTGGGTTCTTCAATAGGCAAGTCTAGCAAACTGAGGAATCTCCATTTCTGAAATGCACTGTATCTGCCTTGGATGAAGAGCTGAGTCTATTTTTGTCAGTTTTTGAAACTATAATTCCAGAGAGTGTTCATAATTCAAACCAGACACATTCTATCTAACGTGACACAAATTTGTATTGTACTGTGTTAGCGTTAAAATTATCCAAGCATGCCATCATATATCTCCATGGATTTGCTACTGCCTTTCTTGTCTTAGCAGGGTGTGCCATTAGTGGCCATTTAGTTTTTATTGTAGTATGGAGTACAGATAATTTTAAAGAAGCCAATATAAATGTCAGAAATGCTAAGGATGAATACATGCAGCAATGATTTCAGTTATTTACTAGATTGTCACAAGATTACAACAGTGTATTACCTTTGAGTATTACTTTTAAGAGTGTTACAATATGCCTATTGCAAAATATAGTGCAGATTTTGTCTGTGACTGAATGACTGACCTGTCAGCAAAGTATTTCTTAATTGTGGCTAAGTGCTTGGAAAGAATATGGAGCATGATGCAAATAGGGAGTATCTTCTTTTCAAGCTTTTCTGCCAATAATAGTTATGTGGTGCCACAATGTAAATATTTTTATCAGAAAGTCATTGCAAAAGGATGCAAATGTCTTATTTCCTTTATAAACCTTTGAAAATAACCCTCCTGGGTCTTTTGCCTTTTGCTGTCTGCTCTGAATGGCACCCCAGGGAGTTGACATCTCTTATCAGAAATGAGCAGCCAGGCAAGGGGCAGTCAGCATATTGAGAGGCCATATTAGTGTGCTGGTCAAGGGCACCAGACAGGTACTGAAAGGTCTCTTGTTGTGTCAAACAAATGCTATTTCCTTCCTGCCTGAGTGAGAGCTAATTTTTTTGTAAGCTTCTCTTTTGGCAAAAAACACAATAAGGATGTATAAGGCAACCTTTTCAGTAAGAGATTAGCATTAGGTTATCACAAATCCACAGATTAAAAGTGCTGTGGTCAAAGAGAACAAATATTGTAAGATTAATTAAAAGGACTCATTGAAAGTGGTGTCCCATGGTAGACAGAGGATTGACACAATATTGTGTAGATATAACCGTGGACTAGTGCAAAGTGGAAGAATAAAATGCGTAGTACTTTTCTCAAAGGTTATAGTTCTGATTGTACTGCTCTGGTGACTTAGCAGTTGTGTATTGTGGGAGAAGGAGAAAGCTAAAAGTACATTCTCTGTGGTCTTTAAAATACTGAGGATTTATTTTTGAGACCAGTAAAATTTTAGATTATTTTTAATAATCCTTTATTATAATATTTTAATTAAGAAATCAGATATGTGAGGTATAGATGTGCTTCTAAAAATTAAAAGCATTGGCAGGAGATTAATTAAATGTATCATGAGACCCTTAGATAAAGGTTTTCAGTCTGCATTGCTGAATATTATTTAGTAGTGTGTTATTAGGGCTTTCTGCTTTCATATCTAGCAAACTCTGTTCTCTCACTTTCATAGAAACTCTACTCTGAACTTTTCTGTCTGGTTTCTGGTGATTCGGTAAATGTCAGAATTGATTTTACTGAAGTTGCATGAAGGTATATCAGTAGATTAAAACAGTCCTGTCCTGATTTCCCTTGAGAGGGATAGTATCTGTTTGGTTGTTTGCTCTGTTCTGTTTAACCACCAAATGTGGACAGCAAGTGAAAAGATTTCCTCTTAGACAACTTTTGTCTGTTGCCTTCTGGTTCAGGAAAGAGAGAGGAGATCTTTGTCTTCCCCAAGCAATTGAGAGAGGTGGGGAGCTGCCTGGTGTGCTGAATGGTGCAACCAGGAGGGAGCTTTGAGCACGAGCTGTGGCTGGCAGGCTACTATAAATATTAGAGAACAAACATCACTAGGCTGCAGAGATGTGATTATCAGGAGGAGACTGTTCAGAGCTTATTGCAGCTGTAGAAGGCACTGAAAACTGACAGCTAAGATTTAGCCAAGCTGAAGGAAGGGCCTGCCTAGTAAGGACAAAATAAACAGTGGAGACTGACTCTTGAAGTGTTGGGTTGTTTTTCGGTTTTGTGTTGGAATTTTGTGGTCGTGGGTGTTTGTTTTGTTTTTAGCTTCAACCTGTGTCTCTGCTGAGTAAATGTTACTAATACTTTAGAGTGTTCCTCTCTCAATGTACCCTTCTTAAAGGAAAGAAATGAGCAAGAAATTGGGCAAAGGGAACAAGAGACCTGCATGGATGAATAGAGAACTCCTGTCGTTACTCAAGCCTAAGCAGGAAATACACAGGAGATGGAAACAGGGTCAGATCACTTGGAATGAATATTGAGGGGTTGTCAGAGTAACTGAAAACAAGATAAGGAAGGCCACAGCCCATCTGGAATTAAATCTGGCCAAGGATGTCAAGGACAACAA
>JAYDZK010000274.1:24919070-24945489 GCA_034509185.1 Euphonia xanthogaster
GGGAGAGGTTTCAGTATATCTTCCAAATGGCCTCTCAATTTTTTATCCTCCATTCCCACACCCTCTCAAGAGAAGTTTTATTTCTCTTAATTTTCCTTCTCTGAGTGACTCATCTCCTAATTATTTCTTTCCATCTTCTTGTCCATCTCAGTTAATTTTAGATTTTGTTATATACTGGTTTTTTTCAGCTTTGTGGTTATCTGTACTCTGCTGTAGTAATGATGATATGCAGTTCCAACAAAAATAACACTTAATAAAGCTGGGTGTGTCACAGCTACTGTAACTCACTCAAAAATGACTTAGACTTGGCAGCAGCAGCAGAATAGTGAATTGAACATCTTAGTTACAGAAAAAAATAGAAATAAGATAATATATATGTATTTTGTATTACTCAGATGAATGAAGTATGTAAACTATTTGGATGAGTGCCTCATGAATAGTTTGTGCTGATCCTGTGAATCAGACTCAATTAAACACTGTATTTCTGTGCAGGATTTTCCCTGTTAGTGTTTCTTCACCACCTTATAGCAGATGCCTTTGGTTTCTTACTCGTTCTCCTCCTTGTTTGAGGTCTGATACCAGCCTGATAATTGTGAACTTGACAAGCTTTGAAAGAAATTCCTCTGTCTCAATTAAATAGATTTTATTTTCTGGTTAGAGAGAAACGTCTGTGGCATGCTGTTTTATGAAAAGAAATAAATCACAAATCATAATGACAACAGCTATAGGACTCCTAAATCACAAAATAGCAGTGTCCACAATTTTATTACCCCCACAAATGTCACCTTGGCAAATGAAGCTGAATTACTTTTTCAAAGCATAGATTACTTGATATGGCTCAACCCTAATTTTGTTATTGGCAGCAGTTTTGGATGTAAAATAGGGATGGCGTTAATTAGTAAGGATGCTTAAGTTTTAGTGACCATTCTGTGCTGGGGACACTGGCCCATGTGATGGCATGAGAATTGTGACAAGATGCACACCAATAAGATTGTAAGACAAAATTTTTTGAGCTATTTCTTGCCAGATCTTAACAGCAGATAATAATGCATGAAAAAAACATTGTGGCACTCCTTTGTGGTTGCAGTGTGGGTACTAATAGTTATATTGTAGGCCCTTTAAACTAACAAAAAGTTTCTTTTCCCTTTTTTTGAGGATGGGGTGGGTGGGTTGGTTTTTTTTGTGGTTTGTATTATTTTGGTTTTGTGTGTTTGGTTTGGGTTTTTTCTTAATTATTTAATTGTTTTAACTGATACAAATAAACTGCAAAGGCAAGAAAAACAGCAGTCTGTGCATGAATGCCTGTATTTGTATTTGCAATATGAACTCTTTACAAAAGTGTAATGAATAGAGGGCGACAATTGCCAATTACTGGAAACAAAGTTATTTCTGGCACTGTCCATTCTTTTATTTATTGAGTTATAGGAGCAATGTCTGATTGTCTGCATCGTGCTTTCCCACATGTAGCACCTCTGCTTAATAATTCCTGGGGTATTTGAAGTGGTCTCTGTGTTTTGCTCCAGGATGGTCGCTTGCGAGTGAACGATCAGCTGGTGGCCGTGAACGGCGAGTCGCTCCTGGGCAAGTCCAACCACGAGGCCATGGAAACCCTCAGGCGCTCCATGTCCATGGAGGGCAACATTCGGGGCAGGATCCAGCTGGTGGTGCTCCGCAGGCTGGAGGTGCACACGGAGGTGAGGCAGTAAATCCATTTATTAGATCAGTGCTGTTCCAGTCCCAGTGGTTTTGCACGTAAGAGATGATGGCTCAAGTTTTGGTCACGGAGAGCTTCTCCTGGCAGAATTAATTCTCCCCTGGAGAGAGGACTCACAAATTGTTTCTGGTTGATATCTCCTGGTCTTGCTGTGCTTGTTGAGACTAAACTAAAAGTTGCTTCTTACTTTAATTCAACAAGTATTGGAACAAAAGAAAATATGATTCCAAAAAAAGTTAATTTAGGATTAATATATTGATGTAGTTTTGATTGTTTGCTACCTCCTCAAGGCAATTGCTGGGATACAGGCAATTTAAATTATTCTGATTTCATTTGTTGTTATAATCAGAGACCTGAATATAGTAGTGTGACTAGGGTTTTGCTTTACTCTTGCTTTTTCTTTTTCATTAGTACTTAATGTATTTTTTTAGTGAGTTTTTCTGCACTTGTCTTGCCTTTTTTTTTTTTTTTTTCCTCTTGACCTTCAAGGTATTAAATATTTTACTTTTCCTGGTCAGATAGAGATTTCTTCAGGATGGATTTCTGACTTGATTAAGATAAAATCTATTTAAGTAAGGCAACAAAACAAGGAAAGACATTTTTAACTATTATGTTTTCTAGACATTATATAAATTGATGTTTGCCTGTCACTTCTTGTTTGGAAAAGATTAATTTTATGATCTCCCTTTCTCCCTCTTTCATTCATGCATGCACACACATAGGCACACTCTTTTCTCACCTTTACATAGATAATATACATGTATACTGTCTGCCTTTTCTACTCACCCCAGTTTTAATTTTAACCCTTGAGCAAATATTTTAAAAAGCTTTAAATACCTGTAGAGTTCTTTAAAATCTACCTACAAGTAGATTTGAGGTGTAAAAGGTTTTAATAAATCTCATTATTGAATTCCAAGATATTTCAAGCTTCTTATTTAATGAGCACTACTGGAACATTTTAAAAACAATCATCTTTCTGGCTGTATTTGCATAAAATTCCAGAGGGAGGAAGAGGATGCAGGTGTCTTCTAATTTAATTGACTCTTAAATATTTTTCTGATAACTTTCTATGTAATTTACTACCATCATTTATTGATTGAGAAATGGATTTAGAAATATATTACTTCCCAAATATTACGCTCTTACTTTGTTGGGAGGACACTTTGGAAAAGCCTCATAATGTCAATTGTGCCAGGAAAATATGAAAAGTATCCATTAGCAATTCTGGAAGATGTTAGAGGAAAACACATTTTTGCTTTCCTTTTACATGTGGCAGCATCCTGCCATAAGGAAGAATTATGAAGTATATGTTATATTTATTGTGCACTTTTGGGTTATAAGAAAGCTCGCTCACCTTCAAAGAAAGTTCAGTCCTGCTAAAGCTGAAACTAGTTCTTTTTAAAAAGCTTCCAATCAAACATCAGATTGACCCAGTAAAAGTATGAGGCTGCTTTTTATAGTTAAGTGTATAGTTTTGAATATTATCCAGATGTATGAAGGAGGTAAATAGTCTTGACTCATGCCCTATGAAGAATGCATAATGAGGTCTTGATTGAATCAAATTCATTTTAGACAGGAATTAATTTTTATAGGGTAGTCTTTGCGTTCAATTGTAATTCCATTTGAGTCTGGAGACCGCAGCAGAAATGGGTTGGTGCCCATTCTTCCCTCTCCCCAAAACAGCTACCCGAGCACTGCATCTCAGCTTGGCAGAAGGAGAATATGTTTAGAAATGCATTATTGTTTTTATTGGGCAGGACACTAATGGAGGTCTTCCATGACAGCTATGTTTTATAAGCTGAATACTCGAATTAGGTTGGTTACTGATCAGTTGTTGGGATATTGATTGTGTCATTTATCAAAGAGCTGGAAAAGCAGATTTGTTGTTGCTGTTAATTCAAGGCTCCTTATCCCACTGTGTCTCCAGTGGATAGTTGAAAAAAGCAGTAATCCTGGACTTTTTACAACCTAAGGAAGCTGATGTAAACTAAAGACTCCAGTTTCACGAGGAAACACACCTGTCAGTGTCTGTGTGGGGTGTGTGTTTCTGGATGGAGGTTGTAAATATCCTTTTCAAATGGCTGATTCTGCACTGAGGAAAAGAGAATGTTGCACGTTCCGCCTGTCCACTAAGCTTGAATTTGAAGCCATATTGTCACCATGACCATCCCAGCACTGATTTCTGTTCTGAGGTGCAGCTTTTCCATTTTATTATGCTGATTTTCATTGTATTTATTCTATCACTATTTTATTACGATTTTATTTTTTTAAGTTGCGTTATTTTATTTTTGTTATTCAGCTTGAAAAACAGGTTGCAAGGAGGTGTAACATGCTGTCCTGCCTTATGTCTTGGTTTGCAGGCAATCACTTGCCAATACATCAAACCTCTTGCATGATTTCAAAAATAACATGGGTTAGATACATGCATTTCTTCTGTAGATGTGACTTTGGAATTCTAAAATGTGTATATTCAGTATAATGTTTGCTGACATAATGAACATGCAGTTTAAAAATAGAAGCCAGTTGGATCCCACTTCAAAAAAACAGATATAAAATCACAGAACATATAAAGGTTGCTTTGAAAAGTAGCCATAATATTTCCCTGGCGTGGGTTTTTGGTTTTCCCTGAATAATGACTACAGAAATGTCTTTCTGGGTCTGTCCCAGCTTTAGAAACTGTGATTTTATTTTTTTTTCCCCAACTTTTTCCCTTCGAGCAACTGCTCAGGAGAATAAATTAGGCACTATAGCATGTATGGGGGTGGGGGTAGGAAATGTCTCAAAAGAAAGCTGACTAGAGGTGTGACAGGAGTTTGTTTAGCTGCTAGCCAGAAGACCTGCGTTTGGGAGTTTGGTGTAACTCCTTACTTGCAAAGCTGTTCTAGTGTGTGATCATCAGAACATATGCACTCAGTCTCAGGGAGAAGGGAACCAGCTGGCTGGCAGAAAAATACCATTGGCATTGCCCATGTTCTTGTGTTGACAATGTCACAAGCTGCCCTCCCAGATGGAGAATTTGAATGAAGCCAGTTGTGGGTCATAAAAAAAAATCTTCATTTTTGTGCATCATTCTTAATGGTTGTTATTGCTTGGATGTTGTTATTTCATGGGGAGCAAAACCAGACTGCAGTTTTGAAGAGCTCTCTCAAGTTTCTCATCTGAGAGGAGGCAATGTACAGTAAACACGTTACACCCCAGTGTCCATGCACTGTCTGTCTGCAGTGCTGGATGCTCTTCTGCATTGTTGAATATGTAAATTTTGTGTTGCAAAGTGTGGTTCTGTTTTTCCCTTAGGAACGCTCAGACCAGGGAGTCTTTCAAAAAGCAGCCTTTGACGGGAGTCATAACTTGGCAGCTGCTTCCCGACGCAGTGACACCGTTCTCCAGCAATTTGTAGCATGCAGTCCTCAGGAAGGAATAAAAGGTAGTCTGTGCATATCCATCTCTGTGCTGAGACAGAGAGTGCTTTGTGGTTTTGTTTCCTGAAATCCACAGCCACCAAAAGCAGTTAATTAGAGTAAGTGCACACTATGTTACTTTGAGGCTTGAAGATCCAGTGAGGGTGGGAGAGCTGACTCAGAAGTTGTGAATGAGATTCCTGGCACAAATTCCAGTTTAAGTAACAGTTTCTAGCTCGCTGCCCCAACACGTAAGGCTGGATAAAAAACAAATGATGAGTGCAAAATATATGTTGTCAAAATGTTTATTTTCTATATATCTTTAATGAGCGCAATGATTTTTACATTTAATTTTTAGATTATGTCCTGGGTTATTATAAGTTTAATTAATTTATACTAAAACATGATGTTCGAAAAGTGCACTTGCTTATTTTAGACTTTAAGGTAAAATATGTTCAAAGGTTAGAAACATTCCCTTAATTTATAAATTGGAACTATATTAATGATCTCATTAAAAAGAATTAGGTAATTGTATAAATTGTGCAAAGAAAACCTACAAGTGCGAGCATATGGGAGCATACAAGTAAGAGCATTTAAGGCCACTTCTTTTCCTGTCTTTTTTCATTTCTGATGGCATACTGTACTATCTGTTCAATTTGCTTCTGACTCAGCAAGGTACGAGTTATTTGAAAAGTTTAAGTATTTGAGATGGTCTTGACCCCTATCCTTTTAAGTGTGCTCTCATTCTTCAAGTCAAGCACATAGCTAAATACTTTTCAGTAGGAAAAAAAGATTTTCTTTGATGTAGTTGAATTATGCATGATCTTTCCCACTTTCCTAGACAACTGTGGAATCACGGTAGCCTGCAAAAAGTAATTTCATAGCCTGTGATGGCTGTGTGGGGTACTTTTAATCAAAACCAAAGAGTCCTTATCTGTAAAATTCAAGAGAAACTCCCATAGTATTTAGGGGTAACTTATTTGTGTTGACTTCAATATTTTCACAGTGTGACTCCAGGCAAAGAATTGGGTATAGTCTGAAGCACTGCAAATATCCAGCGATCAGATCCTTTTGCCTAGATCTACCTTATGTTTTTCTTGTATGGAATTTACACTCATTCTGTAGTTTCAGGAGAAGAGGGTCCAATCCTTGGAGCTAGCCTGCTCTGTAGAGTTGGGCATTACCAAAGGAATATCAAAAAGCAGCAAATACCTTCAAATGCTTCCTTAATAACCATAAAAGCAAATGCTCTGAAGCCATTGATGCAGATGAATGGCAACTGCTAACCTGGCACTTGAATTCAAAACAAAGTATGTGGAAGAATTGCGCTTTCAGATAAGGATTCTTCAATTGCAATCCAGAAATCAGGATGGCTAGTTTTCAGCTCAGTCATAAAATTATTTTAAATAGGCATCTTTTTAATTAAAGAATTATGGTAAGGCATTATAGCAAGAAAGTGATGGCCTCAGAAGAGAATGTGTGAGGTGTGAAAAGGAAGCTTTGGAGTGCTGCTGGCACAGGGAGGGTTTGGCGTGGCTGGGTCTTCACAGTTGTGGCTTGGGAAGTGATGGGAATTGGAGTCAGTGGACAAGAGGTGACAAAGGTGTTGCTACCACTTGCTCAGGACATCATTGTATTGTAATTTCTGTGGAAGATTTGGTGTCTGAGTAAAATTTCAGTGATCTTAATGGAAAACTGTACAGGCACTTGCAGCAGGAGGGCTGTGGGACAGCTCTGATAAGAAATTGTTTTAGTGAAAGACAATTTGGGCTTAACACTAGTCTCACACATTGAATGCAGAAATATTTATCTTATTTTGAAATCATAGTATTAATTATTGTTGAGCTAATGCTCATTCTGCTTTCCATATGGGCCTGTCACCTATTTCTATCACTGGTTTAAATATTTTTTGCACTATTTCTTAAAAAGTTTTGTCCTCGGGGCTTCAAGGCATCTTTAAGGGTGAAACACTTTTCCTGTGCACAGCCCTCCTTTATCTCAGCTATGAGCTTTAGGTTGTGTGTCTGTTAAAGGACATGAGCCACAGACCTAGTGAGCTTCCTGTGTCATCAGGCAGGAATGGATCCTTACACATGCTCACAGTGTGCTAACCACATCTTGAACATAGAAGTGCAGTTGGTACATTTTTGCAAAGAATAATAAAACAGAGAAGAGATTTTTAACATAATATGGGATCTGATATAAGAATTTAATGTAGGAGCTGTATTATGTTTCATAAAATGTCACTTTCTTAATTAATGTTTTCTAATAAGTTATTTCCAGTACCATTCACTGCTCCTACCAATAAAATTCTTATAAAAGCTCAGCAAAAATACACTGAAGCTTGGCCTGCTAATATTGCTGTCTGTTTTAAGAGTCTTTTTTATTATACATGAGCAAGAAAAACTAATGTCTGGGGAGAAGTGCTTATAGCCAAAACATTAAATTTTGTCTTGCCTGTGGATATTTAAATAAAGGGGGAGGGAATAGTGATCCAATATTGAAATGCCAGTGTTTGTTCTATTTTTGCATGAGTAACACTTGCTGCCTTCAGGTCCTCACTTCTTTTGCTGCCAAGCTGTTTCACGGTGTTTTTTAGAACAATTTCTTTGAGAATTGATACTTCAGTGCCAGCAGCTTTACATTTCTGGTGTTGAAAGATTACTGGAATGTGTTTCATTAGAGGTTCTGATATATTTCTTATAACCCTATATTATAAATAGTTATAGGGAAAATGCTGTCATCTCTCTGTTAAGTAGCAAAATAATCAAACTTTCTCTGTTACCAGAGGCTGCCGAATCCTCATGGTTGTACAAGTACCTCTGTTTTCATACATATGTGGTAACATCAAGATAGAAAATTAAGAAGTTAAATTTTTAATTATTTAGATTTTTCTTGTAAATGCTGCGCATGTCTTATAGACGGACTCAGTTTTTATTCTGCCTGAGTTACTCTTTTTTACTCTCTTAGTCTATTTAATATCTGGGAATTCAATAAATTTTGTGCAGTGCTTAGATTTATCTGGATCTGTTAGGGTCATTTCCTGAGGTCTTGAACATGGAGCCAGTGACTGCCCCTTAGGTTAAATTCTCTCATTCTCTGGCTCCTGCTCCCATTTTACTGGGAGCTGTAATCCCTTGTGATCATTTCCAATTCACTGAGAAAGTCTGACGTTTTTCTGTGTGTATCCTTCTGTTACTGTAAGAAAAATACCAGTGGTAGCCCATGATCAAACAGCCTTGGTGAAATGATGTACCAATTACTGTGAATCTAAGTTAGTATAACTGCATGATACACTCAGTCTCTTGCCATGGCTGTAGGAGTCTGCTCAAAAAGGCTGACCACAGTGTAAGTGTGGTGTTGTTCTATTTCTTTTTTAGTTTGTTGGGTTTTTTGTGTGTCTGTTGGGTTTGTTTTTTTTTTAGTTTTTTTTTCTTTGGTTTTTTTTTTTGGGTGGAGGTGTTAGATTTTTCCATCAGGCATCTCTTTCCTACTTTTGATACTCAGTGGTTTTAGGGACTTCCTAAGTCAAAGGTACTGTGTGGACCATTGGCCCATGTGCACATCTCTAACTTTTGGTACATTTCTTAGTCTTTTTTAATTTTTTGCAAAGTATCTTTATGGCAGTGAGTTCTGTGGAAAACACTACTTTGTGTTTGTCCTAGGTGTGCTACTTGATAGTTAAACTTGATTGCTTTCTTGTTGCTGTGCATGAAACAGTGAGAGCTTCCTTGTCACTTTAAGTATAGCTTCTACAGTTTCACAGACTCCTCTTGTATTTCCTTTTATTGCTTATTTCTCTAAACTGAAGAATCCTAATCTGTGATCCTTGTTAGGAGTGTTGATACCTGTGTCCAGCTATCCTTGCTGCCTTTTCAGTATGCTTCTGAATTATGCTACATTGTTTTTCAGATAGGAGGACTGAAACCTTAGGCACTATTTAAAAGTGAGGCACACCATTAACTATTGAGTTCCAGTTGGAGTGTTTGGACTGCTTGCTCTTATAAATGACTGCCTCCCTTTGACTTCACTCAGCATATATTGAAAGAAAATCCAGTGCACATCTAGTGTACTGTTACAGAGCCATAAGAGCCTTTGTGTAAGTCTCAGGAGTGCATCACTTTGCAGTCTCTGACAGGGAATTTTACCTGCATTTCTTACTCATGTCCTGCAGCCTTTTTGCAGAACTTCATAGTCTCCTTCCTTTTGGTGATTACATTTGGTATCACATTGAACAATATGAGTTCCTCTTTTGTTCAAAGTTCTTTTTCCTGTGAGAACTTGCTTTTTATTTCTCATTTGTTTCCTGTTCTTGTATTCAAACCTGAGCAAATGGGCATCACAGTGCAAGAAGCCTCTGTGTGTGTGTATGTAAGGTAGCATACCTGACAATAAGTTCTTAAGATCTCATTAAAACTTTCTTCCTCATCTGCTTATCCTCACTTTCTTTTGATGATGCTCACACTTTTCCTGAGACACAGGGATTGAGCTATTTTTTTTAGGAGGCTATCCAGCCAATAGGAATTTTACAGGATTCTTGAGCTAATAGTGTAGGTTTGTGGGGATTGTTTTTTGGTTGGTTTTTTTGGGGAGTTTTTGGTTGGAATTTTTTTCCCCAATATCTTTTGTTTGCTGTATAAGTGCTCTTACCACATAACTATAATCTATTGCTTTCTCCTCTGATCCCTCCTTGCCAACCCTTTTTCTCTCAGGTTAGGTTAGTGCAGGATTAGGTTAGGTTAGACAGGATTGTACAAAAAGATTGCCAACATTCCATGCAACAGAACAGGTCACATGAAAGTTGGCATGTCACTATTGTTAGATTGCTTACCTGCCATTGAAACCCAAGGAAGTGTCCATGATTCCTATTAAGTTTGGGAAGGGTGAAGACATATTCTACATTGAAAAATGCAGGGACTTTTTCTTAGATGGTACCTTTGGGTTGGGAAGTAACTTTACAGGACATAATGAACTGGCCTACAGTGAGCACAGCAGTCTTACTAAATATTGCAGGTGTTTGAGTATTGCTGCTTAGCAAACCACTAAATGGTTTGAGTAGTTTATATTTGTCTTTGTAAAAAGTAATTTTCTACTGTTAGCTGGATGCAGTTTGTAAAGGTAAAGAAGGAGTTGCAGTAATAGTAGGAAAGTGAAGACTGTAATTAAGAAATGCCACTTCATTCTCTTGCTATAGAATAACAGGAATTTTTCTTCTTCTGATCGCTTTCCTGAGAATGTGGTTCTCTTCTGTACATGAAAGGTGATAAATGCTCCCCATCAAAGGGACTGAAATCATGAACCTACAATCAGTCTGAATGCAGCTATGAAGAAGTTAAAAATGGAGTAAAGCAATTTGTGCCTTGCACTCAACTTCGCTATAAGTACAAACTTTCCCTATATTTACCTTTAATTATATATATGCAAATCTGGAAATCAGCTCTTCAGGAAAATCCCAAGGGGTGTATTTTCTGCTTGGTGTGATTTTAATTCTAGTTTAGTTAGTTTAGGGATTTGAATAATTTGTGATTTACTTCAGCATTGCATGAGGCCTTCCAGTCATCAGTCAGTGAACTGGTGTAATGTAGTTGTTTCTGCAGCTTGTTTAACTCCTTTATAAATTTTGTTTCAGAGTTTCCAGTTTCTGATCGTGGCAATGGTGAAAATGAAACACCTCCACCTCTCCCACCACATCCTAGTGAGGATCTGCTGAATGAGGATTATAATCACAGGTTGGACTTCAGCTCTTCTTAATAGTTGCAACATTAATTGCTCAGTAGTGATTGTGATAATAGTTCTAATTGATTATGAAACCTTTTTTTTTCCAATTTGTACCACTTTCTTTAGTCACCTGGAAGGTCTTTTAACATAAGCTGTGTATGTTATTTTAGCATTTAGCGTGTTGTTCATTTCAGTTGTACATAAGCTGCAGTATCCCTGCTATACATGATAGATGATACCTGTCTTGTGTTCAGTGAAACAAAAAAAATCCCAAAGTATAATCCCAATTAAAAAAAGTTAATTTAAAACGGTACTGTGGGTGCAATGTGTAAATGCTGTGTGAAGTCCCTTAAAGCTTTAAAAGTCCAAGGCAAACACAGTTTGTAAGAAACTGAATCTCCTTATGTCACATGAAGATATTCTTGAGACTACAAAATGAATTTTCAGTAAGTCTGAACATTGAAATGTGTAGGAGAAAAATTAATGAACGCTTTACCAGTTGTGAAGGTATTGGGTAGATTTTTCAGGTACTTGTGCAAAGCCTGCCATGCTTGATAGCAGCTGTAAGCTCCAGTTTCCTTAGTAAATACAGAAGTTTGGAGGTGCAGAAAAAAGTGTAAACATGTTGAAGTTCACAATGGCTCATTCTCTCTATCTTAAGTAGCACAGGATTCAAATCAAATTTCAGCCTCTCCTGATGATGAGGAATGCAGCCAATCCCAATGATGATGCTGAAATGCACCATTGAACATTGTTTCCTCATTTGCTGTGTGTTCAGTTTTGGAAGCAGCCATGCATCTACTGCAATGCTATTAAGAGAGTATGCATTTCAGCTAGAAATGTAGCCATGTGTCTGTCCTTGTGTGCTGGGGCGTGAGTAAAAGCTACCCTGAAGTGATTGGTTGCATCAAAGAGTAGCTATATTTTATTATGGATACCTTGAATGCTTTGTACAAGACTTTCATATCTATTTTCATTTTGCTAACATAGAGTAATTACTCTAGAATAATTTTGTTATTTCTGGTCTCCCAGGCAGGTACCTATGACATGATAAACAAACGAGTCTGCACAGATTGGTGCAATTCAGCATTACATTCTCAGCTGCAGTTGGCTGTTAGAATCTGTTCCTAGTTGTTTTTCTCTGAGCTTGCTGGAAAAATTCTCTTAAATGCTAATGGTGTATTAAAATGGTGATGAATTTACAGGTCCTTTGTCTCGCTCTGACTTTTCCAGTGTTGTATTATTTTTCCATTTAGAACTAAAGTTCTCTTGAAATTGAATTGCTGTATCAAGTCACACTGATTTCACTGAAATTGCATTTCAACGAAATTAATAGGAAATACTTAGGAAGGTATTTTGACACTGAAAAACTAAACCTTTTGAGCTGTTTCAAACTAAATATTTTTGTTTTTCTAAATCCTTCCTTGCTTAAGAAAACTTCAAAGAATAATAATTTCTGTTTCTAATCAAAAAAGAGACATGGAGGATTTCAGATTGCATTGAGCTGTTGCATTTTTAGCTGAAAGTTACTTGGACAATGGAAAAAAAAAAAAAGACAGACAAAAAAACAAAAATCAGAGCAAGCAAATGCAATATCCTGGAATTCTTCAGTAATAGCACACTCCATAAGACCTCCAGCCTCTGCATAAGTGGTGCAAGGCTATAAAATAATTGTATATTAGAGGATGAAGTAGAATTGATCCAGGTACATTGCAGTATTTCTCCAACATTCTGTAGCATGTTGGTTGGAAATGCAGTGGTTAGATAGAACTAGCAGAATGAAAAGAAAGTTTTTGCTGATCATTTACATTTATATTTCTGTCTGTGATGAGAAATCAAGTGACTGAAAATGTTAAGTCTCAGAAAAGGAGGTTGAGGATCAATATCTGATTTGAAAAATGCATGCTGTAAGCAACTGGAGAAAGAAACACATTTATTTGTGCATTCTTTAATTAGTTCACTTGTGGTTTGAACTGGTACCTTAACATTTTACATAACATTTTTTTTCTCCCTACAGCCCTATCATAAATTCAGCAGTGCATTTAGCAGATCAGCACATCAACTTCAGATCTCTGACACCAGCCAAGCAGTCTGAATCAATTAATCTGAAAGCCTCAAAAAGCATGGATCTGGGTAAGAAGGGCTGGGGTGACACATAGGTCAGCTTTTTAGCCTTAGCCCATCTGCACCATCTCTGTTTCTTGCTTTTGTTTCTTTAACACTAACATCAGGGAGTAAGTTCTGCAGAGGAGCTACAGTGATGGGGACAATGGTCAGCCTCCTCTAGCAGCTATTTGCAAATACACCTTTTATTGGAGCTGAAGAAAGTTTCTTGGTTTTTTGTTTGGTTTTGTTTGGTTGGGTTGTTTTGTTTTGGTGGGTTTTTTTTGTAAAGGCCCATTGTATTGAAATCCTAGCTGAGGGAAAGGGGGAATGATGGAAAAATGAGCTGAAAGAATGCTGTACAAGTTTTGTATGTCTAAAATATAAAGCAAAACCAGCAATCACAAAAAAAATTTCTTCTCTAGAATATAAATGATTGTAAAACTGCACTGGACAAAGGGTAGCATTCCTCGCACAAGTTGTTTATTTCTTCATTGACAATGACAAACAGAGGCAAAATGCTGCAGTAGATCTTTATAAATGCTTGAAGAGTTTAAGGTTATGGTTCTCTACCCATCAGTGCTGTGCAGGAAATCTTGCAGGGGGGTGAAGTATAAAATAATAAGCTCTTTCAATACCAGGAAAACATTTGCAGGTGGAAGATGGAAGGGTTATTGCAGCTGAAAAACCAAGCCATGTTTAATGAGGGTTCAAGAAAGCTTGTTAAGTCTCAAAGAAAGCCAAATAAGGTTTTCTTTTTCCTTTTAATTCTTGGCCACACTCACTCTTTATCTGTTGGTTGGTTTTGGTTTTTTTTTGCATTCCACTGTTGATGGGGAAACTTTGAGGACGACCATTAGGATATCTTTAATAATAATAATGTTGGATCAGATTTGCTGCACCATTAACAGAAAGTGATTCATTTTATATACAGTTTCAATCTTTTTCTTAACTTGCAGGTTTGTTTTTTTTTCCATGAAGCATTCCAGACTGGTCTTAGGTTTTGTGTTGTTGATTTTTATTGTCATCTTAGTAGGGTATTTTGATGCAACATTAAATGTGTGTAGTCCTCTTATAGCGTGTAAGGAAAGCCACACAGTTTTCAATGCATGAAATGCCTAAGAATGGATGTGAATTAATTGAAGAAAGGTGTTAAGGCAGGATTGTAACACTACTGCATGACCAGGCAAAACATGTCATTTGCTCTTCTGTTCCAGTGTTTTGATGGAGAGTAATAGATTAGGTATTTTTAAAGAATGAAAATGCTCCTCAAAAAATGTTTGGGTGTACAGACTTGAGTCAAACCATATATTGTATGTAGTCTACTAGAAAAATGAATGTTCAACTTTACTGAGCCATCTTTTAGGAAGGTTTGCTTCCAGCTCCCACTGAAGTCCCAGGAAAGAATGCTCATGAGTGCCAGTGTAAAATTAGGCAATGGGAGCGTGTGTGAGAGCACATCCAGAACTGCCAGGTAACTCATACTTCAAGTTCTATACACAATCTGTTCCTGACACCCAGGAGCAATCCTTTGAGAATATACATGAGTCACTAAATCATGGTGGCTAAAAGCTAAAATAAAATTGGGTGCAAAAAAATAAAACAAAAATTAGACACAAATGTATCTTTTAGAGTGTTCAAAAATTGTTGCCTGTAGAAGATAGCTGTTGGAAAGTCCCCTTGTGTTATAAAAGTAAAAAATTAAAAGGGCACTAACCAGTCTGATTGAATATATGAAGGTAAATCTACTTGAGACACGCATATAAGGAATTGGAGGGACTTTGTAGGATCTGCACCATGTTGTTTTATAAATAACAATAGATGAAGTAAAATTCCTTGCACATAGCTTGGCAGTAACTGAAACTGAGGAAGATGAAAGCTGGGACCTTTTACAGTCATTCTCTAGCAAGCAGTGAAGTACCATGTTTGGCCTCCTGCCTTTTGAAAGGCTTTAAGCAGAAGCTGCTCTCTGAAAGAGAAAATAGAACAGAAACACGAAAATCTCAAGTGAAGTAACTGCAACATAAAGTGCTTCAAATACAAATAAAATCCCAATAGTTTGATATAAAAAAATGTGCTTCCAAATAGAGCATTCGTATAATACACTTTCCAGGATGGGTTTTTGGGAAAGCAAAGTTATTTCTTAGGGGGTTTTTTTGCTTGCTTCTTACTTAACTGCAGTCATGACCAATAGTAACTTCTCACCCCAGCATGCAGCTGTGTACCCATACTGATTTCAGTGCACTGCTGAAAAAAAAAAGGAAATAGGGAAGTCAACTTGCAGTACATTTGGTAACAAAGGGGAAATGTCCTTTCTCTGAGAAGTTCTAGGCCCTGTTTATCCAGTAGTCATGGGACACTGTCCACTTAGTACATTTCTTTTGTTCTCAAGTTCTGCCAGTCCTCTCAAAAATAAATCTGACAGGATGAACAGAAAAAAACACAGAACTGGGGTCCAGGAGGAGAGCTCTGAGACCTTAGAACACGTGATTTAGATGCAGTTTCTTTCTTTTTAAACCAAGTTGTCTCCTGATCATGTGTCTCCACAGATCTGTGTAATCACCCAGAGATTGGGTCTAGTGACCCAGAATGACAATCACAAATTCAGCAGACAACAGAATTTGTCTAACACAGGGCATAAATGTGAAATCTGTACTGCTACTCACTTAGGAGCATTCTGCTTCACCTTGAAATGTGTATAATGCACCCATAGCTCAATTACAAGGTTACAAAGGCCAGGATTGCTTAATGACATTGCCATCCAAAGGATCATCAAAAGTGGGTCACATTTTAAGCAGAAGAAAATCCGGATATTACCATGGATTGTGAACCTTATGTGAAAATAATACATTCATTAAATTAGGGAGCTAGTGAAATTGTATACTAAGGGTCTTCCTGGCTTTGATGAGGCCTGATGTATATACAGAGGCAAATCTGTAAAGTAAAGATTAGTCTATAATTATACAGGTTCACAGTGGAGACGCATTTAACGTTGATGTTTCTCTTTTCAGTTATATACATATTTAAGCCCAGAAACCTTTGAGTGCTTAATCTGCTTTCCAGTCATAGCTATTTACAAAATAATAATTGCTCTGAATTAATATCCTCAGTGAATAATATGAGGTAATAAGGATGGATGATGAAAATTGTTCAGTACTGCTAGGGTTGTGCATCAATTTGTTGTTGTCACTCTCGAGAGCAAAGCCTGCAGTGAAAGGAACTTGGCACATCCAGCTGTAGGTTACTTGCCAGTGGGGCAGCTGGAGTTTAGTTTGTTGACACTTGGTGCATGTCAGGACCGTTGGCTGGGCAGCTGGACAGGAGCAGAGGGTATGAACCACTGCCACCTGCTTGTTTAGGCTGCCACCCCGTGAGTCCTGTGGACTGGCACAAGTCTTAACTTGTCCAAATTCACAGATAGCATGAACCCAAAAGTAGCACTGCCTGAAGCTGGTGGATTTCAACAACTCAGTTCTTTCCAGATCAGTTAGTTTTTGCTTGAACCTACTTTAAAAAAATAAAATAAAAATCAGTGGCATATGTTATTGAGTCGCTGTTGTAGAAATTTAAAAAAGAAAAAAGCACATGTAGTAGTAATGATAATTTTTTTTGGTTTTGTAGAGATGAGCAGAACTTGCCTCATCTGTACAGATGTCCTTGTGCAGAGTGTATGGGGGCAGGGTGACTGGTTCTGTTTTAGCATCCATCATTTCCACAGTGATCAAATGCTTCTCAAAATTTACAGCTTCATTCAGAGTAATAGGCTACAGATTAGTTCCATGTCACCCATAAGTCTTAATGTTCTTCCCTGCTGCTGTGTTGAGATAGTGACAGCACTTTCTGGATCACTGGCAGAGTTCATATCCTGTGTCTTATGGTAGATATTTCTTGGCCTTGCCTACTTTTATTTTGAACTGGTGGTGATAAAAAGAGCACCGGCCTCCGTTTTCTTCTGCTGATCCTGGGGCTTGACACATCCTCTCAGTTGCATTTTTTTGTTCTTCAGCCATGGTCATCCATATGTTAGCAAAGCAAAGATCCCCCTTATAACTGTGACTTCAAGAATTTATGCAGAGCCAAACAAAGTCTGACTTGGTACTGACCAGAATTTCACTGCATGCAAAGCTTTGACTTGTTCTTAGAGCATAGTGTTAAAAATAAGCAAAACAAAATTGAAAATGGTGGAAATAGATGTTGTGTTTTCCCTTCACACTGAACTGGAACACTTTTTTGGACCTTAACAGCAGATTGAAAATTAAGAAATCAATGGCTTTTAAATAAGTCATTGGAAGGATGATTTTTCCTTGCTTTTAACAACCTTCTATACACACACATTTTCCCCTTGCATTACCACAGTTCTCTAGAGAAGAATTTCTGTATAATATTTTGTCAGAATCCATTTTCAATAGTTTGTTCTTTTAACTATATTAAAAAGGTAATTTTTGTAATGTTAATGTGAAATTGTTTTTTAATGTTGCATTAGAGAGTGTAAATCAGTGTGCTCTATGAAAACGAAAGGAAAGAAGGTGTCTTATTATCTATCTCCAACACCCTTACTTTCCATAAATCTTTATGCACAGAAGTGATTTAGGCTGTGCATAAATGTACTGTAAAAACTACAGCCATGGGAATTGTGTGCAAACACATGAAAGTGTGGCTTGTTTTAACCTGAAGCAACATGAAATTAAATCATGTGAATATATAGCATTTTTGTTGGGTATCAATTCAGGCAAAGTACTGTGTAGATTTATATTTGAGGATGTTGGTATAATAACCCATGACCACTATCCCAAGGTGCTGCTTAATTCCCTCTTCTTTTCCTCATCAAAGGCAAAACCCCATAAATTTTAACTGATTAAGCTCTATAGCCTGAAGAAATGGATATGTCCTTTACTTGATTTTAAATGTGAGTGAAATATTGTTTGCTGAAACATCATTAGACATACTTGGAATCCCTTAACCTTGGGGCATATTTATTAAAATATCGGGCAGCTTACTTATTTGGGAATAATTAGCAAGTAAATGTGCAAGGTATAAGGTATGGAGTATTCTGCAAGGAAGCCAATATTTAACCAAATGCTAATTTCTTTGTTAGTGAAGGGATGCATTCAATTACAGTTCATACTTTTAAAATGCCTCAAAATGAAGGGAAACCCGCATCCCATATCTAGAAGGATGTGGAAAATGCAGTCAAGATGTTATTAGCTGCTTCATGGTTTGCTCTGAAGCAGATTATTTTTGCTCTAAGTGTAATTTCTGTAAAGTGAAATAAATATCTCAAAACAAAAGCAAATGAGGACCAGACAGAGCTAATGAAGATCGGTCTTTCGAGCAATGTTTGGATTCAGATACAATTAAAAGAATACATTTGGGAGGTCCCCAGTGAGAGTTATGGTATTAGTGGGACAAAAAGTAGTTTGGTATGTTAAAGTCATTGTTTTGTTAACCATGTTGTGTGTATGGAATACAATTATTTGTTTGCTTTGACTTGGAACCAACTTCAGAATTGCATTTAGGAGCTAGTTAGGCTTGTTAGAGCATTAATGAGGAAATGGAGAAGACAGATCAAAATTCTTAAGAGTCTTTTCGGTGTTACTGGCATTGTAATTTAAAAATCATCTTTAGAAGAGAAAGATTTTTCAAGAACAAAAAATGTTATGGGTTAAGGAAAAACTGTATCACTTATGGCTGTGATTATCTTTGGTATCAAGGGCCAAAAGAGATTTTAACATTATCCTAACTTAGGTCATGAGTAGCTTTCTAGTACTGATCAGAGTAGATGTATGTTTTCTGAGGCTCTCTGCAGAATCAATTTTTACAAATGAACACAATGCCGTTTTCATAGTTTAAATGACTTTCAAATTTCTGTTTGTAAGATCTGTAATTCAGGAACGAAACAAAATTGTTTCTTAAGTGATAGGGATGCTGTTAACTGAATTGAAATGAGACTGAAATTAGGTTTTTTCTGTATGAAAAGAGAGGCTTTTAACAAGGCTAATTTTGTTACTCAGTTTTACACCAAATCAGTGCAGTTGAGGGGACACTGACTTGTGGCTTAAAGGCAGAAGTGGGCAAAAGAGAATATCAAGTATTTGAACTGGTTTTGTAGAAATATTCTAGGACTCAAGGGAGTTTATTATGGAGCAGACTGAGAGCGTTGTGATGGTGAAACAGCTGAGAACGTGGCACCACATGCTTGAGGTGATGTTTTTTTAGGCTGCTTTAGTGTAAGTTTGAGTGGATCTGTTAATGCAGTTAGATTATTAAAGTGTTAGGGGGAGAAAATAGCAATTTTATTAATGCGTAGCTATTCTAAGAAGGAAAGTAAAGATGATGATGAAGTAACTTTTAAGAACACTGGTATAAATATGTTGTCTAAACTTTGTCTTAAATCTGTTCCCTATCAATGTTTTCAATCAGTGAATGACAGATTACATTAGGAACTTGCAGTTTAACCCTGGGAATTGGGAAGAAGTGTTAATGACATGTGGAAGACGTGCAGTGGGGGAGTTTTAGCCTAATGTGGTTTCTCTGGAACAAAGGTGAGAGAGGATTAGAAAAGACAACAGAAATGTAAAAGAAGCCACAATGGCCTCAATTAACAGTGTAACCTTCAAGAAGGAGTAGTTATGGCACTACAAGAAAGTGAAGAAATTTGTATCATGCTGGCTGGGAAATTGCAAAACAGTGATTTTTCTTTTTTTTTTTTCTGCCAGGAGAAAAACTTCCATTTAAAGCTCAATGTGCTCAGTGGACAGCCTCAACTGTACTTCTGGTTCTTCAACAAGTAGTAGTAATAGCAAATGCAAGCTTAAGCATTTTCATTCTCATGTGCTGACATACAAGATATATCCCTTGGGGATCTTCTCTGAATACAATTGAATTGAAGTATTAAATCAGTTCCAACAAAAGTGTTCTGAAAAATCTAATTAGAGAAAACCTTGTACAGGAGAGAAAAAGAATCCAGAATCATGGTTTGGATGTGATTTATTCCTGTCTTTAAACGTGCTGAACAGGGCATCCCAAATATTGTCTTAGATGCCATTTTGGAAAAGGTTTACCTTTTTTTTTAGTTCCTACTTCGTAAGTATAATTTTTCATAGGTCCTTGTGCAAGCTTTTTGGTAATCTCTGTGCTTTTCAACGCTGAAGTGAGCAGAAATCTATTAAGGACTCCTAAACCTTCAAGAGTGAGTAGCTGGTGGATATCTAGGTCACCCCAGAACAAATGCCCTTATGTGGAAGAAAGGTGAGGAGAGGGAATTACTGGACAAAAGGTGAGGAGAGGGAATTACTGGACAAAAATATTTGAAGGCAGTGCAAGTTTACCCTTCCTGATACACACATTTTGTCACTAATTGTGGATTTTAACCTGTGGCTTTGTACGTAGCACTTCAGGGCAGACCTAGAACAGGAAAAGCAGCATTTTCTAAGTGACTGTTTTGAGACAATTGACACCATTTCTCCAAGTGATTTATGCCACTCCTAGATGGGGAGATGCTTCACCCAGAAAATAAAACCAGCAGGAGAATTATGTCCCTGGCACAATCACTGACTAAAGCTAATTGATGATGCACTGCCTTCATTATGATGAAAGGGCTGAGTAAGGATAGAGTTCACCAAGAAAAAGCAGTGACCCATTTGAGGCTTTGCTTTCTTATCATATGTTTATACCATAGAAACTGATGGATTCATTTTATATATATTTTGGGAATGCAGCCCTTGTGAATTGATTAGTGTAGAATAAGAAATTTATATTTGGCTTCCTATTAACTAACAAAGGTATTTGTTAGGAAATTTGTTTTCTAGGAAATTCTTTTGTGTTTCAGTGTCTTGTATTATTATTCCTCATTAATTGTAATTTTAATCCTTGTTTGCTTATTTTCTGAGCACAGAACTGCAGCTGGTCTTCAGAGGTACATGTCAGTTTGTCCAGCAGAAACTCGTGACTTACACATGTTTAGAAGATTTTTTGGTAGCTCTCAGGCAAAACTGAGCCTTCATGAAAGAGTCACTTAAGTTGAATAGCAGAACCTTGTATCTTGTGAATGCTAGTAACTCTTTGGTTTGGGGGAAAATAATGCAATGGTTCAGCACTTGAACTGGGCAGAAGGAGGGAAATTGGTTATGACAAAAGCAGCATTCATTTGTGCTCCTCTAAACCACAGTTTGGAACTAGACTGTTAGCCTGTGTGTAAGCCTGGACTGGATTTGACACAAACTTTGAGAAGTACAGAAGTTTGTTGTGTACTAAACCCTTGGAAGTCATGCAATTCAGATGAAATGGCTACCTTGAGCAGGGCACAGAAATGGCAGTCAAAACATTCACGTGGAAGGACACAAAGGCATGTTGGGAACCTCTACTGTTGTTAAATAATAACATCTATTTCCTTGAAACAGAACAGCACTCCAGAGTGTTACCATAGGAAATACTAAAAACTCATGGCACAGAGAGATGGGATTTTTTACTGTCTGTAGTGGTTGTTGGCATAGTTTGAAAAAAAAGTATCAATTATTTGCTATCAGCTGGGCAGATTTGTTTGGTTTAGTAATATTCCTTCTTTCATAATCTGTGGTCTTGCTAGGCCCCCAAATGTCCATGTTTTTATCAAGTAGCTGCAGAACTTCTTCATCTCTTATTTCAGCAATTATTTTGAGTACTGGCAGTGAATGCATAACTGGTTTCTGTGGTGAAAATGTGGTTCCTAAATAATAGATGTAACTTAGAAAGAGCTGGCTTGATTTCCACAGACAAACATTAATAACTTCATGAACTAACAAATCCCTGGGGTTCCAGGGACATTTCAAAATGTGAAGTATTTCATTCACAAGTAAAGGAGAAGTATCTTACTGTTTGTGGATCTATTTATTCTCTTGTCTGAATCCTTCCAGATTTTTGTTTGAGTTTTATCTTTGGAGTCCCAAATTAGGTGGTTTCTATTTTTTTGAGATGTTATGCATTTAATAATTCTAGCTCAAGAATATACAGTAATTCTAGTGGCTTCATAAAAATATTTACTTGTGCATTCCCAAGTGTGGTCTTCTTGAGCTGAAATATTTCAGTTATTTGCAAAGCAATTACTTTCTGATGTTGCAAAATAAAAATAATTAGAATTCTTTTTACTTAAGTTTTAAGAGTAGATGGTATTTTTTTCTTGTTTAAAATCTTTCAGGTGATTTTCTACAAAAACAGGCCAAAACTAATAGAATTTTAGGAAAGAAATTTCCTCTTACTTCTTGCCTTTTTTCAAAGGCCAAGAACTAGAGAGAGACTATTTTTGTCATAACTGAATGTTTGTCTCAGTTTTGAACAACGTGCAAAGAAGTGTTTTGAAATGGTATTTTGTGGAACAGCATGTCCCATGTACTTCCTAAATGAAATCTTTAGTTACAAAGTTTTCACCTTGGCATAGAAAGTATTTATCTTCTGTTAGCCTTTTTCTGGTTTTGTTTTCGTTGGGTTTCTTTCTGTAGTCTTCTCCTTGTTTCCAGGGGAAACAAGGGAAGCAACGGGGTTCTTATCCAATGGACTTTTCTGGGCTGCTTCTGTTCAGTCTAGTGAAAGATGGCCAGCCTAAAAAGCCCTGCCTAAGCATAATAACCCATGAAATGAAAACTACCCTGTGGAGGTGCACATGTATTTTGCTCAAACTTTGATATAGAACTTTAATATTTGCATTTCCCAGGTTTTGTGCATGTGTGTGTTTAAACTCATAATGCTAACCTTGTATTTTGGTAAGATTATTTTTCATTTTTTAATCATTTTATTCTTCCTTTTTTCCCTCCAGTATTAAAATCTAATTTTTGTGTGTGAAGCTGGTGTGTAAAGTATGATTAACTTAAATGGATTTATCCCTTTTAATAATGTAAAACTTAGTTTCAGGCAAACCAAGTCATCAGCATAGCTTTAAAAAGATAGTGTGAACCTTGGGTTCTGTCTTTTTTTTTTTAAAGTTCCTATGTACTGTAACATTACCTGCTTTAAGTAATTATCATACATTATATTGGTTGCCACTAGTGACTGCTATAATTAAGGCTGTGAATCCGTTTCCATTATAATCCCTTGTTTTCACACAATCATAACTTGTCAAAACACTAACCTTTAGGACCAAAGTTTCCCACAGTTGTGTTGCTTAGAGAGTCATTTAGGAGGAGGGAGCAGGAAAAGGACTTTGAGCTATCCTTATAGTAAATCCTTGTCCAGTCATTTTGCATTATAGGATCAAACTGCGTAGCAAGTTTGATAGTTGTCATTTCCAGGGACAAAAAAAAAGTTGAATGATCAAGGACTTGAGTTCTGGTTGCTTTTCTCATTTTGACTAGTCTCATTGCCATTTTGTTTAGCAGAATCTCTACATAATGCTGCAAGCAGAATTAGTCTTCCTCTTTTAGCACCTAGATCCCATAAAAACCATACACTATGCCAATTTGCTGATAATCACGTGGCAGTTAGGTCACAGAAGTAGAGGAGAGATACAGTGGACATTTGTGGATTCATGACTCCAGTTGTGAATCCCAGTTCTGAATTTGATGTTGATTTTTGAGGGTAAAAGCTTCCCTAAATGTGAAGTGGGGAGGCAATATAAGAAGATATTTACTGTCCTTATTTTCCCAGTAGTAACTCCTAAATGTCAGTAACTACTGTACTGCTCTCTCCTAGGTGGAAAATAGCAGGTTCTGGTATTATGGCAGATAACCCTCTATGGAAACTTTTTTTTAGTGACTGCTGTACAGAGCTTGTTTAGGTTTGCATTTATGGAATTTTTGGGATGACTTGACAGTTTATTTTATCATATAAAGAGATTATGTTTTAAGGTGAGTTATCAGGGAGTGCTTGGGTAGGCAGAGTTGAAGGATAAGCTTTCAACCCTAACATTCATTTCCTGTTCTTGTTTTATCATCCCTAACATTACATTTACTGCTGTTTCTTTGCATAGAATTCATTTTAAGAAATAGTGATTGGTTCTTCCCCTCAGCCCTCCAGGAGAATATTTTAATTAGTTTCTTGAGATATATGACAATAAACTGAATTTACTGAACAGACTTTCCAATTCCTGTTACATTCAGAATTTGCTCCTCCACTACTGTCTGCAAACTGTTGGTACTGCCAGCATCTTTCTTTATGAGATGTTGTGAAATACTACAAAGTTACAATTTATAGACAAAATAAAATATAACATAGAAAAAAATGCATAAGCCTTTAAAAAGATCAGGGCTTGGGAGACCTTATTTTCTGCAGAGGTCCTGTGAGTCAGTGAGATGTCTTGCAGATGGGAAGGTTTCCACATCTGGATTCTTTTTACAATTGAGGTCTTTGATCTGAAAATGCTACAACTCTCCTATGCCCTGTGATTTGTCTGGCAAGATGAGTTATTTACAAGTGCAATTGCTCTTCTGACAACTCAGTTTTGAGTGCGTGAGTTCTGAGGTCCTGATCTGTAATCCTCAAGGACTGCTGGTAGTCCTTTTATTGGTTTCACAGGGCTTTGATTCAGATATTTGGACTTTGAAGCACCCCACGTGGATTAGGTAAAAAAAGGCTTTTTTTCAGATTATTATAATTTAAAGATTCAGGATACTGTGTCTGAAATAATTTGACAGTGTTTCAAAGGCTTGTGAATTTAAATAAGTTTCTGATCTTTGTGTCTTCTCTTTTATTTCTCCAGTGGCAGATGAAAGCAAAGTTGGTTTGTTGGCCGGACACAAATCGGGTAAGCTGTCCTCCTATTTTGGAGAAAAAGTCAGCAACTTGAAAGTAGTGTGGGCAGTAAAAGAAGTCAGCTTCCAAAACTGTGGTGACAAAGACACTTGCAAATTGAGGCATTACTTTGTAAGCACTGACTCCAAGCTGAACAATGATGAATTAGGGGTTGCTCTTAGCCAGGCAGTGTATGTAGGCAAGTCATTCTCAGGAAGAGCTGTAACTTTGGTTTTCAGTACAGGTATTGTAAATTGAAGAAAATGCACTTTCAAATAAGTAAAAGTGCAGTCTTACGGAGTGTACACATTTAAACAATATACACTTGGAGAAATACAAGTATTTATTTGCTTTTTCTTATTGCTCAGAGTTACACTTCCATTACCAGGAATATTGAAGACAAAGCTAAAAACATTTACAGAGTAAAAAAAAAAAAAAAAAGTTACAGCTTTTCCTTTTCTTGTGCTTGTGCAGGAGAAATAATTTGGTTTTTTCTTAAACTTTTCAGGCGATAATAATAACAAACATTAATCCATAGTGCTGCAATTACTCTACCTGCTTACTAAATAAGTTCTACCAACCATGCCAGGACATTGTACAACTTGCAGCTGTTGTATTAAAAAACCTCCAAGGCACTGTCACGTAAGATTGTCATTTTTCATGAGCTGTGGGTAAGCTGACGTAAGAAAGCTTAAACTTCCTAGGAAACTTCAGTTATTCAGCAGTGTCTTGTGATGTTAGAAAGTCCTGAAGTTTCAGACTGTCCCTTTGTAGCACATGGTACACTGCCCTTTCCCACTCCATGGATAGGTCTAAGAAGCTGAATTCATGCAAAAGGAGGTCAGCTCTGAGATTCCTGATTGTTTATGGTATTCTTTCTCTGTGGGGCTGGGTGTCCTTTAGTTCTCTGGTGTGGATTTTCCTTATCTGAAGACCTTTTCCTGAACTTAGTAGACAAATTCTTTTTACATTTTTTTGGCATCTTTCCTAAGCCTGTGAAGTTCTTGGATTCTCTTTCTGACTCAGGGAATAGTTCATATGTCTTGTAATATTATCACTCCTGGGAAGAAAAAAATTCTTTCAACTTTCTCTTTTGGGAATGTGAAAGCTTCAAAGAAATGATCTTGTCAGCTTGAAGAAGCTGAGGGTGTTGCCCTTGGGCTTTTCCTTGTTCAGAAAAATTACTACAAACATTGCAACGTGGTGCAGTTTACCAAAGATCAATGGAATTCACTGCTATCAAAGAATATTGAGGGGCAAGATTATAACTCTTTGGCAGTCAATTGTTTTAGGTACATTAATCTTTATAATATCATTCTTAGTAGCATTTGGTCTTTCTTCTGCACACTTCTGCAGATTCTTGAAAACTGACTTTGAAAAGTCTTCTGTTTGAAGACACCTACAAATTTTATATGAACATGTGGACCTATGTTTATTGAACTTTGACTTGTTTGCTTTACTTATTCCTCACAGATCTCTTACATATACCTAAGATCTTTTTTCATAAACTAAAATCCATGGCCAACAAATCACCCAAGGAATAGATACAAAGATTCCTCAAGTTGTTTCTTTTTTTTCCCTGTAAGAATAAAAGAATTTAGCTAACTTCTGAGACAGTTGGTGTTTAAATTATTTTCATTGGTCCTATCCTCTTTAAATACTGTTCAAATACCATTGAAAAACATTTCTCCTGCTCTCTATGTTCCATTTCCTAATGCTTCATAAACGGAAATCAGGCTGCAATTTTGGTTTCCACATTTTTCCATTCAACTATTTAATTAAAAGGTCT